>CM014078.1:37971060-38336383 GCA_004119915.2 Collichthys lucidus | reverse complement strand
GACACTGAACCACACGAGACGGACAAGAGGAGAGGACAGAGGGGACAAAGGAGATAAGAGGACAGAGGGGACAAAGGGAGGATGAAGGACAGAGGGGACAAAGGGAGGATAAGAGGACAGAGGGACAAAGGGAGGATAAGAGGACAGAGGGGACAAAGGGAGGATGAGAGGACAGAAGGATAATGGAAGAGACTCAAGAGAGGTGAGATGGAAGAGGAAAAAGAAAGCAGACAAGAGGAAAGAAAGAAGGAAGGAAGTATTAAAAGGGAGGAACAAGGGAAAGAAGGTAGAAGGGGAAGAAGGAAAGAAGGAAGAAACAACGCGGAGAAGAAAGGAAGGAACCTAAAACTAAAATGAAGAGGAGTAAGGAGGGGAGAGAGGAAGGAAGGAGGTAGTGAGGGCAGGAAGGGAAAAGGAGAGGACAGAAGGAAGAAACAACATAAGGAAAGGAAAAGAGGAAGAAGGAGAGGGAGAAGGACGTGTGGAATAAAGGAATGAAGGAAAGGAAGTGAGGACAGAGTGTAAATCAAACACAGACGAGGAATAAAAATCGTTTAATGTGATCTCTGCCCCCACACTCCGTTTTTAGACTTTATTCAAAGTCCTGAGGAAAGAAGTAGTTCATCTGTACGTGATTATAATTCATATCGCAGCTTTAACGCTCGCACGGAACAAACACGGGAATATTTTTACACGACATTTCGGCCCCACAGGAGCTCGCGGCGCTCTCAGGGGCCCCAACGCCTCAGCTTCAGACTGTGGGCGTGCTGATCTAGATTCACTTTGTATTTCCAGGTCACGACGCCGCGGCGTGCGATCCGTTAACGACACGTTCAAGTCAAACGTCTGCTGCTCATACGAACGCCGATATTTAGAGTCAGGTACAACATGACGCTTTGGTTACGCAACACAACACCACCGCGACAAACATCCGTCAAACGTGTTTCCTGAACCTCGTATCATCGTTAGCGAGAAGAGGAGAGGAGAAAGAGAGGGATGAAGAGAGAGGAAGAAGGAGGAAGGAAGGAAGGAAGGATAAGGAAGAGAAGGAGGAAGGAAGGGATAAGGGAGGAAGGAAGGAAGGAATAAAGAAAAGAAGGAGGAAAAAGGAGAGGGAGGGAGGAAGGAGGGAAGGAAGAAGGGAGAGAGGAAGGGATAAGGAAGAGAAGGAGGAAGGAAGAAAGGGAGGGAGGAGGAGGAAGGAAGCAAAGGAAGGAAGAAAGGAAGGAATAAACGAAGAGAAGAGAGGAGGAAGAAGGAGAGGGAGGGAGGAGGGAGGGAGGAAGGAAGAATAGAAGGGATAAGGGAAGAGAAGGAGGGAGGAAAGAAGGAAGGAAGGAAGGAATGAAGAAAGAAACGATAGAAGGGATAAGGGAAGAGGAGGAAGGAAGGAAGGAAAGAAGGGATAAGGGAAAAGAAGGAGGAAGAAGGAGAGGGAGGAAGGAAGGAAGGAACAAGAAAGACAGAAGGAAGAAAGGGAGGGAAGGGAAGAAGAAATGAAGTGATAAAGTAAGAAGGGAAGGGGGAAAAAGGGAAGGAAGGAACAAGAAAAAAAAAAAAAGACAGGAAGGAAGAGGGGAAGGAACAAGAAAAGAGACAGGAGAGAGGGAAGAAGAGGAGAGAGGAGAGAATGAAGATAGGAAGTGATGAAGAAAGTAACAAGGGAAAAAAGGAAAGCAGAGGAGAAGGGGAAGAAGAGAAGAAACAAAGGAAAGAATAACAACAGGAAGGAAGGAAGGAAGGAAGGAAGGAAGGAAGGAAGGAAGGAAGGAAGGAAGGAAGGAAGGAAGGATGGATGGATTGAGGCTTGGTTGTCGTCCTGAAGCTACATGAAGCTTCCTCTGCTGTTCAGAGCTGACAGAGCTGTTCTCTGTTAATGAAGAGTCCTGTCTCAGACTGAATGAAGAGCCGCTCGGTTTGTTTAGTCACTTTAAAAACAGGCTCAGTCTGGACTGCTGCTGCCGGAGGAGATAAATAAATATAAAAATAAATAAATAAATAAATAAATAAACTCTTTTGTGCGGCTTTAATCGTATTTTTATGTACGTTAGTCGACAGCTTTAATGATTTATGATGCTATTTCTCCTTGAAAATTAAAGCCAAGTTTACTCGATACACTCGATCTTTGCGGAGGAATAAATGAAGTGGACTCCACGAGATAAAGCGTGAAGACAAACGGTTTGTCAGAGCTGAAGTGAAGGACATAAATCTGTATCAAAGCAAAACATTTGCAGCCGCTCAGCCTTCCTCCTGAAACAGATTATGTTTCGGTGTGTGAGGTGACGATGGAGGCGGCGTTCAGACGTCACGCCGTCCGACCTGCTGCGTTCTGATCCAGCAGCAGCAGGTCAGTGACGTACCTTGATGTGCTCCTGGAGCTGGGCCTCGTGCTGACGGGACAGCTGCTCGTGCTGCCGCTGAAACTCCGCGATGAGGATCTGCCGCTGGATCTGCTGCTTCTGCTTCAGGGTCAGCAGCTCCTGCTGCAGCTGCTGCTCGCGCACCGAGGCCGCGACCACGCCGCCGCCCCCGCCACCACCACCGGCCTGGCCCGTCCCGCCCATCAACCCCGGGCTGGACGACTGCTGCCCGGGCGGGGACAGCGAGGACACCTGCTGCTGCTGTTGATGCTGGTGATGGTCCACGCGCAGGTCCATGGGGATGGCGGCCGGAGGGAGACGCAGGGGAAGCGCCGAGTTAATGTCCACTGTGAGGACGAAGAGAGACGAGAGAGAGACGTTAGAGCAGGAGGAGGACACTTTAGGAAGGAAGGATGAGGAAGGAATAAGAGCAGGAAGGAACAGGGGAAAGGACGGCTTAAAACAAAAATAAAGGAAGACTGGATATAAGGGAAAGGAAAAACAGAAGGAAGAAATGAACAAATGGAAAAGAAAGGAAAGAAGACTTAAGGCAAAAATGAAAGAATGAAAGAAAGAAAGAGGAGAGAGTTGTTGGGCCGTCTTTGTTTGTTTTCATCCTAAAATAACGGCGAGGAGATACTGAACACGATTTAATGAAATGATGTTATTTAGTGTAAGTGTGTGTGTGTGTGTGCGTGTGTGTGTGTGTCTGCTCTGCTGAGTGTGTTTTAAACCTGCTGGCATCAAACTGCTGCGACATCTGTCTCCAGTACTGAAGCATCAAAAAGGTCCAAAGAAGCTTTGAGAGTTATTAATTAACAGATTTAATGAAAACACAGATCTGCATGTGTTCACACACACACACACACACACACACACACACACACACACACACACACAGCTGTGTGAACCATGACGCTGAGAGTTTCACCTGATAATAAAAACACCACCACCTCCACGTGCAGCCTCACAGACGCCTGTAATCGAGGTTTTGATTGACCTCTGACCTCGTTGTAAAAGAGACGATAACAAGAAGCAATAAAGAACATTCACTCACTCACACACAAACAGCATGACTGACGCCGCACTCACACCTGAAGCCCGGCGACATCCGACAAAGATCGCATTGACCCGGCGAGGCGCAGACCTTCACTCACCCACAAATCACTGCACAGGAAGCCGTCCAATCAGACGGCTTCCTCCACATTAAATCTGAATAAACAGGAGCCGATTGGCCGATTATTTACCTACATGTTTACAGAGAGCGAGGCCAGAGCCAGAGACACTTTGTGTTAATACAGAGGCAAACACTCCACAGCAGAGCACAGACACACTTAACACAGAGCACTACCCGCTGACACATTCACACCCACGGCTCAAAATGTAGTTCATGAATACGACGGAGGAGGTGAAGGACAAGAGGAGAGGAGCGAAGGAGAGAGAAAGGAAGGGAGGAGAGACTGAAGACAGAAGGAAAGGCAGATAAGGAGGGAGGAAAGAAGTGAAAGATGACAGTAAGGAAGAGAGGAGAGAAAGAAGACAGGAAGTGATGGAGAGAGAGAAAGAAGAAAGGAAACAGGAAGGAAGGAACAAGGCAAAGAAGGAAAGAAGTGAAGGAAGAAAGGAAAGAAGAAAGAAACAAACAAGGAACAAGGGAAAGAAGGAAGGAACAAACGAAGGAACAAGGGAAGGAAGGAAGGAAGGAAGGAAGGAAGGAAGGAAGGAAGGAAGGAAGGAAGGAAGGAAGGAAAGAAGAAAGAAACAAAAAAGGAACAAGGGAAAGAAGGAAGGAACAAATGAAGGAACAAGGGAAAGATGGAAGGAACAAACAAGGAACAAGGGAAAGAAGAAAGAAACAAAAAAGGAACAAGGGAAAGAAGAAAGGAACAAATTAAGGAACAAGGGAAAGAAGGAAGGAAGAAAGAAACAAAAAAAGAACAAGGGAAAGAAGGAAGGAAGACAGAAGTAGAGCTGGAGCGTGTACGTCTGATTATTTTTAGGATGTCACACTTCGACTCAATCAAGGTGTGAAAACACGTTTAAAGAACATTTGAGGAACGTTTAGAGAACGCTGGTCACACTGAACTGATCTTTCACTTCTACTCCAGTTTTTTTGAGCATCCTGCACATGCTGGTGTCCAAAACAAACACACTCTCTCTTCTCTCTTTCTTCACGCATCCTCCGGACGCTCACAGACGATCTCCTTCTCCTCCTGAACGTCATCAGTTCAAACTTCATACTTTGTGTTTTCGTGCAGCAGCAGCTGAGCAGTTGCCCCCATGGCTATAGTCAGCTGTGTCATCGGAGAGCGGAGCAACAAAACATGCAACGGCTCCTCAAGGACCGCCGTCATGTGGGGGGTGATGACGACAGCGTGAGTCAGTCGGGCGCTGGGAGATTTGACATTTCCTCCTTTTGTCGCTCTTCTGCTTCCAGTCTGTGAGTCCGACTAACGAGCTGCTCGGCGTTTAATCAAACGCAGCGACGCCCTCGGTTTTGGACGGTCACGGTTTCTCCTACAAACTTATTCTTGCAGTCGAACCTCAATCTGCACACACACACACACACACACACACACACACACACTCACACACACACACACACACACACACACTCCATATTAAGTCTGGACGTCCAAAACTAAACATGCTCGGTGACGCTTCAGCAGAAAAAGGCTTCGTTTCCTGCACAGGATTATGACTGCACTTGTCAAAGCATTGCAGCTCCAATCTTGGCTAATGCAAATCCATAACTCTCACACACACACACACACACACTCACACACACACACACACACAGTACAAAATGTTCCTCACTGAATATCGAACACAAAGCCACACACACTTATCGATGATGCACACACACACACCTCACACGGCAGCTCTGTCGCACACCGGCAGCTCTGATTGCTCTAAAAAAACGTCGTCGTTGAACGTACCCATCAGTGCTCTCCTCCTTCACCTCCTCCTCCTCTTCTTCTTTACAGCCTCCTCCTCCTCCACCCTTCAGTCTATCACACAGAATGACTCCTGCTCATCTGACTCCTCTCTCGCTCTCTCTCCACCTCTGTCACTCTCCGTTCATCCCCTCTGCTGTTTAACCTCATGGGCGTCTCTCTCCGTCTCTCTCTCTCCTCCCCTCGTCCCTCGTTTGCCCAGTGGTGACATCACAGGGCAGTCTCCGGCATGCAGCCTGTTTATTCTGCAGCCCTCTGCTTTTCCAGGAACCAACGTCACACCTCTCTCTCTCTCTCTCTCTCTCTCTCTCTCTCTCTTTCTCTCTCCTTACCCTCCCTGCTCTTTCCCCCACTCAACCTGCTTTCCTTGCTTCTAAGGCCAAGGAAAACCCTCCTCGCCGGGTTTGTAGTGCATCAAATATCTCCCACACACTTGCAGGCGTCCCGTCTGCCCCCACCCGTCCTCTCCCCCTCTCTCTCTCTCTCTCTCTCGCTCTCTTTTCTCGTGTGGTTTTAATACTGTGTGCTCAAATTCCTGGCCTGGAATTTGCCTGCATTTCCCAAACAAATAAAACCACAAAATGGTTTCAGGTGAAGCCGAGTAAGGACTTTCCCTGCAGGGGAGGCTCCCCCCGATATTTAAATACCGGAGGATCGTAATAAAATTCAGGATTAGCATTGTTATTGTTGCAGTTTGTCATCTCAGACTTTTGCTACTGTAGATTTTTAATGTCTGGGTCTCTTGTTTTGATTTTTAGTTGCTTGTAATTGCAAAATATCTGTAAAACTGCACACGTGACGAGGTCAAGGAGGCTTCATGAACTCTCTGCTCATTTATCGGCTTAAAATCGTGTTTTTATTTATTCATTTTTAGTATTTTTGTCCTCTACTTGTGCAAATAAACTGAACTAACCAACTTTTCATTTCACTGACTAACTTTAGCGATGCCGCTCGCTCACTCTCATTCACCGTCTACGTCACTCAACCCCTGCGTGCTCGCTCCCGCTCTTCTTTGTGTCGCTGTTTTGCAGCGTAGGATTTAGAAGCTGCTTAATGAAATAAACAAACAGAGTGTCGGAGTTTGACTGTGGAGGTCTGACTGGACTCGCAGCCGCAGTGCAACGTCGAGCCGTACGAATCGGGCAAAGAAAGTCTTTCATGCAAAGGATTTCATCTGAAATGAGACAAACGGTGCTGCCTCTTTTTATTCTGGATACACATCAGGTTAAAGCTGAGCGATGGAAATATTAACTTGCATTATTTAGATAATTCATTAACTATTTAAGCGTCTTTTCGAGCAAAAAGTGCAAAACAAAACGTGATAATTTGCTTATTTTTCTCGATTTCTGATCAAGACAATAATGAAAAGCATCTGCAGCAGGATAACTAACTATATCTTAGAGTCCATAGAGAAACCCGATCTCTCAAAGGTCACAACACACACACAACACAAAGTCAACTACCCAGAAACACGGTGGCATACAGGCAGGTTATAAAACACGTTTATGAGAAGCCTCTCGGGCCGAGCTGGCTGCCACTCTGACGAGGATAAACTCCGATATCAGCACATCTTTGTATACAAGCAATGACGTCAAACACGTCCGTCAGTTTACCGATGTGTGCCAGATAGAAGACAATACATGAGGGCATTGAGAGAACGCCAAAACAAAGACAAACGTGCCGTCTCGCGGGGAGACCGCAGGAGCTTCCAGGAGTCTTACGCAACTGACACGTTTAGCAGATCAAGACTTCAGCTCCAGTTTGTCAAACTGGAAGTGATTTCTCCAGGAGGGAGACCTCACGTTTCCTTTGAGTCTCTGTGACATGATGTGAACATCTCGGCTACAGGTGGAAGCCTTCTTCATCTCCAACTGCCTTCCCTTCCATCCTCTTCCTCCATCGCTCTATCCTCCGGCCCGCTTGCCCGTTCTTCTCTCTTCCCTCCCAAACCTTTCTTCCCTCCATCTCCCCGCAACAAATCACAATCTGTTTACAACCCCTCGGGCGCACTCCACAACTCTTCTGGCTCCAATTGCAGATCTATTTATACCAGACAATGCAGAGGGCTGACGTCTCTCTGATTTGAGACCTCGGTTCTCTGAGTGTATATCCCACGGTCTGACTGCCTGAGCTCGACACTCGTTAGGCCTAATGGATGTCACGCTGAGCCGGGCAGAGCTGGTGTGAGCAGGCCTCGGTAAAATCTTCATCACGCAAGAAGATGACAAAGAGGACGGGACGCTCTGCACGAGGGTTTCACTGTGGATTTAGCAGCGGGGCGAGATGAGGCAACAAGTAGCACATCTGTTGATGGGGGGGGGGTGGCTGCGGTCTGCTTACTGATTATCTCTGAGGGTGGGACGGGTGAGCATCAGCCTACGTTACTTTCTCCCGCTGACTCGCTCAGCTGCTCTGAATTAGCCTCCGTGCAAGCTCACACTCTCAGAGGCGACAAGAGCTTTTCCTGGCTGCAGACCCGCAGCGACGACTGATTGCCTGATTGCCGAAATGGCACGGTGACCCGCGAGACAGAGCTCCGACAGGGTAGAGGAAAAGTTAAAGAGAAAAAAAAAAAAAGGGAGGGACGCGTCGAGCGAGCCCCGACTCGTCGCTGGTTTCCGTGACATCATACAACGGTTTGCAGCTTAAGAGGAAGGAGCCGGGTGAACGCGGGGCAGAGACACAACACATGAGGCGTAGAGAGAGGGCGGGTGCTGAAGGTTCAGGTGCAGTACGTGCAGGAACGCATCCGGATCCGTGACGATGTTCTGAGCTGAGCGCTGGCTGCAGAATCCAGATCAAACCCGTGATTATTTCATTACCTGTTTGTCGCTTGATTAAAGTTCACAGGGTTCCCACGGGTGCTTGAATTCCTTAAAATTGCTTGAATTTCAATTCAGTGTTTTCAAGGTTGTGAAAATGCTTGAATTTTTTGTGAAGTGCTTGAAAATGCTTGAAATTTCACAATTGGTTAAAAATCAAAACAGTCAATCTACCACCATATGAAATAATGCTAATTAGACCCATATTATTATGCCATACAGTGGCACCGCTGCGCTTCCCATGACCATCATGGCAAACACAACTAGTAGGCTACCTATTTAAAGGTGCTGGAAAAATGGAAAAACTGGTGCTTGAAGGTGCTTGAATTTGTTCATGAAACCCTGTGGGAACCCTGAGTTCAGAACACTCCCTCGTCTGAACTCAACTGCTCGATCGAAACAACAAATTTAAAGACTTGTTACACATTTTTCTGTCATTTTATAGACGCACTACACAGGTAGACAGTTAACGATTAATCGATCGATCAAAAACATTACCGGCAGATTATACAAAAATCAAGAAGATCCAACCACTCAGTTTTTAATAAAGTCATACATCTAACTTTCAGAATTGAGCTTTTTTTTTAAATTAATATTCTGGATTTTATGGAGCCCGTTAACACAGGTGTGCACCTCGTTACCACAGGTGTGCACTTCCTTCCTCCTAATAGTTCAGTGACTCAGAGAAAATGTTTTTAAAAAGGTCGACTAATCTGGACTGAAGCCGAATATTTCATCAGTTAAAAACCTGTTTTTTAATAATCGATCTTTCGTACGACGCTGTGGAGTTATTGGAAATGTCTGAATCTTTTATCAAGCTGCGCAGGTGAGACGCAAAAAGGTGCGATTAGTTTCAAAATAAAAGGCGAAGGAGCCAAATGTGTTTATATGTGAGTATAAGAACGCCTCGAAATATAAAAACCTTTGATTGTTTTATTCAAGTTGGAAATTGGTGGTGTGCTTCATCGTCATTATTGGCACGGCCGTGATATAACTCAACATTTATAACTAAGAGCAAAGAGCGCATCTTGACTTTTCAGAAACCCCCCAAAAAAGCTTCCCCGGCCCGAGGCTCGAAGTTAACGGTTAAATAAATTATAACAAAAAGGTTCAAGGTGTCAAACCAAAGTGTTTCCTCTGAGGCGTGGAGCTGCCTGCAGGTGCAGCCACCGCTGCTTTGCATCGCTGCATGTTGTGTGCTTAAAATCCATCCGGCGGGATCTGATTACACAACGATTAGATGACAAAGCATTCACGACGCAACAATTGCATTTCCAATGAGGGAACTACTGCCCGGGGCAGAACGCTCTTAAGATGAGGCGAACTCTCCCGATCCAAACAGTCCGGGTCACGCACACGTAGCAAAGCAGCAGCAGCAGCAGCTCCGTATCCAAGACAACAGATTTGGAGAATATCCGATGAAGTCGCTCCAGTGAATTTCAATATTTTATCAGCCTAGCCAGAGGCGTGAAGAAAATAACCCCGACGACGACAACAGGAGCACATGCGAGGCTCCGGTTAAAGTTAAAGATACTCTGGGTCAAAGTAAAGAGGAAGTGCAACAGGCTGCCTGCGCTCACCTGCCTGCTGAGCAGCAGCATGAATCACTCACTGTTTTCATTATCAAATCCAAACTGTGCACAGAACAGTTCCTCATCACGGAATTAGATAATGCATTATGCATACATTACCTCAGACTCATTTCTCCCTCGGATTACCTCATCTCCATCTGTGCTCCTTCCTTCGTTTCTGTGCTCTCACCTCCCTCTCTCTGCAGAAACAAAGCTAAATCCAGCACTGACACTCGGTGACTGTGTCCTCGACAGAGGTGACAGAGCACTCGCGAGCAGATGAACATTCGGAAATCTATTTTCGGTCCACGAGAGGGAGGGAAAAAAGCTCTGATTTGTTTTGGGATGACCAAACTATATCAGGAACTTGCAAGAAAACACATCGACAGAGATGCACGGCCGCTTGTTGGGGGCTGTGTATTTGTGTCAGGCGCTCCTCTCGAGATATCCGACACATTCAGCATGGCTCCGTTTCCATTCAATAAAAAACGGCACAGGGAGATCGCTGCATCAAGCATGGGACTCAACGCTTAGAAAAACCATCATGATCTTTAAATAACTTCACATCTCAGGAAGACCTGTGCATGCAACGCCGCACAGGATGTGGTTAATAGTGAAATCACGTAGGTGCACACACACACACACACACACACACACACACAGAGTGTCCAACCTGTTGGGATGTGGTTGAGCGCTGATGTCTTCAGAACCTCCAGCGGCTGCTCCTTTCCCAGGATCCCCTCTGTGGGAGAGAGAGCACACTCCGCTTCAAATATGGTCCGCAACATTGAGACGAGCTTCCAGCGACAAAACCTGATAATCAGGCGGTTAAAGACCACAGTACTCCGAGTGAGCGAGAGTGAGAGAGTGAGCGTGCGAGGAAGCGAGCGAGCTTCAGGTCATCTGCAAAGCTGCGAGTGCATGCCGCGGTGCCGCTGCTGCCGCCCGAGCGACCGCCTGATGATACATGACCGGGTGAAAGCGCGGGAGCTGTGAATCTAAGCGGAGATGCTCTAAAATAAGCCGGCGATGTGATGGGACGCAGGGAGGGAGGGAGCAGCCTCCATCAGCTCGTCTGTGTGTGTCTGTGTGCGCGAGTTTCAGAGGAGGGATGTTGGGGCTCGACTGATACTGCCTGTGCTCAGCATAGCAAATGTGGCTGGCAGCAGCAGCAGCAGCAGCAGAGAGGGATGAGGGGCGGGTGGTGGTGGTGGTGGGGATGGAGAAGAGAAGGAGGAGGAGGAGGAGAGGGAGCGAGGTAAAAATAGCTCACCCTTTTGTGTATAACAGCACATGCACACACACACACACACACGCAGACACAAAGACACAGCGCTGCGTTTGTGCGCACATGCGTGCGTGTCCACGGGTGTGTGGATGTGTGCGAGTGTGTAGGCTGTAATTATAGTGGCAACATGAAAAGGCTTTTGTAGCTGCCGAGCCCTGGGAAGACATGGCTATAAAAAGCAGAGCGACAGAGAGGAGGAGGAGGAGGAGGAGGAGGAGGAGGCAGGGAGAGAGGGGGGAGATAGAGGTAAGGAGGAGAGGGAGGAAAAAAAACGAGAAAAAAAAAAGGGAGGAGAGGACGGAATTGACATGCAACACGGCTGCACACGAATCTCAACGTGTATTTTTAGTAATCACACGCACCTGATATAAAATATCACATATATAAAACATACATCGCGTGCACAAGCACACAATTATTTCTCTTGGATGGGAGATGAAACGCCGTGTAAAATCCCTCTGGAGGAATAAAAAAAAGAGGAAAACAGGCGAGCGTCTCACTGTGCGTGATCTATTTCTGGAATTCTCTCTGGACCAGACTGGCACAACACACACACACACACGCTTAATTAGCCATGAAGCTGGAGGATGCATTGCGTGCTGATTATGTGTGTATTCGTCTCGCACCACCTTGAATGAATGGCTGCTGCACCCCCACCACCACCAACACCACCCTCCCCTGCGAGGACATGATGGGTGTGGAGCTCCAAACATCACGTTCGGTCCTGCTCAAACAAATCTCGCACACGCTTTATTTACTCAAATCTTCCCACTAGATCTCTCGTTTATGATGCCGAGTATTCAAATCGGGAACTTTTTGGCGCGGGTCAAATGTGGCGGTCTCGCCGACGTGTTAAGGAGCGAGGAAATGTTGCAACCTCTCCAAAACAAAACAGCTCCACGTCGGTGTTAGTTGATATCTCATGACGAGTTTATGCAAACGGCCCCGGACTTTGCATTGGAAACGAGGCGTGTGATCACACCTGTGGCCTCGGCTGTAGAGAGGGGACGGATGTCTTTGTCTGCGGTTAGTTAGACAGAGCGTGTGCGCTTTCAGTCCAAACCGCACAGTTTGATACCTGAGACGCACGTGGAGGGAGCGCAGGTGCGTACAAACGCCACACGTCCGGTGATGAACAAACCGCACACCCGCACGGGAGAGGGGCCCTGCACACCTTGGCAACAGTGTACATCAATCTTGAACGTAGCCTAGTTACCCAGCAGCTCCCTCCATCCCTCCCTCCTTCCTTTCTTTCTTTCTCTCCTCTCTTCTTGGTCCCACTGGGTAAGCATCGGGAGACGGGGAGCTATAAATAGCCTCGGCTAGCCTCGGGCGGAGAGTCAGTCGACTCGAGCTAATGCACATGCATGTTATGATCTGCACTCTAAATGAGGAGGGATGCAGCAGTAATGAGCTAACCGGATGGTGGACAGCTCTGCCCGCTGCATTGCATGAATGTGGGTTTGTGACAGGCGAGCTCGCGCCCCCGGACTGCCTGCATGCTGTATGTTGACAGAGGCCTTTGTTATGTGGGAGAAATGAGATGTCTGTCTGAGCCTCGGTGGCGTTTACAAAGAGCGACGGTGACAGAGAGAAAGACAGGAAGGATGCTCCAGCCTCATTACATTCAGGGCACTTCCGTTCTGGCTGCTTTCGTCCAGGGTGACTCCGGCGAGCAAGGTGAACCAGACAGGAACAATACGATTAATCAAACACGCCTCTCCTTGAAGAGCCTTTTCCTCCGGGGTCGCAAATTTGCTTCCCGAGGGCAATGGCTGACGTCATGGCGACTGATAGAAAGAGAATGGGTGACCCCTGCGTGAGCCGCCACCGGTTTGAGTCCCGTGAACAGTTGGGAACGGCCGCCTCGCCCACTCTAGCTTCACGCCAGAGGAGTCGGAAAAACACTGTAACACAATACAGTCTGGCGTAAGTGCTTCTTTGTGATTTGATATGAGCTCGCAAAGGTCCAAAGCACATTAAAGTCACGAGGTCAGTGGACCAAAAAACTACGACTGCAGAGATTCTGGAGACAGAAAAACAAACAACTGCACAGGAGCAGCTCCGGTTCATACATGCAACACGACTGTGACTGTTGAATAAGCATTCGTACGTGATTCATTAGCTCATTTATAATTTAAAAGGAGTGAACAGCTCTTCAAAAAGCAGCTGCGGCTCGTATAGGAGAAACAAATCAGAGTCGGAGTCGCTCGGACTGTGAGCATCCACGTGAAAACTTCAGAACCGTGTTTCTAAACCAGGGGCCGGGAATCGGGCCCCCTCTGCGCAGCTACTTTTTGGGGCCCTTGGAATTATCTTAACATTTCTCCCCCTGCTCTAAACCACACGGGTCGTGCAGTGAACGGGGTTTCCCGGTGCGTTCGGGGAAAGGCTGTGCAGCAATAATTCAGTATAGACGCATGAATTATTGAACTCACATACACCATCTCTCTCTTTGGGCGTTTGTATGATGATGGGGGCCGCACATGGTTGCTAGGAGACGTGTGATGTGACTGTAAAGCCTCGATACGTGCGATGACAGTCGCTCTTGCATGCAGAGTAACAGGTGCAGGGAGCGTTTTGACTTTTGATGATCGTCCTCCAATCTCAGTCGTCTTTTTTCCTCGATGCCCAGGCCAGACATCGGTGCCTCCTGACAAGTCCCGCGGAGCACGGTGTCAAAAAGGCACAGGGGCACGGCTCTGAGGCGGCGGTGTAAACCGTAATTGCCGCTGACAGCTCGTTGGCAGAACACAGTGTATCCTGTTTCTCAACCGGGACGAGACAAAAGACACGGGGACAAAGGATGCGTCCCATTCCTTTCATTAGCTCATGTTCCCTCTGTGCTGTTTGTCTTCTAACACCAATTAAAAACAGAGCTTTTCCAATACACCAGGACATCCACCCCGCACAAAGGCCACGATTAGGAGTTTGTTTTTGGAGGGGGATGGGCGTAGCGGGACGAGATGGGTGCTAGCGCCCCATTTGCACAAGGACAAAGCAGAGCTTGTGCATGTAGAGAGTCGGCCACTACACAAGAGACTCCCCTGTGTTTGTTCTGGGATGCACTGTTACTCATGTCTGGCCAAGTTGGTGGCACATGGGAGGACAGGACTGGCCGGCTCGTACGGGAAAAGGTGCGCCACGATTTCGATCATTTGGTTTTGTAGGATTTTGCTGATTGTTGAGGAGGTGGCAAAAAAAAACATGTCGGCGCAAGTCGGACAAAAACGTGACACCCTGGACGAGGTTCATGCTCGTATCACACCGACGGGGCTGCACACAAAAGGAGGCGGCGGCCGTGTCGCGCACGCACTCGTCCCGTGCTCCATTTTTAGCCGCAACGAGCCGCTCGATCGTGAAGAGCAGAATCAACACGGGAGACCAAAAATAATGATTGTTAGCTCGACCATGCATGCACGTGCACATATCTTGTGTGTGTGTGTGTTTCTAAAAATAGACCCAGGGATAAGCCGGGCCCTCTTTATTGCAGTGAAAACTTTTAACCCCTTCACCCCTGGATTTAAGCGTGCATGTGGATCAGAGGATGAAAAAACGGGTCAATGCATGAGAGGAAATGTAAATTTAATGCATTAAACATCTTTAACCTTTGGCTCTATGCTCACGTCTCTATAGGCAGCTTCTGCAGAGACGCTTTTACTTTTATTTTACTCCAAACTTCGGAGAGGGAGACTGATTAGAAAGCTTACTTTTGACATACGCCCAAGGAAACCACAGCAGCTCTACTGGACCAGTCAGGAGTTATGCCTCTTGCTCAAAGGCACCAAAGTTTCCTCACTTTATCTTCAGGGGAAGTGCTTTTCATTCACTTTTTCGACTTACCAGCCAGTACAAGCCAGTGATCTTCCAGTCCCAGGTCTGTTCCTTAAATCTCTATGCCACCACCGCCCCGTTAATAGTATCTGGCAGGTGTAATAAAAAGCAAATCCATAATATAGACTTATAGCCATTCGGAGAACTGTGTGCGTACTGTACTGCAGTGTTTATCAAAGCCTGGCGTTAGACGCAAAGATAGTTTCTGACGGGCTGTGAAATTATTCTGGAGATTTAAAAATATTCATTTTGATGTAAAATGTCAAAATCCTGCACCTGAAGCTACGACGAGCCAGATACGAGACTGTCAGCAGCGAGGGGCGATGGTGCAGGAAGCCGGAGTTTTATGAGAGCCTGCACTAATAAACCTGCAAAATGAGTTTTTGGCCATGACAACAATTACCTTGAGAGGGCTAGACGTGGCCTCCGGGATTTTTTATCACTTCTCAGAGGACGAGTACGGACGAACACGGCCGAGCAGAGAGGTCACGACCGTCAGAGTTTAAAACCTCCCGTTTCTTAAAGGTGACACCAGTAAAAAACTGTTTGTGAGTGCGTACGTGTTCGTACTGCACGCCGTGTCCCTCGTGAACGTCATGCCACACCAGCAGCAAGAGGAAAACCCTCCACCGGGGCATTTACGCGAGTGTGTGTCACTACCATGTCTGACGTCAGCGGCAGTCCCTCGCCATCCCTGACAAAACTCCCAAATGAGAAGATAGTAAAGGCGCGCTCACTCGTTTCTAAGTGGCAACCTGCAGAAGTGCCAAAAAAAACTGCAGTTCCTCAAACGTCCACTTGAGGCTGGCTCCAGCAGTGAGTCAGTCTCCATAAGTCCCCATGTTTCACAGCAGAAATAAACATGTTTACAGCCTGGTACAAAAAACAGTTTTGGTCTCTGTAGCTAATTTCCCCGTTCATGACAACTGTACTGAGGGTGAATTTATATACAACTCACCTGTTCACATTATATTAAGGCTTAAAGTTATGCAGGATTAAGAGCGTGGACGCTTTGATTGACAGGTGGACGGCTTGTTTGAGCACCCAGGCGTCATTCGGCATTAGATTAGCCTGGAGATGCAAACCTGTGGGTGATGTCACGGATACGATATTTATACAGTCTATGCTTACGTCTTCTCACACTGTATATTTTCATTAATCAATGGATCTAATGTGCAAACACAACATGAACAAACATAAATCTGATGTTATCTAATCTTGGGTACCCGCCCAAACGATGCAATCTCGTGACCTTACTCATTACGGTTTATTTTACTTTATCTCCTCACTGTAATTTTTTTTTTGCGTGTTTCAAGGCTGTATAAACCTAGAAACTGTTTCGCTTGTAACCTAGATACTACCGAGCCTTCGAGGAAAGGAGCACTGTGTCAAGTTCACCGGTTCAGAGCCATAAAAGGCGCTCACGCCCACGCAGATCTTGCAAAATAAAGCAGTAAAAATCCAACCTGCACGTGGTTTACTGCCTGCTGGTAGATACGCTTTTGTTGCTGGAATGTCAGTCGCTAATTTTTTTATTTTTTTTGCATACAACAATGTAAAGTTCAAGCCGCTCATTCACAAATATCATTTACTGTACCTGGCACTTACACTCACTGGCCTCTGTGTGTGTGTGTTTGTGGATGACTCATGTGCAGAAACAGTTCCTGGAAAGCCAAGACAAAAACAAACCCCTGCCAACAAGTGGCATCACTTTCCTTTTTTAATAACGCACTGTAACACCTGAGGAGGCCAGCTGCGAGCAGCTCGTCCGGCCTGCATCAATTTCATGACGAATCACCTGAGGTGAAGCCGGTTTCTGCTCGGTTCATGAAGCCGACAGAAGGCAGGAGCGACAGATACAGAGAGAAAGACGGGATCTCCATCTCTCATACATCTTCGTATAGTTATCCTAATAGATTTGTAGCCTTTGTAGGTGATGATAAAATATTCTTGTGGTTCAGTGATTACAGGGACCTGCTGAGGTTTGTGTTCGGGAAATAACATTTTATTTTCATCGAGACCGGCGCTCCCTCGCTCTCATTCACTGTCTATGTCGCTCAACCGTTCGCTCTCTCTCAAACCAAATTGTTCTTGTCTCCACATTGCGGCGTAAAGGTTTAGGAATAAAGCCAGAACACAGCAGCTCAGCGGCTGCAGCACGATGTCGGGACACCTCTGCAGCACGTCCAAAAAACTCTTCCGACTCAAATGAATGGAAACAAACTCACAGACTCTCCTGTCTCTAAATGTTCGCTGTTCTCGGCGTATGATGATCCAACAGTTTCTCACAGACGATCTTTGCTCACACAGACAGACACGTGGGCTCTGTGTAGTCTCGCTCTTTATCCGGTTAGAGGTCGACCCGGATTGTCACCAGGAACTGATAACGGTGACCCTAACCACAGAGGGGCCCTTCGGAGAATCACGAGAACGCGGCTTGATGAGTCTGGACGTTTCCAAGTAAAAGGATAATAAACGGCGGCAATGATTCATAAAGCAAAGGCAATCATTAATCGACTTTAGTCGTGCAGTGGGCGTTTACCCGAGCAGAAACCGCCGGGCTTCGACCAAACGTTCACACGACGAGCGCGAAACAAACGTGGCCGTGTTGAACGTGCTAAAGCTCTCGGTACACACTCGAGTAATCACTCCTGTGCAAACACTCTGTTTGCTGATATGATGCCCACGCAACACAAAAAAAAAAACGGACGTTATCAGGCTGACCCCCTTTTTGTTCTGGGAAACATAAACCGACAAAGAGCTTTACGTTTCACTTTTCTAAGAAGAGATTTACAGTAAATGATATTTAATCTAAAAATCCCAACGCTGCCGTAATAAACAAAATGAGTGAGTGCATGCTTGTAAGCTCATTTACAGATTACACAAAAAACACACACACACTCTTTACTTAGAGGGCTGGTACATGATTGCAAATAAGCGCAAAGCGAGCTCAGGAAAGTTGGCAGCTTTGGATCGCACCGCGAACACAAGAGTACAACAAAGCCGTGGATCTGAAAGTCTCATTGTTCACCCCCGAGAACAAAGCCAATGTTGTTTAATTACACTCGATATAAATGAGAAATTCAATTGTACAGCGGCGGCGGCAGACAACCTCGATGCAACCTGAAGCCACAGGATCAATTTTCGTGCAAAAGAACAATTTATAACTCCCGTGAACTCCCTCTGCGCCGCCACATTTTTCACGTCTTCGAATGTCTCCCGGCTGCTTGTTTCTGCCTCTCTCCGCGCGCCGGCATCCAACAAGTGCGTCTCCGAGCTGTCATTCAAACCGGAGAGAGAAGCAACACCTCAAATTGACGCCCACGCTTGGCAGCGCTCTGAGGGCCGAGATCGTCTCCTCCGAAGAGGGAAAACAAGACAGTGAGAAACAGCAGCTGCAGGTACACGAGTCACCTCGGCTGGACTCGCGCTACTGTTCTTTGATTCGGGGAGAGAGGCGGGTTTCTCACACCCTGACCTGTTCAGCCCTCGAGAGGGAAGCAAACTGTGAAGATGAGGCATTAAAAATGGCTCAACATGTTTTGACATGTGTGTCTCATCTGTTGAAAGGCTGCACAAGTGTGTGTATCAAGACGAACAGGAGGGCAGGGATAAAGAGAGAGAGAGGAACCATGGACCACAAACCAGAACCGGGTCGCTGCACGCTGAGCCACCAAGGCGGCCCTGTTTATTTATTTATGTACGAGTTATTCTGCGAATGAATTTCCCCGGTGTCGGATCAATAAAGTCGAACTTACCTAGATTTAACTAAACGTACCTGCATGGACGTCCACTCACAGCCTCAACTTGTACAAATCTTAAATAATTTAGGACTTTAAGACGCGCTTTAAGATTCTTTTAGATCACTAGACGTGTGTGCTAAATGTGCTCGGGGAAAACAAATGAGTGTAGGGACAAACTATGAGTCTGCATTTCTAATAATAAAAAAGAGCCCAGAAACAAATCTGCATCCTTCGACTTTGAACATCTAGAAAATAAGAAATTTAACTCAAAACCTGTAAAAAAAGTGCCAATATACTGTAAATATAAGAGCGTGATCATCATTTACATTATTACGCGTGCTATTCTGCAGGTTAATTAAATGTCATCAAGTAAGAAACAATGTTTTACTGAACATTACCTCTTAACATTTAGCGTGTCGCTTTGCTGGCGTTAATCACTCGTGAAATATTGTGTCAGGATTAGCGCGGCTTTAATTTTGTTTGCAGAGGAGACGAGTGAACGAGTGGAGGACTTAGAACTGTTGAGCCGTTATATAACAAGTCGAGTCCTCTCTCCGGGTGAAACTTAAATAGCATCCACATGTGCGACACACAAGATACCCGCTCCACCCTCGGCAGCGTCAGTGATGGAGATGTCGGAGGGTTGAGGGCGCCGGCTGAGGTCGGTATCTCTCGGCGGTTACCTCAGCTGTGGTATTTATAGTGCGCACACACTCCCAGGTGTACAAATAAACACGGTCGACACTGTCAGGTTACGCGCCGGCCGGGGGCAGGAGACTAACCTTTTCATCTGCCAGCTGCTCGCAGAATTATTCATCAGCAAAGCGAGAGCTTGATTAGGTGTCAAAGAGGAAAGTAGACTCTTAATGAGCTCGCGTTATGGACTTTTTCTCTCCCCCTCTGGAGCTCATTCATATTGAATCAAGCCAATTAACAGTCATAAGACCAGATTAAAATGTTTTATTGCGTTTTTAGCGAGTCTGTGTTGAGAACGTTCACATATATCAGCGCGGCAGCAGACGGAGTTCCCTTAATGTGCGCTAAACTCTCATTACGCCGCACGTGACAGTCTGTTGAAGATTCCCGACGCGGGTTTAAGCGGCGGAGACGGATCTGTGTTTCTTCAAGATTTCATCGAGTGTCTGAACCTCAGCACTCACAGCAGAGACACGCACAGTCGGTTACGTGGTGACTCGTAGGTGTGAGTGTGACCGTCGCCTCTCACCCGAATGGCCAAGGAACGGATGGATGGAACGAAATCATCAATCTGCACGGAGCAGCTCGAGCTGACGGGAAGCCACACTCACAAACGGTGTAGATCTCCAAAATAAAACACCCTGTGCAGACTTCAGATCGTAGAAACAGTCAAACTATCTAACTACGAATCATATTTACGTATTTAGAGGCACATACATGAAGAAAAAAGAACAAATCTGAGAAAGTCTGGCAGGAAAAACGCCTCTTCAGGTCGCGACGTGACCCTGATGAGGACGATGAGCGGTCACAGAAAATAAATCACGATGAGCAACAACAGAACGACCGAGCTGCATGAAGTGAAAAGAATCAAAGTTAGACGTGACATTTAGTGAGCAAAGAGAAACCACGGAAACATTCAGATGTAGATCTTACCTTGGTGGCTGTGTGATGTCATCGCTGAAAGCTAGTTCAGGTGCGTGTCCACGCAGTGCGGCAGGTGAGCACCCAGCTTAAAGTGTGTGTGTGTGTGTGTGTACTGCAAAACAGATGTATTTGTGCAAGTGCAGATGTGATTTACAGAGCAGCAATCAGGAGGCTGTAATCCTGCCAAAACTGTGGATGTCCGGCAGAGTGTGTGTGTGTGTGTGTGTGTGTGTGTGTGTGTGTGTGTGTGTGTGTTCAAGCTGATCCAACGCTCGGGGATGGTCCCTCAAGAATCCCTTCAAGGCTGGAAACAGGAAGCAGACGTCCAGCAGCAGCAGCCAATCCCCATGAGGCTTTCGATTTGGCTACTTCAGTCAGAGGCGGTCTCGCTGTCTAGCACCGGAACCAACCGACCTATCAGAGAGCAGAAAGAAAGCGCCGTGTCACCGCTGTTCTTCACATAATCTGACAAAAAAAGGGAAACAGGGAAGGCACAGTGACGAGGACATGTTAGTGCAGCAGTGGAGTGGGAAGTGACAGATTTGTCATGTCCGGTTGTCGAAGCTCCCAAAAGCTCGGATCGCAGAACCAGGGACTATTTTGTCGTGATATGAATTTAACGCCCAGGTAACATGTGAACACCGTCTGGATCATCTGGTTTCACTGTGCAGAGATGACCATGACTGTGTCAGGAGCTGGAGAACATGTTGAGTCAAGTGAGGCTCAGTTCATAGAGCATCCGCTCCTCCGTGTACGAAGGCTCAGGGTTCGAATCCGACCTGCATGTCACTCCACATCTCTCTGACTCTTGCTGTCTCTGTACAATAAAGCCGAGGCGATGCTGCGCCTTCCTCCACGTGTCTCGTGTGAACTCCTCACTACAGATTTTACATTTGTGAAAGTGATACCAGCTCAAAGTATCAGGAGAGAAAGAAGCGACGGATCGGTCTCACACACAAACACACAGACGGCTCATTTTCCAGTTATTTATAGTATTGATCTGTCACTGACAACAAGTCTTGGATTCCACTTACGGTACAGAGCTTGATCAGGCTCGCTCATCTGTAACCGTGAAAGGAAACGCTGACAGGTTTACGTCCACGACTGCGACTAGATTTAAATTTTAAACAATCTGAGCCTGTAGTTAGAATAAAGTATGGATGAATAAGAAACTTCTGCATCTGTGTCAGAGAAGTCCGGCTCATCGTTTATCCTGAATCATGACAAATAATTTAATCAAGGCCATCACTATCGAAAACTTTCAGACTTTCAGACGTA
Source organism: Collichthys lucidus (assembly GCA_004119915.2). Lineage (NCBI taxonomy): Eukaryota > Metazoa > Chordata > Actinopteri > Sciaenidae > Collichthys > Collichthys lucidus. The sequence continues at coordinate 38,314,910 of CM014078.1, read as the reverse complement.
CTTTAATATGCAGAATTCTGCGACCAAAAACCCCGACCTCAAGTTCGACCTCGTGCTTACGCTGCAAGAAGCTGTAAACCCAACCGGGCAATAAATTGCTTGTCCCGGGCGAAGTTTCACTCTGAGATTTAAAAAAGGAAAAAGTGAGTTAGTCCCGTGGACGTGAGCGGAAAGCTCGACCTGGTAATAAATAATTGTTCTGGTCTTTGTTTTCGGGAGCGTCGCCCTCGGTTTTCCTTCGAGCCCGGAGCGAGAGATGTCAGATGAAATCACGGCTCGAGCCCAAAGCATCAAGTCGACTTTACCACCACGGATAGACAAAACTGCCCAAGGGCGAGGTGGAGGGTGAAGGGTGGAGGGCGGCTGGGGCATGGGGGGGTATTGTGCATGTTCACGCCCTTGTGTGTGTGTGTGTGTTGGCAGCAGAGGTCCTCTGAGGCTGGATGGATGCACATGTGTGTCTCAAGACAAGAGGGCCAGACAGACAGTGCAGCCGGAGGACAAACGCCCCCACCACCACCACCACCACCCTAAATAAAAGTCGGTCACTGCACACACACACACACACACACACAGCAGAGCACGCACTCTTTACGCTTTGTGATGGAGACGCAAGAGCGAGCGAGGAGGGGCGGGGAGGCGTGTGCTGACACTCCACGGAAAGAAAAAAAAAGGGGGGGCGAGGAAGAGGAGGGGTGGGTCAGGCTTCATGCAACACCATTCTCTCCCAGGGCGTCTCATCTGTCTCGGGAGGGGTGTTCATGGCTATTGTCCCCTAAAAAAAAATGCATGATGCAGGGTGACAGATCTGTGGAGAGGAGGGGGTGCAGCCCTGAAGCTCAGAGAAAAAGAAGAAGAGTTAGAAACTGCAGGGAAACACTCTGATGTGCAGCTTTAACAACTCGTACGCCCCCATTCACAAAAAAAAAAAAAAAAAAAAAGATTGACGCATGCAGAGAATTACCACCGCCCATCCCGAAACCATTCACACACTCACGCAGGCCTGCGCCTCCGTTTTTACGCATTTCATAATAACGCGGGTACAACAACAACAACAACACACAGGCCGAGCTGCCTCTGTGTGTGTGTTGCATGCACAGCTCCAGGCTTTGGGCCGTGCACTATAAATAGCTCAGCAACAATCGGCATAATAAACATCGCTTCTCCTCCTCCTCCCCCCCCTCCCCCCTTGTATTGCCTACACACTTCCCGCCCGCTACAGTGCAACAAACCGTATGGAAACGCGCAGATAAACGCGTGAAATCCAAAACAAACCACGATCCGGATCAGGAGCCTGACGCGGAGAGGTGGAGCCGACAGGAGCGCGGAGCGCAGCGGAAACTTCAGCCGGACATTGTTTTGATGAATCCTGTGTGTGCATCGCATCCCTTCTCCTGAATATCAACATCAAAGCTCGGCTACACATTCACGCACAGAGGCGCCAGCAGCTCACCTACACGGGCCAGGGGGAAGCCAGTCGTCCCAACGCGCGTCCCGCAGGGTTTCTATGCCGCTCCCATGGCACGCTCATGGGCTTTTTTCCTCTCCGAGCGCAGGAGGGGGGACGAAGAAATTCATCTCCTGACAGATTCCGCCATACTGGATTTTTGTTACAGCCCCAGCGTCACATGGAGCGCCCCTTACTTTACCAGGGGCGGGCTCAGAGCTGCTGCTGCTGAAAATGTGATTATCTGCGTGATGCGTGCGTGCGTGCGTGCGTGGATGTGCGGTGCCTCTCGGATGAAAGGTTGTAAACAATCAGGAAAAAGTCTCCTGGGCGTGTCCTGTGGTGGAGGAAGAAGTACTGTGAAATAAAACACTTTAAAACTATTATTATTATTATTATTATTATTATTATTATTATTAATATTGAGTGTTCTATACATGACTTAAAGGTCTGGTGTACAAGATTTTGAGTATTTATTGCAGGATAAATGTAATAACCTGACTATAAATATAATTCTTGTGTTAAATTTAATGAATTTAAATTTAATTTACAGTGAGAGGGGTCCTCTTTTATGGAGTCTGCCCTTTTGAACCACAATTTTGTACGGTGGCTCACACAGCTGAAAAACTGAAAACTGTTTAAAACAACAGGGGTCCGTGACCCCTAGGGGGCCCGCAGAGGTACCGCCTATTTTTGTCATAATACTTGACAATTTTCACCAAAAAATATAATAATGGTGACTGTGCGGGTGCAGACGATTAAGCAACTACAACAGTGAAGGCGTTTGCACTCCAGTTGGGTGAATCAGTGAATTATCAGTCAATTATTACTTGTGGTTTTATTTTATCAATCATAAACACATATAGGCTAAGAACCCAGTATACACATAGGTTAATAAGGTAAAATAAGTGGAATAAAGTGAATATAAAACTTATTATAATTTATTTTTTCACTATACCAGGAGTAAAAATCACAATATTTGACTGTGGACACTTTATTCCACTGTCATTACTTTGTTTTATTAACTTTATGATTCTCTACATTTACTGGAACTGCTGCATAATATTCATATAGGAGCCTGCATGTCTGTAGTTCACAGTAATGAGATTTTAATAACATTTTCCTGCTCTATGGCATTTTTATCGACCATGACATCATTGTTACAATCAGGAATATTGTCATAGTCTCTTATCTCGTGTTTCTATAGCGAGTTTGAGACTTTTTACTAAAACTCCACATTGTAATTTGTTTATTGTAAGCATATGGTTACACTATTGTTTTTAAACGGTAAAAAACAGTCTAACTTTCTCTGCTAAAGGATATTAGTACTGTTGATTTTATGGTTAAGGTTATTGAAAAAACGCTATTTTGGGATGTAACTGACTAACTGACATGAAAATCCGACATGAACGGCGTATAAAATAAAGGTTCTGCCAGGAGATATTAGTGTTTTACTGCACAGTTAGTCTCTAATATAAAATACTACTGCATAGTGCCATATAAATAAAGGTTTTGAAATATACTGTGTGCAGTCAAACAGTCATTTGTCTTGATATATTTGATAACTGGTTTTAAGCTGTAAAATCTACAGACATTTTGATTCTTTCCGCTGTATTTTTTGTCTCTAATTGTTTAAAAGCAAATAAACTGATATTAATCTACAGATTTATGGTTTATTAACATTAAAGCAAGGCGAGGGGGGCCCTCATGTGTTGTGTTATTACATCATTGACATCTACAGCAACATTACCAACCTCTCCTTCCATTATTCGACACTTTTCATATCCAGCAGCAGCAAAACAAAACAAACGTTTTTATCCAATTCTCGCTCATTGCAACATGAAACGCCTTCCACACTTCCTCCTCTAATCCAATCTGCTTTCATTTCCATTACTTTATATTTGATCTTGCATCTCCGCAGCCGCCCACAGGCGAATCTGCGACACCGATGGCTGCTTTAAGCAGACTTGATTACTGTGATGTGTTAACCAGTTTCTGTATCGGACTACATCTGCAGGCGGAGACGGTGTTTTTATTCACCCAGTGCAGGTAGACTACACAGCTCGATGTGAGTTAAGTCTGCTCGCATACCCCCGGGCTCCTTTGACGGCTCGGTGAAGTTCACAGAGAAATTTTTTGGATGCATTAGATTCTGGGCCAAGTTAACAAAGAGGAGAAGAGGTTCAAACACGAGCACACTTCATCACTGCCAAGATTTGTGTTCGGGTGCTGCACGGCCAAAGAAAGAAAGAATTGACAAAGAGGAGCATCTCATCTGGCACGACGTCAGAGGTCAGGCGCTCTCCGGTATCACTGTAACATCTTCACTACGTGTAGGAATTTGTTGGTATGTTTAATGTTTCCTCCGTCAGATCCCACTCTTCGTTTTCCAACTGCGTTCACTATTGATTACATAAAACTGGATGTTATGTTTGCACATGATTGAAGAGTTACTCTGCATGAGAGGAAAGAATTCAGCTTGTTTCTTTATTAATCCAGTGTGTTTAACTATATTCATTCATATCTGACTGCACTGTAATTTATATTCTATTTTCTAATCTGGTATTTTTTTATTTTGAATTTAAATGTGTCTTTATAAAAAAAATTATCTTATCTTAATGCCTTTTATATCTCATGTAAAGCGTTTACCTCTTATCCATCACTTCCGTGGTTTATTCATAGGGTTAGGTAAGTAAGTTGGAAACTTTCAATGGGAATTAACAGGAATAAACCAGGAATTTACATAGGTGAAACATTGCCATCAACAGGGAACTTAAATATAGTTGTGGAAAGTATATTTTAAACATTTTCTTAAAGTTATATTTATAAATAAATCTGTTGAAATATGTTTGATATGATACTTTGTTTAAATTACCCTCAATTTCCAGTTAATTCCCATATATTTCCAAAATTCCCCAGCTTAACTTCCCATGGAAACTTCCTGCCCCTATTAACTCTCCACTTTTGGCTTGAGCTGTTTATTTTAAGCATTTTCTCATTACAATTCCTTAACTATAGCTATTAATAACACCTGTAATGGCAACACATAGCGAGTGTTCACGTGTTACCGTGGCCGGGTACAGCCTGGACAAGTTCAGTTCATCACAGAGCAAACTTAAGAGTCACCAACTAACCTGCATGTCTCTGGACTGTGGGAGGAACCCAACAGAAAAGCTCCAGCTGGGGTTGAAACCAGAAACCTTCTTGTGAGCAGCATAGCAAACCCTAGACAACATGAGAAGTCGTGTTAGGTAGTTACCCCTGGTCTTACATCAATATCACAATGATATTCAAAGTTTCATTATTTTTATTCCTGTTGCAAATACCATCCATCCTCTCACCCTCCTCCTCCTCCACAGGTTCACCAACAATTACTCAGGTGCTTTGATTCCTGAGCCCGGACCTTCCCTCCAGGTCACCGTCAAAACTCTTTTTAAAATAATTTTTAATCTCAGCCCCATTGTTGTTGTGCATTTATTAATTGAGGTCACTCCTCTTTTGGAGTACAGGGGGGACAGACTGTAACGAGTATGGAAATGTTGAATACAGAAACATCTTTATTCAGCAGACTATGACAGGTATACAGCAAACCAGAAGATGGTGACAGAGAAGTAGATCCAGGTGAGTACGGCAGGTGATGGATGCGTGGAACTCGAGAGCAGACAATAGTGCAGAAGTTCTCAACGAGTATGATTAAGGGGAAATGAAGCAAACTCACTGCTGGTGAAACTCTGACTGGACTATGGTTCAGATGAGGACTGGGTGAGGATCCAGACCTTGAGAGGGAGGAAAACAGGCAAGACTCAGAAGGCTGGTGGATTAACCGGGGCAGAGAGGTGTAGCAAAGGTCGGAGGCAAGTTGGGTTGATACCAGGTAAGAAGTCCGGGAACAAGTGCTGGAGAGTCAGGCATGGGAGCAAAGACAATCTGGCAAAGAGTGAGAGTGGTTCACCTGGCTGCATATATGCTGGATTGATTGGAGACTGTGAGCAGGTGAGAGCAGTTCAGCTGATGAGGGGTGTGGCTAAGCAACAGAAGATCCTAATTTCTGTGGATGAGCTACAGATCCTGAATCGGTTCCAACTCATCTCTGATGTACTGGACTTTACTTTTTTTTTGCTAAAACTACCAAACCTGCACCGAAAATGTCAAAACTTCCATTCCTGCCTCCATGCTGTTAATCCTGCATAACTTTAATCCTACAGAGACCAAAACTGTTTTTTGTACCAGGCTGTAAACATGTTTATTTCTGCTGTGAAACATGGGGACTTATGGAGACTGACTCACTTCTGGAGCCAGCCTCAGGTGGATATTAGAGGAACTGCAGTTTTTTCGAAGGATTTTCACAGCTGTGGAGGTATTTGGCCACGAATCAAAGGATTTGCACAAACAGAGCTGATGGTGACGAGTTAAGGGATTAACGAAGCTGTTACAATTAATCCTGCGAGTTAAACGTCCATTCATTCATCTGAACTATTTCAGCTACGACTGTGGCGGACGAATAAACCCCCACACGGCTATAAAAGCAGATTAATGCGAAGACTTCTGTGTCTGTTGCAAAGTGTTAAACAAACTTACACGGCCTTGTCGTCACGTTCAGAGAGACGTATATGTCATTGAGACACTGTGTGGCCTTTTGCTGACGCAGTCACGCTTAAACACGCGTTGACAAAAATGTGTGTATACGTGTGCGTGGCTGTGTCCAGAGCGGTGATGTCAAAGCAGGGATTAGATTGGCTTATATTGCTGTTCCATGAACATCACACTTAGACTGTTAGAGCGGCTATCACCTCCTTCAGTTTCAGCTTTGTATCCTTGTATATGCAGCCTTTAAAAGTATCTGCAGCAAAGTACCTTACATGGCTCTGCTTTAAAAACACAGATCCTGAGTAATGATGTTCCAAAAATACACCCATGTTTTTTGGCCGGCGGCTGGAAAAGAAGCGGCAATCAGGCTCGAAACATCAACAGGCGAGAGCGTGTACGGCCTGCGCAAACTACCGCTCTGCTCACCGCAGCAGACACATCACACACGGGCTGTGGACCAGACCTCTTGCAGTACACACACACTAACTGGCTGTTAGTGGTTTGAGAAAGGAAGCCGTCATCTCACCCAGCGCGCTCCCACATGAGTCAGACGCAGCGTGCAGACAAAGCAAAGGCAAACCTCAGCGTCATAAAGACGTTTTTCGCTTTGCCAGCGAGAAAGGAAACGCTTCAGCGTCTCGCGGAGCATGTGACGGGGCGACAGCGCGAGGAGATTAATCAGTGTTATTGAGCCCTTGTGTGTTTTTGCTTGGTCAAATTTTTAAAAAATGAGACGTGAAATCTTTCCAGGATGCCGTGAAACTGGAGCAGAAAAAGGAGCCATAAAGAGTTCTTGTTAAAAAAAAGAAGCAGAGTCGAGGCTTCTTACAGTCGAGCCAGTTGGTCTAAAACTTTCCATCAAAGCCTCGCTGAGCTGCATGGAGTAATTACCTCTCACACAGCAACAGCTCCCAGGCCTTATTAATGATACAGTGTGTGTGTAAAGGTGCATGTAGTGCACACACACACACACACAAAGTAGTCAGAGTGTGTGTGTGTGTGCCTATAAAGTAACAGCACCCCAGAGTGTCCTGCTTTTTCAGACATAAACCAGCTTGCCCCAGTGATAAACCGAGAAATGTTGTTATGACGGGTCGCTCCTGGTCTCTGCTGTCCCGATGACGGCAAAGAGAGAGAAGCCCACCCAATGTGCTGCTCCAGAGCGCCGGGGTAAAAATAGGCGAGATTCAGACGGCTGAAAACTCGAGAGCAACCAGAGCGAGAGGACTGAACAATCCCGGCGACCGCTGCTACACCTGAAGGCATCGTTCCTGTCACCTTTTAAATGCAGCTTCCCGACCCGGCAAACACGTTTTTACATCATCCGAGGTTCTTCATTGGAAAACATGCTCAGATCTTTTACCAGTGTCAGTTTTAGTGGCATCTAGTCACTGATTGCAACCCTCTTACTGTAGAAACAGGGCAGTTTGACTTTGTAGATATAAAGAGGCTCGATTCTTATTTTCAGGTCATTAAACACGAATGAAAACACAGAATAATATATTCTGTAAATAGATCTGACACACCGGACCTTTAACTACCAATGCAACGATGTAAAATAATGGACAGAAGTCGTGACGCCACGCATACGTCGTCCATTCTTTGTGGGAAGTTCAGAGGGGAACTGCAAACAACTCGTGAACTTTAGAAACATGCCTGCTTTTTTGTGGCTTCTCGTATGTTTTGTACTCGAAGTACGGCAGAAGTAGAAGTAGTATAAAATGGAAAATACTCAGCTAAGTGCAGTAAATGTTGCTCACAGGAAAATTAATTTCTTTCTAAGCTGTGATTTATGTTTCATTGGCTGTGGTCGCTCAGGGGACTGAATCACATGTTTTCTGAGGTCAAACCAACTCATGATCTCCTCTCTGTTGCATATATGGTATTTCCTGTTACTCCTGACCAGAGACTATATATATACAGAGCCTGAGCTCCTGACTGGGATTAAACCTGCATGACTTTATTCAGTCATGTTGTGACATTTTCTGGATCTTATTCATGAATCACGCTGACTTAAGATGACGCAGAGTGTTGTTTTTGTGTCTCACTGCCGTTTCAAAGCGTTCCACTCGGACTTTATTTGCCACATTTGTTATGAAAACTAGTTAATTAATTATAAAGAAAGAAATATTCCCTCTTGGATCCAGTATTTGTATCGTTTTTCAAAATCTACCTCTACCCACTGTTGTAGAAAACGTCCAAAAGCTTGATTAATATTCTCAAATTATTCCGACAATGTTAGCGGCTTTTAAGTGATGTGAACAGGAGCTGAATGAAGTCCTTTTCTGGCACGACGGCCAAAAACGAACAAAACAGATTGATGAAATGAAGCCGCTGTGACCAGCGTCGTAACTAATGTCTTCTAACTTTCCAGCGTGAACGTTCAACGGCCTCTTCCAGCGTTACTCATAACCCAACGGAGAGTTTATAAATCTCTCACTCTCTCGCTGCAGATTCAAAACGTCTGAATAACGTACACCCTGATGTTTCCACATCTCACCACATCATGAGACGGTTGTATTTTTCCAGGGGAAGGCTTGAAACGCCAGTAAAACTTATTTGGGCATGCAGTCCCCTCCCTCGCAGGCAGCATATAGCAAGAGACATAAAAACCCAAAAACCTGAAGTAGACAAACTGTGTTAAGTGTTCATAAAATATCTCTGGCTAGGGAAGCTTTGATCAAGAGATTAAGGAGGAGAGAGGAGCTCTGCTCTGCTTCTAATGTTATTCCACTGGTTGACTGCAAGTCTTTGAAACTCTGTCATCTCATTCCTTCCTGGCAAACAGAGGTCAGAGGTCAAGCTTGGGCAAACCCGAAGCTGACAGGGATTTATTGGAGGACATTTCAGGAGGGTGCTAAAGACATTTCAGGTTTGATTTCATGGAGGTGGTTTTCAAAAACAGTTACACAGCAGAGACAGATTTGCTCGATAAAATCTCTGTAAAACATCGTCACTGTCCAGCTGCTAAAATCCAGATGAGAGATGCTTGATGGAGTCAGTTATTTAAACCCTGATTTTAAAAAGGACCAGTCTGAAAGAAAGAATATGGCAAATGTATGTTTTCATTTGTTTATCATTACCTAAAAAATATTAATTATTGTTACCTTAGAAGCAGCAGCCTCTGTGGCTGTAAAGTGAGAAAAAAAAACTGCAGTACCTCAAACGTCCACTTGAGGCTGGCTCCAGAAGTGAGCCAGTCTCCATAAGTCCCCATGTTTCACAGCAGAAATAAACATGTTTACAGCCTGGTACAAAAAACAGTTTTGGTCTCTGTAGCTAATTTCCCCGTTCATGACAACTGTACTGAGGGTGAATTTATATACAACTCACCTGTTCACATTATATTAAGGCTTAAAGTTATGCAGGATTAAGAGCGTGGACGCTTTAATCGACAGGTGGGTGCCGTTACAGGTGGCTTGTTTGAGCACAGGTTCATCGAGCCAGAGCATCAAATTTTGTATTTGTGTTCTCATTGATAAATGCATTTTATTCATTGTGTGGTAGTAATTGTACTTTGTACATTGCTTAACCTTTGCTCTGGTAATAACAGACACGTAAATTACAGTTTTGTGTCAGAACGAGTCTGTCTGAACTTTCAATTTACTATTCACGACAAAGAAGGCCACGGCGCGTTAATCAGGGAGAGAATAAAAGAGAAATGATTTCTGTTGGAACATGGGGAACGCAGCGTACTCCTGTTATAAGAAAGAGAGGGGAACGCATCACGGTCAGACTGCAAAGGGACAAATTATTACCGTCACACAATGAGGAACAATTCACAGTGATACTTTGAGAGTGAGTAAGTGCACATGCAAGGACGTTTTCCACAAAAATAGAAACTGTGCAGAGAAAAAAAGCTGATTATTCTGCTGATGATGGAAGAGAAGAGTAAGAGGATAAAGGTCGAACACAAGACAAGAGTTATTATTATTCTAGCAAACAATTCTGATATTTTTAGTACTAAAGAGTTCAAATTTAACAGTATTTGGACTGATATACGTGTTTAGGGGTGTTTTAAGTGATAATTACTCACCCGGCTCGGCGGTGCAGTCTGTGTGGAGTTTGCGTGGCTTCTCTCCGGATACCAGCTTCCTCCTGCAGTCCTGCAGTCCAATAACATGCATTTAATAGGTTAATTGGTTTACTACAAAAATGTGTGTAATGTCTTCTCATCCAAGTTTTAAGGAAGCTTATTCTTGATCTCCCGCCAAACACACAGTAATCAGGTGAATATCTCTTCGCTGAGATCGGCTAATTATGATTACCTCGCCTAAATTTAGACAGAAGTGACCTTTTTTTCACAGCCTGACCTGAAACAGTAATAGTGTAAACACAGGTGTTACCAATGATACTAATTAAGGCTCTGTTCCATTCAGGTCAAACCAAGACCTAGAGAGAGTTGACTGTACAAGTACTAACTGTACACAAAAACAGGCCTAAAAACCCCCAAAGAAAATAGTTAAATAAATATCATAAACATAATAAAAAATACTAATAATAATAATTTGAAACATTACACAACCTTTAGTGTAATAATATGCAGTTTTGTAGCTATTATCATGTTATCACGCAACTGAAGCAGTTAGTTGTCTCAGGAAAAGACGGTTTAATTTAAAAAACATAAAAAACAGATTATTTAAAGTTAATGACGACGTTTAAAAGGTCCAGTCTGTAGGATTTGGTTGCATCTAATGGTCATCATAGTCCTATTTTAACCTGTTTTTAATGTTGTATTCTTGTAATTGTGATATTTTTAATGGTTCTTTTTGTTTGTTTTTGTTGTTTGCTGCCTACTCTTATTTATTGTAAGGTGTCCTTGGGTGACAGAATGGCGCCTATGAAATAAAATGTTTTATTATTATTATTATATATATAAAATCTTTAGTTTTGAGGAAGGAACCAAAGAGATGTAAACAGAAGGAAAAGGAAAAACAACCGTGAAGTATTTATTTCAAATATGGATGTAATATTATTAGGGATGGGAATTGATAAGATTTTTACCATTCCGATTTCATTATCGATTCTCATTCATCTCCAGTCCGCAGCGTGTCAAAAACACAACATTCATTTAAAAATATTGCATGTTGTGTGCGCAAATGTTTCGGCATGTTCGTCGTGTTCCCTCCCGACGCTGTTATCTCCACTTTGCAATGATTGCAAGTCGAGCTGTTGCCGTCTTTTTTTGGTTAAATGCAGCCAAACTTTGGAGCGTTTGAACCAAATGGGTGCCATTGTTTACTACCTAGATAGCAAAAATCTTTTGGATTCGCTTTGGCCCAAATCTGGCTTGCATTTTGGCAAGGTTATGGGTGGATGTCTGGGCCATAAATGGCCCAAATTAGGAAAGCCAAAATCATACCAAAAAGGAGGCAAAATTCACCCAAAATAAATTGTGGACTTCCAAAATATAGCCATAAATGTCCCAGAAGAGCCCCAAATCAGCTGTTCAATCTTTTGGCTTGCCATAAACATGCCTTAACATGCTGGCGTCTCCTTATCTATTATGGATAAACACTAATCATACCACAGTTAAGCCAAACGGCTTTCTTAATGCCAAAAGAAAGCCTAAAAAATGCCAAATGTACGCCATAATACAGCCAAAATATTTGCTATCTGGGTACCATTGCACTGCACGTGCCAAACGTTAAGTTACGTGCCGTAATCAGTCGTGCTTGCTGGAATCGAGCGTGCGTAACTTCTTGTGTAAGTTACGCGACGTGATTCGTGCTTTCTGGAATCGATAAGAGACTGCCAAACGGTTCCATGGAATTTAAACTGAATCTAAAATCTGTATATTGTCTTATTAAAGAAAATGTACACATTACTTTCATCTTGTTCAGTTTGTCTGCTCTGGGGTACCGTAGAAACTCTGTGTTTCAATATGGCAGCCTCTTTAAAAGAGGACCCGCTCCCTCTGTCAATATAAAAAGACTCAAAAACTAAACTATTCGTATTTTAAGGTGATTAAACACGCATGGAAACAAGATAAAAGATTAAAAATCACCTCCAGTCGGTGAAGAAGCTAAAAAAATATGGACCGTTAAGCTTGTCTGGGCTGCGCCGCCATCTTGTGGACACGGACGTAAACAACAACCACGTGACTTCTTCTTCTTCTTCACGCGTCATCACCACGCGCCTCCTCCAGCCGCAGCAGCGTGACAGAAACATGTCGGAGTTTAACGTGACGTTTAAACTCTGATTAATTAAACACACACACGACACTAACGGCTGTCCGCGAGGCAGGCTGCAGCCTGTGTCCACGTGAAGGACTCCGCAGTGAGGTAGCGTCGTTACTCGTTACTTTTAGGTAGTTTAGCTTTTGGCTGCTAACGGCTGCTAACAGCATGGACGGCACGGAGGAGATCGAGCTGCACGGAGACGAAGAGATCATTGAAGTGATCGACCTGAACGACCAGGAGCCCGGACCAGGTGAGTGCAGGAGCGGGTCTACACCTGTGACTACACCTGTGACTACACCTGTGAGTGTCAGGACTTAAAGAAACAGACACGGTCACTTTTTTGGAGACACACACACACACGAGGGATTTAGATACAGGTAGAGACAAGTACAGTTTAATGTGTGTGTGTGTATGTATATATACACATATACACACGCACATATATATATATATATATATATATATATATATATATATATATATATATATATATATATATATATATATGTGCGTGTGTATATGTGTATATTTACACTTACACTTAAATAAATAAATATATATATGTGTGTGTGTATGTATGTATATATATATATATATATATATATATATATATATATATATGATATTGTACAGATTTGCAGGGTAATGTTGTTTAAGGCTGTTTCTGTCTTGTTTGCAGGACGATGCTTCACCGTCTCTTTGCCTTTGTTTTCTCTTCTCAGATGATTTGGCCGATGACTTGGGCGACGTCGACTTTGAAGACCCCGGGAACGCGGACGATGAAGGCTGGGAGACCGAGGACGAGATGGAGGCTGAGGCAGAGCAAGACGACAGCGAGTTCACCTTCTCCAGACACAACGGTAGCACCTTAAAATCTTTGGGAGCTCGTGTTATCACCTGGCAGAGTTGTTAAACTCAAGAATCTCTCTGTCCGCAGGCTCGGTGTTCTGCGTGAGTTTGGACCCTGCCACAAACAGCATGGCGGTGACGGGAGGAGAGGACGATAAGGCGTTCGTCTGGAGGCTGAGCGACGGAGAGGTTCTGCTGGAGTGCACAGGTGAGACGTTACAGCGGGGCGGTCCTGTTTTGGTTTGAACTAAACTTGTGCATCAGTGCCGATATTTAGTCAGGGTTTTTAGCCAGAACACAACAGGTAGAGTATCAGAGTTTAGTCCTTGAATCTGCCTGGATAGTTGAATCCTGCTCGATTTCTCCACTGCAGGATTGTGTCCGAACATCTGTCCTGTCTGCTCCTCCCCTCTGTGATCACCATCTATCGTACTAACATTTCATCAGGGCGGATTAGAGGCAACAGAAGGTTTCTATGCTGCTTTTTCAGCCATGTGACTGAGGAGACGTGTCGTCATTTTCCAGCAGTTGTTTAAATAAACAACTCTCTTATCTTGAGTCTGAGTCATTCAGATCATATCATGAAAATATGACTTGTCCGTTTGCAATTCGGCATCCAGGAATGTTTCTCTTTCTTTTTTTGTCCCTGCAGGTCACAAAGACTCCGTGACGTGCGCCGTGTTCAGCCACGACTCCTCCCTGGTGGCTTCGGGCGACATGAGCGGCATGATTAAAGTTTGGAAAGTGGAAACCAAAGAGGAGATCTGGTCCTTCGAGGTGGGAGATCTGGAGGTAAGAGCCGCACGTCTTGTTTGGTTTGTGCATCTGTAAGCACTTGTGTTTGAGTCTTTTATTGGGGCTGGAGGAATTTATGAGGGAATCAGAGCGGATGACTGCTCAGGCTGGGAATTTGTGGTCCTGTGGAGGAAGCGAGCGATCAGACGGCTGATGAGCTGCCTTTTAGCAAGGCACACAGTAATTATGAGATCCGTTCGTCGCCCGCTGGTGGAAAACCAGAGTCGGTTGTAAACTCGTGGTTGTCTGCCCTGCTTCCTCCGCAGTGGTTGGAGTGGCATCCCTGCGCTCCGGTGCTGCTGGCGGGAACAGACGACGGCAACGTGTGGATGTGGAAGATCCCTTCAGGAGACTGTAAAACCTTCCAGAGCTCGGCGTGCCAGGCCACCAGCGGCAAAGTCCTCCCTGATGGTGAGAGATCCTCAAATCCTCAAAAGTCTCGTTGTGCAAAAAGTTATCTCACTGAAGTGACTTTTTTTTTTTCTCTGCAGGTAAACGAGCTGTGGTCGGTTACGAGGACGGGACGGTTCGCGTGTGGGATTTAAAGCAGGGCAACGCCATCCACGTCATCAAAGGTGAGTCTGGCAGCTTCATCCTTTAATGGAAAAACACTCGCATGACACACGCTCGAGATTTATTTTCGTCCTCCAGGTCAGGACGGACACAAGGGGGCGCTGACCTGCCTGGCGTGCAACAAGGACGGCTCTCTAGTGCTGACCGGCTCGGTGGACGGCTGCGCCAAACTCATCAACACGGCCACGGGGAAGGTGATCGGGTCGTTCTCCGCGGACGGAGGCAAAGCTAAAGGATCGAAGGACGACGAAGAGACCAACTCGGTCGAGTCTGTGGGATTCTGCAACACGTGAGTTCCTCTTGAACGATACATAGCATGTGTAATGTCTTCTATAAAAGTTGTTTGTCCTCGGGAGTCCTGAGCTATAAATCGTTTACTTTGACGTCCCCTGTTGGACTAGAAGTATGAACTCTGGAAGAGGACTGAAAACACTCGAGGGGGAATCCTGAATCCGGGTCACATTCCTGCTCCAGTTTCCTGATGGTTTTTATCTCTCACAGGCTTCCTCTCATAGCCGTGGCGTACCTGGAAGGGACTCTGGCCATATACGACCTCTCCACACAGGTGCTGAGGCACAAGTGCCAACACGAGGTAAACAAACGGAAAGACGGACAAAGACTTTGTGTGTGTGTTTAGTTTTAGCGCTCCTCTCACTCTGCCGTCATATCACAGATCTCCTAGCAACCAGCTGAGCTAATGACACGACCGTGCAGATAACGTCTTAATATTTACACACGGAGGCTCCCGAAGGAGAACGTCCACTTCAGGAATTTTGTTTTTGCCCACTTGGGGAAGGACACGTGACCTTTCTGGGCCGCTTTTAGCTCTGGTTTTGGTCTCCTCCTCCTCATGGAAATATGTGGCTCCTTTAGTATCTAACTGTGTCTGTCAGCTGGTTTTTAGGAGCTTGTCCTCCAAAAATGAAGCCGTGAGAGCTAAACAATGAGCTGAAACTCACGATAAAGCTCCGTAAAGTCGATTGAGGTGATAATTGAAATTATAACCACTTTAATGGACAGTCCGGCAAACATAGTGTGACTTCTACCCGCCTGTTTGTTTAAATCCTCTCCGTGTTCCTCCAGGCCGGCATCGTTCACCTGCAGTGGGAGGAGTCTTCCTCCGTGGTGTCCACCTGCTGCTTAGACGGAGCGCTGCGCCTGTGGGACGCTCGCTCGGGCAACATGGTGTCCGAGTACCACGGCCACACCGCGGAGATCCTTGACTTCACCATCAACAGGTATCGCTTTGCTGCGTGTGAATACGCCGCCGTGTGAGTTTTTAAAGTCACTAAATCACGTAAACTGTCCTTCAGGGAAGCGTCCGTCGCTGTGACGGCGTCGGGAGACGGACAGGCGAAGTTGTTCTGCCTGCAGAGACCTGATCGGTAAAGCGAGAAGATGACGACGAGAGATTTCAGGAGAAACAGCAACAGACTTTTCACAATCAGACTTTTTCTTCCCCGTCTCCTCCTCAGGATTTTTAAAACTCAACGTTCTCACAGTCTCACATTTTCACGTCTGATTCTTTCAAACAAAACTGCTCCTGGTCACTTTCTTTAAGTGCGCTCTTGTTCGAGAGACGAAACAGAGACAAATTCAAAGAGTGATCGATTACAGCGCGCTGCCTTTGACATGTCTTTTAATGTTCTGCCCAATTTTTAAGACGACACAGAAAAGAGAATTCCCCTTTGATCCCGATCATCATCTTTCCCGCAACTGGAGTTTGTTGTTCCCTCCTCCAGGCTGCGTGTGTGTGTGTGTGTGTTCGATCAGGAATCATCTTAAACGTTTCCATGTAAACTCAAATGTAAATACAGAAGAATAAATTATATACTTACTTCTGAGTAAGCGTGAAAAACAACAGAGGACTGTGTCGTTCATGACTAACCTCCGCCTCCTCAAACACTTTATCTGCATCGCAGGAAATCGTTTATACTGGCGTCTGTTTTGAGCTTTTATTTAATCAGATACGAGTAAAAGGAAAGAGGTGAGTCAGCCGAGAGACGACAGGACTCTTAAGAAAGTCGATCAATGTTGTAAATTATAAACATGAAGGGGCCGAGCACAGTCACAGAGGCTGTGTGCAACAGAACAAAGATCAGCTCATCATCGAGTCAAAGTGCAAGGCTTCGTAACTGTTAAAACTCAACTTTCCAACAGTCTCCTGCAGATATGAGTCTTTATTTTTGGCTTGTTAGATCCTTTAGTCAGAGTTTTTTCTGTCACACAATCATGCGCATGGAAAATAATTTTTAAAAATGTGTCTATGTAAGTGTATTCCCCTTATTTCAAGACAAAACACCCCAAAGTAATAAACATTTACATGTAATACAGAGATAAATACAAACAACTCAGGCTTCAAGTGAAGTGTGAGGTCCCAAATAATAAAAGTGTTTTATCACTAAAGAGTGTTAAAGTGTGAAATCATGGTATAGGACGAAGCAAATCCACTTTTTACCAGCTGCACTCCAAAATATAAGAAATATCATTTCAGTAAAGTTTGTACGTAGAGTTTGTCTCGGCCTCATCAGGTCAGAGTTTTGTAGTTCCTGAAATTAAACTGATAATTTACGTCCAGAACACTTCCAGACGAGGAGATGTGTGTGAAGCATAAAAACTTCTATTAAATATAATAAACTGTATCTGTCTGTGTTTGGTTGAGATTAGTTCTGACTGACAGATTTCAGTCACTGTCGTCGGATCTTATATTAAGATGTGTCAGGTTCAGTATATAAACTTTAATAAACATAATTTGGCAGATATAAATGTTTATTCATGCATTTGTCCAACTATAACTCCTATAAGTGGAGGCATGAATGAAAATATAATATTTAAATTTTAATACTGCACATTAATAACACATAAAAATGTTTTCTTATGGTATAAATGCTAAAGGAAGGTGTAATCTCATACATAAGGAAATTAAATAAGTGCTTTATACTAATTGTGACATTAAAACTTAGTCCAGTTGTATTTTAAAACAACATACCAGGAGCGTTTGTAGCAGAAATATTAAAATTCGTAGCAGAAACAGTGAAGCAATTACTGTTAATTTGCATTGATCGCTTTAAATTTATATTTTAGGTCGTCCATGTGTGACTCCAGTCTAGAAATTACACAACTGGATGTTGTTGACTGTGCAAAATGGAGCAATCGTGACACTTTTACTGCCCTGACTCGTATTTCCTCCTAAGTGCATCAGCTCCCCGGCCACTGTGTTCCCATGTGAGTATTAGTGTGCAACATAAACAGTATATCTAGAGAGCAGAAGACAAACTTCTCTATTGTTGTTCATCTGTCACCATGGGGAAAAACGTCGGTATCCTGTTCACAAGTGCTTCTTTCCTTGTACATCTCGTCTTATGTGCACATTCGTGCAGGAAGGCGGTCAGAACACAAACATTGCTTGGTCGTGTTTCAGTTTGAAGGTGCAAAAACGCAGCTCAACTAGTGACAAGGTGGAAAATTTACGCCTGTCAAGCAACAGTGGCAACAGGATATATTCCTCATTTGCCACAGCAGCGTGTTTGGCCTCAAAGGTCAGGCCCGCGTGAAGACAAAGGCGAGGCCTTTTAAGGATTAACACCTTTAGACCTCGACAGAAGCCGCAAGCCATTAAATCGCAGCTCATATTCTCCAAAGCGACAGAGCAGATGCCGAACAAATCGGTTGAACGGAAAGAGAGAGAGAGAGAGAGAGAGGGAGAGACAGGTGCTGATGCCAAGGTAAACAAGTCTGGAGGAAGAGGAGGCGAACCCATTAAAAATACATCTGTTTCACACAAATACATTCAGCGGCACGGATAATACCTGTTCACTCAGTCCTAGTGAAGCTGAAGTGTCGATTTTTATGAAGGTAAAACTGAGAAGAGTTGTTAAAATTGGAGACTCGATGCCTGAAAAAAACACCTGAAATGAAACGCCAAAAAAAAAAAACTGCAGTTCCTCGAACGTCCACTTGAGGCTGGCTCCAGAAGTGAGTCAGTCTCCATAAGTCCCCATGTTTCACAGCAGAAATAAACATGTTTACAGCCTGGTACAAAAAACAGCTTTTGGTCTTTGGAGCTAATTTCCCCGTGCCTCAAAAGAGAGTGTGTGTGGCCCCAGGACTGAACCCTGGGGGGACGCCACACATTACGGTAGATGGTCCAACAATGATCTACGTCTTTGCCGGCAACTAGGGCTGCCACAAACAATTAAAAAACTGCAGTTCCTCTAACGTCCACTTGAGGCTGGCTCCAGAAGTGAGTCAGTCTCCATAAGTCCCCATGTTTCACAGCAGATGTTTACATGTTTTAAGTTTCATAGAAATGAACAAGTTAGCAGTTCATTAGGAGGCGAGTCGTCGCCTCTCTGCAGCCGATAAACTGAATAAATAAACAAGAACCACGACGGGTCTGAAAGAAAGACGTAAAATAAACAATAAAACATCAGTTTAAACAGATTTTTACGTCCCAACAAGCCAAAAATAATGTTTTCTTCTGCAAAAAGGCTGGACTGGTTGCACCACTGGCTCCAGAAGTGAGTCAGTCTCCATAAGTCCCCATGTTTCACAGCAGAAATAAACATGTTTACAGCCTGGTACAAAAAACTGTTTTGGTCTCTGTAGCTAATTTCCCCGTTCATGACAACTGTACTGAGGGTGAATTTATATACAACTCACCTGTTCACATTATATTATGGCTTAAAGTTATGCAGGATTAAGAGCGTGCACGCTTTGATTTGACAGGTGGGTGTGGTTAAAGGCCTCAGATGTCACGGCGACTACGTCCATGTTTTATACAGTCTATGGAAACATCAATAACATATTAGACTTTTATATTAGTTTTAGCTGTAACTAATAAACTTGCACTTGTATTTTTATACATATATTGTACATATATGGTAGTGGTTGGCCTCAATTAACTGAGTTTGTAGATGACTCAATGCCGTTTGAATGAATCATTTCTATTTTCCATTGTGTATGAAGAATCAGGAATATTTTGTTGATGTACCGCTAAGTGTTCCAGGAAAGCTCGAGATGCTCCGTCTCCTTCTTTGTAATGTGAAGATGTTGTGGTTCGTGTCCAGCCTGTCCTCCCTGCGTTGTGTCTTTCCAGATGCTCAGGAACGTTTCTGTTTAAAAACCATTATCTGACTGGAGCTCGTCCATCTCGACCAGCACCGGGTCTGCTCAGGGACTATCAGCGAAGGAGTCTTCCGTGTTTGGCCAACAAAACAGGTCGCAGCCGGCCTTCCATCCAACGCTGTGTTTAGATATGACACGTTGTTATGAATTCAGACGTACACACAGTTGTATGTATATGTTTAGGTCAGACGCGGGGCCAAATAAAAGGAGCAAATACATCTTAACATTGTTTTAACATAGAGTGCAATACACCAAGCGGACTCGATTAATTAAAATGGCTTTTTTTTGGCTCTGATCCATTATTATGATTATTATGATTATTGGTACCAAACCCAGGAAATGCATAAATAAATGTAGGACACTAAACAAAGAATATTGCTCTTTCTATATGCTCATCCCTCGATCCTATTACTAATATCTATATGTTGCAGAAACTGTCTTCGAGGAATCTGGAGGCCCTCACGGTTGCAGGGTGTGAAACCGAACCACATGCCAGGCCTTGCGATGTTACCCTGGAATGTTCTTATCGTTCACTGTACAGGCTGCGGCGATAGCAGCTTTCCATGCTCTTCCATTCATGGAATCATAGACAGCGGTGAAAGACAAACGCACAGGAGGCTAATTGACTATAAGTTAGTAGGTGAAGGGTTAGGGTCATCTTCCTCCTCCCTCCTTCCTCCTCCTTCAGTGTGCACTTCCCCTTTAAAGTATCCGAGCCCGGGCTGCAGCTCTCGGTCTCTCTTATAGTTTGTGGAGAGGATTTGGAAAGGCTGCTGTGGCTGAGTCTTAACTGGCTGAAAAGATCTTTTTTTTTAAAAAAAAAAAGAGGAAGCTGTTGTGGTTTAAGGTGGAGGCTGCAACTTTTGCTTGCGGATGTGTCATGCAGGGGCTTGAAGTTATCAGGCGAGTGATAAGAAGCTGTTTTTTATTTGCAAAGGATACATGACTGGACTGTTCATCCCAAGGTAAAAAAAATCTTTATATTTTATATCATGGAGATGTTTTAAGGCGTATCATCTGCAGCTGCATGGGTTGCAATACAAATTTATATTGTGAAGCGTCATCTTATTTCAAACTATGGCTACTTTTGGAGTTGGGAAAATACATTTCAGCAAAGAATTAAGCAGAAACCTTAAATTTAAGACAAACTGCGTGTTGAAAAAGCAAATATTTTCTGTGTATTCAGAGACCCTTTAACGGCAGTTATTGCTGAAACTGTAACAGGACTTTGATACCATAAAATCCCCTTCATCCAGCTTGTTTGCTTGCAGATTGTATGTAATACTTATCATAAAACATGGTCACTTTTTGCATAGAAATGATGATACTAAACATGCTAAACATCTTTTATGAAGCTCTGGGAGATCTAATAAAGCATAAAGACGCTGTAGTTCATAAACTCAGACTTTAAATTATCTCCAGGGCATGCATCACTTTCTAAAATATAATAGGTACAAAGGGAGGTGTAACTCCAGAGTCCCAGCTGATGAATTATTGAATAACAGCGGCCTCACGTCTATTAACATCTTATCTCGGCTGTTACCATGGCTAACAAAGGAGTTAAATTTGTTTCTGTGGTCAGGAGAACAGACAGGACCGCCGCAGGCTACAAGTGTTGTTGTGTTCTTTTCTATATTTGTCCTCGCTGGCTGCAGGAAGTTTCTCTTCGACATGCAAAGACCAATGGGACATTCTCTAACATCGATCTTGACGGTTGAACAGATAAAGCAAGAACGATGAGGGACTTATACAAAAACGGGAAAGTGAAACTAAGGGTTGCGTTACAGAGGAAGTCTGCACCAAATATCGCAAATTTCAGTGTAAGATATCAAGATCAACTTCTTGGAGAGTCTCAGCAGATGATTTATCACACCGAGTCATCAGTCTCAACATTCAGGGTCCTCCAACTGATGGGAAGCAAACCATTATCGCCTGTTCATCGACTGTCCAATTGTCCAAATGCTTTCTGGTGTATCTAAACAGAACTGTGGGATGAACTCCTCTTTGGGTTTGGTTTACTGAGTGTAGTTAGTAGAGGAACAAACGCATTACAAAGAAATGGGGTAGTGTGATATTATTTATGAAATGTTATTGAATGGAAAGGATCACCTTCTTTGTGAGGTAATTTTAGAAACGTTAAAGTGTATATTACCCCTAAATGTCCTTTTTTTTAAGTTTACATAAACCAAAGACATAAAATACCAAATTATTCATAGGAAAGTGCAAGAAATGCCCGTCAGTCTGAGAGCTGCCTTCCAGAAACTAGAATCCAGGTCCAAGTTAGCCAGGTTACTTCTAATATAGCATGGAAGTTCTCTGAACTTTGTTAATAATCAAAACTTAACCAACTGGAGAAATTGGGACTGCTGATAGATGGAGGGGTTCGGAGATCAACCGGTGTCGGCTGGTGGTGAAAGACAGAAGGAAACCAGGAGGGAACCATCTCTATGGATTAGAGCTTTGGTGGAGTCAAAGAGTTAACGGATAAAATATGTTTAACTTGAGTTCAAGGCATGGTCTTTATTCCTGGAGTTCTCAATCACACCTCCACTACAGCTACTTTAACAATGTTTCTTCCTCCCTACAGGGCAGCTGTACCTTAATGGGATCCTCCAGATTTCATACATGATGGACTGCAACGATTCCCATACTCTGCTTTCTGGGGAGGAGCTCATCTACACCATCACCATACCGCTGTCGACTTCCATCATCCTGGCCAACCTCGTCATCATCTTGGGCATCGCCTGGAACCGCCAGCTCCACAACACGCCCAACTACTTCTTCCTCAGCCTGCTGGTGGCAGACTTGTGTACAGGCGTGGCGCTCCCTTTCATACCATTAATGGGTCTGAACCGGGAGTTAAGTTTCAGCTCCTGCATGGTGGCTCACATTTTCCCAAACTTCCTCTTCCTGGCATTCCTTTTAAACTTAGTAATGGTCCACTATGAGCGCTACATTTGCATCGTCGACCCCTTGCACTACAATAACTTGTGGATGCATCGCAGTTTTCCTCTTGCATTGCTCGTGGTGTGGACGCCGCCACTTCTATACGCATCTCTACCTGCTTTTGGGTGGAATAATTGGACCGGGCCAGATTGGAACGGTTGTTGCGCGAGTAGCCAAAAGATTACACCGCTTTCAAACTGTTCATCGAACGGGACGACCTGCTGCTCGTACAGGCGAGTGTTCCCCAATGCTTTTATCTACTTGGAGGTGTACGGACTCGTCTTACCTGCTATTCTTACAATCGCTGGCATGACTGGACGTGTCCTATGGATCACTCGAGGTCAGCTGAAGGACATTTGTCGTCTCCATCGCTCGGTGGAGCGAGGAAGTCAAGCCTCGGACCAAGAGCACAAGCTCAACCTGCGGTACACTCGCTGCGTGGTGGCGGTTTCGCTGACGTTTCTCGCCTGCTGGGTTCCCTACCTCATTTACATGCACGTCTGCATAGCGTTTCTGATCAGCGACACCAAGTGGAGCTCCACCACTCACATTGTGCTGTCGTGCACTGGTATCGGAAGCATGGCCGTGGTGCCGTTGGTGCTCGGCCTGGCTAACCGGCAGTACACAGAACCTGCATACAAACTTCTCCAGAAACTCAGAGACAGGTGGAGGCGAAGGACGCAGGGAGCAGAGGAGGTGGCAGTGTGAGGAAATACTGATGAATATTTATGAAGACGAATCGCCAAGAAACGCAAAGGTTGATGAACATCAACCAGAAGAAGTCTTTTTAAGTTTATAATTGTAAAGGTAAATTTAACTCATTGTTCCAGACAACATTTCATAAAGTTAGAGGATTTGTTCTGTAATAGACATTGTCTGCTTACCCAGCTCCTGTTCTGGCATGACACCGGCTCAGCTCCCTGTCAGCAGGCCTGAAAACCCCCGGTGGTCCAAAACTTCTCCTGGTACCAATACTAGCACCCATCTTGTGCTCTTAGCTCACAGTCTGTGATGGTCTGTGAAGGTTCTCGGTCATTGAGGTCATCTTTCTTTGGGAAGGGTTAAATCTGAGGCAACTGGACTTTGTTGCCGATCATCCAAGAGGCTTCTTCAGTTCATGTCCAGGTGCTCCAGATTACTCGTTATCTCCTTGGTTATTTTTTACCTGATCTCCTGCAGTGTTGTCCTAAACATAGCTCTCTTTGTGCTGCATCAGTTTAACCGGTTGTAGATTTTCATCAGTCACCCACCTGTGTGCAATGTTTACTCCTACTTCCCTCACTAATGTTTATCTATATGCTAGTTTACAAGCTAAAGAGCGGGGGTGATATGCATATACATCTAGGAGAGATCTGCACAGGAAAGGTCAAAACCATGTCTTCAGAGAAACATCAGATCCTGAAAGTTTAATCAAGGGAAATCAGAATTGATTGCTATGTGTCCCCCCCAACTGAAATGTGGTTTTAAATCTGCACAGTACGTGGGTGGAAAAGAGTCTGCCAGTAAATGCGAGCTGAGGAGGAAAACCAGACTTTAATCAAATTTAAGAGCAAACGAGGTCTCGGCTGTTGTGGGACATTAGGAAAGATGGGATACCATCCTGGGTCAGGGCACACTGTATGTCTTTTATACGTGTCGCCATGTTCCAGCATGTTTTCCACATCGGAATATTACGGTATGTACAAATGTGTCCGGGGGAAACAGAGGAGGAGGACGACGAGACTATTGGGCTCCAGCTCCTAATGACCAATTGATATCTGTATCAATCAGAAAGCCTCTAACTTGTTTTACCCAACAAACACACTGGGCCCAAATTGCATCTGGACTGACGCCACTCTTATGTCTCTACGTTAGCTGGAGCCTATTAGCTTAGCATAGCCTGGAAATGTGGAAACAGCTCGCGTAAAGGTACCAAAACCTTCCGACAAGTGCATTAATCAACAGGTTGTATCGTAGTTGCTTAATCCGTGCAAAAAATGAAGCGCAAAAATTGCTGTTTGTTGTTGTATTTGTGGTTATATGCAAAAAAACTATTCGTAGCTGGGAGCCTTATCCAGGTTTTATGCTAAGCTAAGCTAAGCTAAGCTAAGCTAAGCTAACTGTCGCCTGCTACATATATTTACCGTACATATCCAAGTGTGGTGTCAATCTTCTCGTCTGACTCTCGGCAATACATTTCTTTAAGTAACTATACTCTGTGTGTAATTGTGTGAAAGATATATTGTTCATGTTGCTTTATTTATTGGCTGTATTCCATTTGCAAGTACTTGTCGTCTCTAAACAGTAAATGCTGCAATGTCTCTTTGTGTTTCTTTGAGGTACAAGAGTGAGGCGCTGCCCGAGGTTCATGTTCGCCTTCTCTTAATGTAACGTCCTGTGATAGTAGGAAACATCTTTGGATGTGTCCTTCCTGATATTAATAAGATGTGAAACACTTGCTGTAGCGCACAAGTTCCTCATTTTATTGTTCGTCTCAGTACAAAAAACTTTACACCATTAGACAAAATCATAGTCACAAAGTGAAAGAGAGAAAATACACTGATGGTTCTGGGAATACCGCAAGATAAAACATTTTTTTAATAAAACACTGCTTGACATAAACAAAATGTCTCAAACTTTAAGCATGAATTAGAAGAAAAAAGACTCAACCTACAAGCTGTTCACACTACCAGAGAAGTAATTATTGCATTGAATGCCATTTCATGATGATTTTTGAAGTATTCTAACTATTTAATTCACATTTTGTGGGTATAAGCCGCAGTGCTGCAGACCGTGCAGGTCATTCTTCAGTGTATTGGGAGATTTCCGACACAACTTTGCCTTCCTGCACTTCCACCTTGATCAGCAGGCGTTTCTTGCTGGCTGGGTACACTGCAGGATAGGAAACAGGAGTTTCTGGGATATTGGTAATGGTTTCCGGGATGATGCTGGGTTCTGGGTCTGGTTCCTCCTCTGGTTGGTGAACGTCTGCGTGCAAGTAAGGACTTTGGTTGGTTGTTGTTTTTTTTAGAAATCTGAGCGAAAGAGAGGTTCGATTTTAGTGGGACACAAAACTCGAATCAGTCACGTGAATGCTTGAAATAGATGTTAACGTGTCCATTTAGTTTTTATGCACCTCTCAAGCTTCGTGCTTACCCCAGAAAGCTTCAACACCCTGACAGGGAGGATTTTAGTTGTTTTCAGTCAAAAGTGACTAAATAAGTTCATTTACTGTACGGTAAAGGGCAGAACATTGGTACAATTTGAGGTCCTTTAATTAGTATTTCCATTTTATGTTACTTCATAAAATTAATATAAAATGCATTATTCTGAATGTACTTTTTGGTACTATAAGTATTTCTTGATGCTAATACTGTTACTGAAGTAAAATTTGAATGCAGGGCTTGTACCTGTACTTGTCACAGAGTACATCTTAACTGTAGTACTTGAGTACTTCTTCCACCACTATATTTGGTAGATTAGTTCCCAATCTGGACGTCTGGACACTCATAAGGGGTTGTAAGACAAGTCAAAGGAGGTCACAGGTCACAGAAACAACTAGAGAAAACTTAATTTATGATACATCTTATCTTAATTTGTCTCACTTTACTTCATTTCTTTTCATAACTGGTAGAAATTGGGTTTTAGGGCTGCTAAATTTCAGTTATTTCAGAAAAAGTAACTCACCTCCGTTGCGCATGAGGTCGCTCATTCTTTATAGAGACGGAGAAGAGACAGTTGTTAGTGTCTAAGCATCAATGCATCATGGTTTATTTCAATAAACACCCAACAGATTCTCACAAACCTCAGCTCCTCGCCCTCCAGCAGCTTGTGGTACGTAGCGATCTCGATGTCCAGAGCCAGCTTGAGGTTCATCAGCTCTTGGTGTTCGCGGATTTGTCCAGCCAAGTCCTGCTTGGCCCGTTTCAGGGCTTCCTCCAGCTCGGCGATGTTGCCCCGGGCCTTCTCAAGGTTCTCGTCGCCGTCCGACCTGGACTTGTTAATTTCCTTCTTCAGGGATTCTTCCTAATAGAAAAAAAAAGAGAGGCTGGTTGGGTCGGACAGGATGTGTGCCCAGTCCTGAACTCTGAGGGTGTTTATATAAGTGATCCCAACCTTCCTTATGAGAGTTTCCAGGTCTCCTTTAAGCCTCTGGATAAGGCGCAACATATCTGCGATCTCCCTCTTTAAATCACGCACATCCTGCTCACGTTGTCCAACATTCAGCACCATGGCATCCATCTAAGAACAAGAAAGAAGCAGCGATGTCTTAGCTCTACGTACTGCACCTTCTTCTTTGGGTATAATCGTCTCTCTTCTTCACCTTTTTCTTGTTCCACTGCTCGGCCTCCTCCCTGGTGCGTGCAGCCATGTTGGCATACTGACTCTTGACGTGGTCGATGATCTCGTCCATGTCCAGTGAGCGTTGGCTGTTGTCACGCAAGACCACAGTCTTGTTACAGATTTGTGACTCCAGCTCCTTGATCTCCTGCAGGGGGCAGACATGGGCACGATTATTTCTGACCTGCCAAACTTGTTTATAAGGTTTGTAGCATTACAGAGCAGAGAGAGTCAGTACCTCATCATAGCCAACCCTGAGGAAGTCCAGTTTTCCCATCAGGTCCTCCAGCTCCAGAGCGAGATCTACTGCCTCCAAGTGGCCGTCATCTACGTTCTGTTATCACATAACATTAAACGTCCAAAGTGAAGAAGTTGCTTCAGAAAAGTGTGTCTGACTTGGGGGATACGTGGATTTATGAGAGTGTTTACAACATTTCTAAGTGGTTGATTGAATAAGAAGCTCGCGGTACCTTTTTGGCGATGACAAACTCATTCTCCAGATCACCTTTCTTCTGAATCTCGTCCTTACAGCTAAAACCAAGAGAAGATGAGGCAATAATAAGATCAGAACATCTCGAACGCATGCACTTTCTTTGTAAATGGTGTCATTCAATCAAATCAGCTACGCCACGACTTGCTGACCTCATCTTGGTGTCATCCTTCTCCTTCTGCATCTTACACAGCTCATCCTTCAGTTTCTCCTGGTCGCGGAACAAGTTGTCGATCTGCTCCTCCATCTCGTTCTCCAGCTGCTTGACCACCTCGTCGATTTTACTCTCGTAGTCCTCCTGGTCCTTGAGGATCTTCAGCTTTGTGTCGAGCTTTTTGTTCTCGTCCTCCAGGTTTTTCACCTAAAACAGGCACAGACGACGGAATATACTTAATGATACATAATATACTTCAGGTTCATCCCATCAGCCACAAGAGGGCGTCCTGCATGCACCTCCACTCCTCTGCACAGAGACACTTTTCATGGCCTGAGGTCACAGAATTATTGTGTCGTGTCACAGGGTTGAAAACAGGTCGTTCTCCTTCACAAAAGCTTCATTTTGCCATGAACTTTGAACCCATTATTGCATATTGACATGTTTTACATGCTGCGGGTATGTAGGTTTATGTGATACATTAAACACCTCTCAAAGCCTTCAGGGATTTAAACACCTTCAGGTGTTTGGGGATCAACTTCATGACATGACCAGAGTGTGGTTTCCATTTCGTGGGCAACACTTGTCTGAAGTGTATTTACATCCAGCTGTCAATTCTGTAATTACTGTCCATACTGTACATGTTTTAACTTAACTTTTAATTAACCGTATAATTACACCTGTAATTACACTTATACCAGCTATTGCGACTGTTGCTGCTGCTGCCAAGCTCTTTATATCTTATAACATATTCATATATACCTAATATATCTAATATATTAGAATTAAGTTAAATTACGTATATATTACAGATCACAAGAACCGTTCTGTCTGAGCAGGCCTTTTCATATTTTCTCATTCCTTGTGTGTCTTTTTAGCTTAATTTCCACATTTATTTCCTGCTCAACGCTGTGACTTTATTCATTGTCTACAGCCTAATTTAATTTTTATATAGCTTTAAACTCTATTTGCGGTTTTGTTTTGTATATTCTATTATACTATATAATATTATAATGTCTTTTAGGTTAAGTTAAGTTAATTAAATCGGTTTAATTCAATTCTATTCTTATATAACAACAACAACAACAATAATAATAATAACAAGAATAATAATAACAATAATAACAACAATAATAATAATAATAATAACAGACCTTTTCTATGAGCCTGACGAACTTGTCATTGAGTCCAACCAGGTCCTCCTTCTCCCTGGATTTGCCCGACGAGTCGATCTTGCTGTCGGCCGTTGGGTAGCTCTTGGCCGGTCCCGAGCCGCTGGGTGAGTAAGTCTGGCTGCTGTAATCTCCTGGTTTCGACATGTTGCAGCTTGTAACAGTGAGAGCTGTGATCTGGAAGCTGGAACAGGTGAGCTGTGAAGGTGACCTCCGGATCATCTGCTTTTTAAAGTAAACAAGGACCACCCGTCACCTCCCCAAAACTCTGCATGCGTCCAATCAAGAGAGGACAACTGCAAAATTACAGGGAGAAAAATAAAAAAGTCAACATGACATACCTGAGTTTCGACTTTATACCAGTTTGTCCAGGACGGGGAGCCAATGGCATCACCGAGGGGGCGGATTGATGCGTAAAATCGGGTATAAAACCCACTTGTGCGCCTCCATCACACCCATCAACCTGAGGCTCTCTGTCAGCGTGAACTCTCTCTCTCATCCCAGCAGACATCATGCCTTCAAACAGCTCAGCCAGCATGTTCGGTGGAGCCGGTGGAAGAGGCTCCAGGGCGTCCGTGGCGAGCCTGGAGGGTCTGCGTAACGTGCTGCGCAACGAGACGGAAAGGGACTCCGCTCCAGCTCCGGTTGTACCACAGACTGCCGCTCCTACAGCAGCCCAGGCTCCTCCTGCCGCCCCTGCGGATGACAAGCAGACACTGCGGGGTCTGAATGACCGGCTGTCGGGCTACCTGGGCAGGGTGAGGCAGCTGGAGAAGGAGAACGGAGACCTGCAGAAACAGATCGATGACATATTGGCCAAGAGGAAGGCACCTGAGGGGCGCGACTGGGATCAAGTTGAGAAACCTCTGGATGACCTAAAGAAGCAGGTTGGTCATTTCTTCTAAGAATAATATAAGATTAAACATTATTTATATTTAACAGCGCACACAGGTCATGCATTCTCATGAAATATGAGAGGATGCATCAAATAATGTTGATATGCATCATGCATTCCTCTCCTTAGATCAAAGACATCACCAAGGACAATGCCAAGCTGCTGCTGCAGATTGACAGCACCAAACTGGCCATAGATGACTTGAAGGACAAGTGAGTTTCATGCATATTTCAAGTAAAATGA
Source organism: Collichthys lucidus (assembly GCA_004119915.2). Classification (NCBI taxonomy): domain Eukaryota; kingdom Metazoa; phylum Chordata; class Actinopteri; family Sciaenidae; genus Collichthys; species Collichthys lucidus. The sequence continues at coordinate 38,285,130 of CM014078.1, read as the reverse complement.
AGCAAAGAGGAGGTGATGTCTGTGTGGATCATGGTTGGGGTGTGTTCCTCCGTCTGTGTGCAGGCTGGAGGATGAGAAAAAGGCGTGTAAGGAGTTGGAGAAAGACGTGGATGCGCTGAAGAAGACCGACGAGGAGACCAAGCAGAACTGCAAGCAGACGCAGAATGAGATCGACATGGTGAAGGAGGAGCTGGCTCGCCTCGAGCAGGAGCACAAAAAGGTGAGGGCGGAGAGAAAAAAAAAGCGTGAGAACAAATCATGAATTTGTATCTGGTGGAATCTGAGGTGAACTTTGAACTGTCGCAGGAGGTGGATGTCCTGCGTGAGAAGGTCAGGGACTCCGATGTGACGGTGGAGATCGAATCCCAGAACTCCAACCTGGCTGAGATCATCCACAAGATCCGCAGGCAGTACGACAAACTCGCCATGAAGAACCTGAAGGAGACCGAGGAGTGGTACCAGAGCAAGGTAGCTGCAGGATCCTAAAGTCGAACAACTCTCCTGGCTTTTTTTTTTGTCACCATCTCCATCTTTCTCTCCAGTTTGAGAACATCAAGGTGGTGGAGGCTCAAAACACGGAGGTGTTGATGTCTGGAAAGTCGGATCTTAAGGAGCTGCTCAAAGAGAAACGGTTTCTGGAAGTGAAGATCCAGGGTCTGCACAGCATGGTAACCACACACACACCTGAAACATACAACAGATCCATATCAGACTTAAGTCATAAAACCTTCCGGAGGTGTACAGGACAAAATATTTACAGAAATCTTGACTTTACCGTGTGAGGAATGATAAAACGCCCTGCAGGGATGTTTGTCTACCCGAGCATTCCTGACTGCCCTGTCATTACAGAGTCAACCTGCTACTTTAAACTAGACTGACAAACCACCTGGATCTGCTCTTGTGTAACAAAACAATGAACTCTGTGATATGTCAATGAAAAAAAGTACGACTCCTTTCAGATCTACAGTCTGGAGGAAACCCTGAGAGGCACCCAGGTGGAGTACGGCCAACGCCTGACCCCCCTCAACAAGCTGATCCTGGACCTGGAGAAGGAGCTGAAGGCGGTGAGGTCACAGGTGGAGCACCTCGTGGAGAACAACAAAAACCTGCTGTGCGTCAAGATGAAGCTGGAGGCGGAGATCGAGAACTACCGGAGGCTGATTCAGGGCATGACGGCTGATACTGAAAGGTGAGAAATACTCGATTACTTTAATGAGCTCGGATATAGATGATGAAACATGAAACCGATGCTGAAACATTAACGTGACATTAACGTTCTCTCAATGCGTAAAGACTAATCTTCTGTATAATCTTCCATGAATGTAGCTTCAAAGTTTGGCACACTCATGAGCTTTTCCTTGTGTTTGTATGATAATTAGCATAGCTTAGCACAAAGACTGTAAACGGGGGGAAACTGCTAGCCTGACTCTGTCCAGAGGAAACAAAATCCACCTCTAAAATTCACACTTTTGTTTAATCTGTGCAAAAAGCAAAATAAATACGACACGTTGTGGTTTCAGTGACGTCAGTAAATATTTTGTCACCTCCGGACAGCGTCCCAGCTGTTTCTAGTCTTTATGATGCAGGATAAAAACATGGTGTACCTGTGTACCTGTACGACAGCACACTTATCCTCCTCTTCCCTAACAGCTTGGACCTTTCTTTAGAGGATGCATTGGACAGCGGTAAGTTCTGGATCCAGTTGGGGGAAAAAAAACAAAAACATTTTTAATCAAAATCACAATTAAGCAGCAGGTTTGTGCTGTGATTTGATTAGGAAGTTTATTTCTGCTTGGCTTTCCATTACAGTTTGGTCTTGCAATCTAATTGGCTCCTTTTCAAAGAGAAAAACAACCAGCAGAGTTAAACTTCTAACCCTCACACCTCTTTTCTTTTCAAGAATTAGCTGAGAAGATTGACACCACTCTCAAGTTTGTCCGTTAATAATCCACCAGCACCTCTTGAAGTCAGCTCATTGGCACAAATCGAGGTATTCGTGCTTGTTTTGTTAGTGAGACCGTGGCGTTGATCTTCTCATCTTGTTAAAAGTTAGTCACTAAACTGCACCCTGTAACTGCATGCAACCACGTCCACGTTTTAACACAACGCTGGGACCACCGGAAAAAGACAGTTTGAAGTTTTAAAGGATGTTAAACGTGTAAAAGTCTGACTCGTGTTTACAGACCAACAAAAGCCTGACTCTAAGGCGCCGGAGATGGAGGTAGTGAAAGAAGAAGCCGCGGTGAAGCAAGAGAGTGCCCCCTCCGACAAATCCACCCCGTCCGACAAATCCACCCCATCCGACAAATCCACCCCCTCCGAAGCCCCTGAAGGAGACGCCATCGAGGCTGAGAAGGTCGCTGCAGAGAAGGCGGAGAAGAAAAGCTCCACTAAAACTAAAAAAGCCAAAAATAAGAAAGGTTCATCCTCTTCATCATCCTCATCTTCTTCCTCCTCCTCCTCCTCTTCTTCTTCCTCCTCTTCTTCCTCTGATGATGAGAAAAAAGATGAAAAGCCCAAAAAGAACGAAGAGAAGGAGGAGGAAGAAGCCAAAGCCTGATCTTTAATTTTTAATCTTTCTGCTGTCTGTATCAAACTGTTTAAGAATGTTGACAAAGGCAAAATAAAGACGTTTGATTTCCAAAAGAAAGTTTCTCAGCAGTGTTTTAATTTAATCGACTTTTCATATTTTCATTTTATACTAAACGCTATATTTTATACTCATTTATCTTTAATATTCAACAGGAATACCTTTGTAAAGGTGTAAAATGATAAAATAAGACGTTCCTACACACATTCAGGTGTTCAGCAAATAAATTTTGCTCCTTTCCAACATAAACTTTTACCATCATCTGTTTGTTTTCACTGTGTGCTGTATTGCTTTATCCAGACTGCAGCATACAGTGCTTTAGAAACACCAACATAAATTGTTAGAGGGGAAATAAAGCCGTTTATTAAAATATGGAAACCTTTGCAAGTCTTTTTTAAAAGACGAGAAAAATCATCACTACTGCTGCTTTTTTTTCTCAAAACAGTAGTAAACCTGAAATCATCAATTAGTCTTAAATCTAGGTGGATGTAAATAAAACTGTACGATCTGTTTATCTTTTATAGACTTTTTGCTTTCTGTCACTTATATTCTTACTTTATTTAGGATTGTTTAAAAAGTTTTGGTTGCTTTACTTTGCGTCATTGTTCTATGTCACTGTTTGTCTATTTATTGTTTGTTGTGTAAGTTGCATTGTCACTGCAAATCAAATTTCCCCTGGAGGGACAATAAAGCTCTGAACTGAACTGAACTGTACAAACATAGAAACCAGGTGAAAACTTCTCCAAAATATCAGAAGCAGTCTTGATTTGGGACTTTTATTTTGAAGGTTTTAAAAAGGACATGAGCTCAAGGATGGTAGAAATGCCGGACAACATGCCGACAGTGAGGGAACTTCTAAATACTTTGTAATAAAACGTTTTGGATCAAATTAGAAACACTGGAAGGTCAAAATTACAAACAGGAAAGAGTCAGATGTTTTTTGTAAGAGTGATTTATTTTATGTTTTCAAATGACAATGATACAGACGACATGAAAGCACAGGGAGGGAAGGGCTGAACGTTGAAATCATCCGACACGTTGCATGGTGAGGGTTGAAGGGGGCAAGCGAGAGAGTACCAAATGGAGTAAAAGATGTCGTATCAAAAATTTCAATTTTTTTTCTTATATATATTTATATAGGACTAATAATTCTCTTTAACTAAGCAAAGCAAGGAATGCCCTTTTTTCTGTTTACCTTGAGCCTTGGCTTTCCTTAAGTACAGCCAACTTTATTATTCATTAAAAAAAAAAGTCGGAGTCGGGCAGGGGCGTTTAGAGGAACCCCGTGTGGCGTTGAGTCTCAGTGTAGCGCGTTCGGGCGTGTCCACCACGGGGTTGGGATTTCTCTGATGGAGGTGGAGGGTCGGCCTCAGCGGGAGAACGTCTTCCCACTGCGACAGGAAATAAAGAAGAGATGACACACACCGGGTTATCGTCTGATTAGCTGAGCACAAAGACTGGAAACTGCAACAAAACACACTTTATATCTTGTTTGCAGAATCCAGGAGATCGTTGCTTCCAACTAAGAAATAATTCAGCACATAATCACCAAAGCTCGGCTAAGTGTTTCCCCCTTTTCCCAGCTCTTATGTTCAGATAACTGGCTGCCGACTGTCGCTTCATATTTCACATACGGACATCAAACTCCTCGTACTCCTCTTTCCATGTGTGTGTCAGCCTGTCAGTCTGTTTGGTTACTTTGGCACGCTCAGAGCTTCTGCTGAATTTCCTCTGAACTTGGCAAAGCTTTGCTTTGTCGTAGCCGGATGCAGGATTCACGTGAAAGACGGTAGCGATGGGTGTTTCCCTGTTTTACTCCTGTTACACATTAATCACAGAACAAAAGACCCTCTGTGCTCCGGCGGGATACATTTCCACAATTATTTCACAGCGAAAAGACTAAAAGAGCCGTGTTTGTGCACCTGTTCGGAGGTTTTTTTAGATCTGTAAAAATTCCTGTCTGACTCACTTTAAACAGCCGCACACACCTCGATAAACACACAAAGATACAGAGCTGCTGATTGCAGCCGATGCACAAAGATAAAAATAATCCTAGAGAATGCAGACAGGCAGACACCTCGATCAGAACTGATCAGTTTTAGCCCAGATGTTGGTCCCTGTTTGTCTTCTATGAATGTTTTCACACCTTGATGAGCACAAATCTGAGAGATGATGTCAAAAACAACAAGTTGAGCAGAGGCTACGTACGAGATGGTCTTCATCTCCTTCTTCTCGGCGTCGGGTCGAGCGCGGTTCAGCACCTTGAGGAAATCCGACGTCTTGGCCCTCATACGTGTGTGAATGTAAGCCTGCAGGGCGAGAAGAAGAACAACATCTTACAACAGATCTTACGCAAGGATGCAAACGCACTTTGATGCTTAATCACAGCGTGCAAGCGTGTAATCTCTTTCTTAAAGCACGTCTATAAATCTGTTTGCCGTGTCGCCCACACAGACGAAACACATCCCTCGGATATGCAAAAAATGGCTCTGATTAGAGTTCACAGACGAGACGAGGAGCCATCAGGCGCATATCTCGCATTGTGTAACGTGCACACAGACTCTAGAAAACCTGTATGATCGGAGCCAGTCGCCCTTAAGTCGAGCCTTTTGTTTGAGCTCACCTGTCGCTGGACTTTCTATTGTGAGGACCGTGTTTGAAGGTTTACGGCTTGTTTGCAGACTGTGATTAAAGCAGACTTTCAGCTTGCCTCACTGAAGAAGCTGGTTTGTCCGTGTCGTTTACGTGAACTGACCTTGGAGCACTTTATGTGGTAGTGCAGGTAGTCCCTGAAGGTGTGGATGAGGTTGATGGTGTTGTCTCTGGCATTGGCGTTGGTGTGACGTGGGAACAGGACTGAGAAACACAGCACCGCATTAGTAAGCTGGGTAAATAAGCACAGCAGCAGAGCTGCGACACAGGCTGCATGTTTTATGGGTGTTTACCAAAGGTGATGTATCCGATGTTGTCCCCGACGGCGGCGTCTGTGTCCTTCAGCTCCAGTGGCGGCTCCCTGTGGCTGAACAGCACCTGAGGAGCCGTGTGGCTGGCTCTCCGACCTTCCTTAAACTCCTGCACACAGAGCAGATACATCGTGTTATAGAACACGACTCAAGACGTGCAGGACAGGCCGTCGCTGAACTGAACGACGTGCAGCTCACCTGCATGAAGACTTTGCCGATGATGACATCGTCGTCGTCCTTGAACACCGTGCTGAACACCACCGTCACTCTGTCTTTCTTGGCCTCCACGTACCTGAAGAAGATGGCAGACGTGTCAGAGAAATTACACCGGCAACGAACGAGAGCGTGAACCCCGAGCCGCGCACGTACATGGACTCGTCGTCTCTGTAGTGGACCACGGCTCTCTGCTCGCCCTCTTTGCCCTCCTCCTGGAACTTGAAGTACTTTTCGAACACGGAGGCAAAGCAGTTCCTCTTGAGCATGCCCGCCTGGTGGACGACCTCGTCCTTATTGGCCGGTAGCGCGTCCAGGTCGTAGAGGAGGGACACATTGTAGCCTGGGAAGCAGAAACAGAGCGACGGCTTTGAATTTCAGTTTCATATTAAAAAGGAACAAGCAAGTGACCACAGAGTAAGAAAAATATAAATGAGGAACGATCCTATCTTTATCCTGATGTCATAGAAGTCTAAATATATAAAAGCAGCTTTTAAAAAAGTAGATGAGCAGCTTACCAGCCTCTGTTGAAACCAGGAAATTCCCGTAGACCCTCTTGAGCAGCTGAAATCACAAAACACAACTTTTATTTCAAAGGACGTGCTCGACAGGAATGTTGCAAGGTCAAACTCTTGACGCTGCTTCTTAGAGACAAAGAGTTAAAGAGGCTGAACACTTGGTGTGACTTTCATAGCCTGTGGGAATAACGCTGCCACCGCTGAGGCCGAGGGTTGAAAAGAAGAAAAGAGAAAAATGTCAACACCAATAAAAAAGTGGCTGTAACCACACAGGAAGGAGGTGTTCTCCGTCTCAAGGCCGGAGTAACAAGCCTCTAATTGATACCTGTCACTGTGGAACGAAGCCAGAACATGCAAATCGAACTCCCAACAAAACGCAGCGTACGACACAAATAATAAACTTCCTACGTGCTAATTAAGTCACTGTGACACAGTTCGCTTCTCCCTCTGCTCTCGTCTTTCACTGAGCGAGCGGGGAAGTCACTGGACGGCAGCCCAGACATCCGAGCACAACGGCCGCCGCTGCTCGCAGTCAGCGCTTCCTTGCCTGGGGTGACTCACACAAGCTCACTTCCTGTTTCTAGCAGAAGCTTCAACAGCTGCTTTCTTCCTTACATGGCAACAGAGCTCTTGTGGTGGAGGTGGAGGTGTGTGTGTGTGTACACATATCATAACCTCATTCAGCTTTTTTTGTTGACCTTTTAGCATAGAGCATGCATGACTGGTTTATTTCCACACAAGAGAAACAGAGCGAGAATGTTTCCTCTCCTGGAAAATAATGACATAATTCCAGACACTCAAGGATTGTCCAGGACTTGCAGACACCTTTGTGTGTGCAGCATGTGCAAGTACAGTCTTGGTTTGAGGATGTGAAAACAGGTATTTAAATCTGAAACCACAGAGAAGTGACTCCTGTACCTCGTCAGCTCCGTGCTCCTGCAGCTCCTTGTAGAACTTCAGGGAGATGCTGACCATCACTTTGGTCTTGTCCCCGTTGGGGTTGGAGATGTGGTACAAGACGCCATCGAAATCTGCGGGGCACATGAACGAACGGCGTTAATTAATAAACCTTGATTCGCAACGGAGCTGCGTAACAATCTCAGAGGTTGGTAGCTGTGGTCACCGGCAGGGCTGACCGCGTGCAACAAGTTAACTGCATAATGGAAAGATAAGTGACGACAGCAGCTTTTTAATATCCTGAGATGTCGAGCAACTGTCCCTGTGTCCAAACAAGGACGCACAGCGAGCGAGCGAATGTGAGCTCACCTGCAAACGTCACATCGACGGCCTCTGGCTTGGTTCTGCAAGGAAGAAAATAAAAATCAGGAGATGCACGTGACACGACAGCAGACGTAGGAAAGGAGCGTCACAACAGCAGCTGTCAGACTCTTCAACAACTATAGATTTCTTATTTGTGAGCAGTAAACGAGCTGCTGTGACACATCAAATCTATCTTATCTTATAGTTTGTACGATTTAATTTGATATCTTTGTGTTTGTGACATGTTCTAGAGGTGGAAATCCTTTTTGCACACATGCATTTGACCTGAAATACACCCACACATACATGCAAATGTGCAGAGAGATGTTGGAGTGCCTTGCCCAAGGGCACCTCCACTATTTATGTCTATATTTACTTGTTGTTGCTGTTTATTTTTGTATAAAACTGCATATAAACACAAATATATAACCTGCAAATTAACCTATGATGAAAACACTTAGTAGCCGCAGCCTTGGACGTGACATGAGTGCATAAAAACAATGACACGATCATGTTATCTCAGGTCTGACTTCTTTTGAAAGGGGCCTTGTGTTTGCAGCTGTAACCCAAACACACATCTGGAGGTCTGATGCTGCAGCAGCTTGTCCAGGACTGCATACTATGCATACACACACACACACACACACACACACACACACACACACACACACACACACACACACACACGGGCTTGACTCAGCTTGACTACAGGAATGAGGAAGCTGGAGAGGGAAGGGGGGTTATGCTAACAAGTAGCCGCTTCTGGAAGAATAATAAAACCAATAAACTGCATTTAATTAGTGGAAACGTTAATTAAACGTGATATAAATCATCTGTTTGTTGTTATATATTGTTATTGTGTTGAAAAACACCGGATACGACCTGCTTGTGGTCGGCTAGCTACTTCCCATGCAAAAAATAACGGTTTTTATTAATTGTATAATTATAAATTTAACATTTACATATAAATAATCATAATTCACTTTGTATTTGTCGACAATAAGCGGCCTAACTATCTAAAATATGTCGTTATTCGTCTTAACGGACAGCGCGAGAGCCGCTGACGGAGGGGGTAGGGGGGGATACAATTCGTCAGGGTTACAGTTTGTGCCATAACACCAGCCGTGAAGACACACCCCAGCTTTGAGGGCAAGGCAAGACACGGCAAAGCCGACAAATATGGGTGTTTTAGCGTTTATTAAATCAACACACCGCCTCTCCAGTGTGTGCAAAGCTGCAGGTGTTTATCAACTACGCCCTGCTTCGTTGAATTCAGCCGGGGAGACGCTTAGAAAAAGGGGGAAGCTAGCTGGCGTTAGCATCCAGGTGTTGTCGATGATTCTCACCCGTTGGACGCGCCGTCGAACTTCAGCGACAGCGTCTCCTCTATGATGCGGTTGTTGATTTCTAGCAGGATCATCGCAGCGGGGGCGTGGAGCAGGTGTCGAGGGGAGAAACGGTCGGTGCTGGCCGGTGTGATTTTTGTTTAAACCGTCTCTGTGTCTGAAAAATCTGCTCCCGGTTTTTCTGCCTCCCCGTCACAGACAGAGCCGCTTCCGCCCCAGGCTGCTTCCGCCTGTCGATGCTTCCGCGTGTTTGACACCCAGGACGCACCGAGGCTGCCCCGCTCAGTGCCTGACGGAAATACAGACAGACAGACAGACAGACAGACAGACAGACAGACAGACAGATAGATAGATAGGTAGGTAGGTAGGTAGGTAGGTAGGTAGGTAGGTAGGTAGGTAGGTAGGTAGGTAGGAAGGAAGGAAGGAAGGTAGGAAGGTAGGTAGGTAGGTAGGTAGGTAGGTAGGTAGGAAGGAAGGAAGGAAGGAAGGTACGATGGAAGGAAGGTAGGTAGGTAGGAAGGTAGGTAGGTAGGTAGGTAGGTAGGTAGGTAGGTAGGTAGGTAGGTAGGTAGGTAGGTAGGTAGGAAGGGAAAGAAGGAAGGTAGGTAGGAAGGGAAGAAAGGGAGGAAGGTGGGAAGGTAGGTAGGTAGGTAGGTAGGTAGGTAGGAAGGGAAAGAAGGAAGGTAGGTAGGAAGGGAAGAAAGGGAGGAAGGTGGGAAGGTAGGTAGGTAGGTAAGGAAGGAAGGTAGGTAGGTAGGTAGGAAGGAAGGAAGGTGGGAAAGACAGGAAGGAAGGTGGGAAGAAAGGTAGGTAGGTAGGAAGGAAGAAAGGTAGGTAGGTAGGAAGGAAGGAAGGAAGGAAGGAAGTAGGGTAGGAAGGAAGGAAGGAAGGAAGGAAGGAAGGAAGGAAGGAAGGTGTGAAGGTAGGTAGGTAGGTAGGTAGGTAGATAGGTAGGTAGGTAGGTAGGTAGGTAGGTAAGGAAGGAAGGCAGGCAGGCAGGCAGGCAGGTAGGTAGGTAGGTAAGGAAGCCAGGCAGGCAGGCAGGTAGGTAGGTAGGTAGGTAGGTAGGTAGGTAGGTAGGTAGGTAGGTAGGTAGGTAGGTAGGTAGGTAGGTAGGTAGGTAGGTAGGTAGGTAGGTAGGTAGGTAAGGAAGGAAGGTAGGTAGGTAAGGAAGGCAGGTAGGTAGGTAGGTAGGTAGGTAGGTAGGTAGGTAGGTAGGTAGGTAGGTAGGTAGGTAGGTAGGTAGGTAGGTAGGTAGGTAGAAGGGTGGGAAAGAAAGGAAGGAAGGAAAGTAGCTAGGTAGGTAGGAGGGTGGGAACGTAGGTAGGTAGATTCAATAACAGTCTATAATAATAACAATAGTAATAATAATATAGATCCACACATAAATGTGTCATATATTTAACCTGTGCAAAGTGTACATACATACATAACTGCAATATATAATATGTATAAATATATGTATATATACACAGGCATGATACGACGTATAGTATATGTATAATATATGCATAATAAAAACATTATCTACAGACAGATGACACATTTTCAAGTTGTTGTTCTTTTCTAACATGGTAAATACGCAGCAGTCGCTTCTATCTGAAAATAATAAAGGAGTGTCTGAAAATGACTTCGTGTGGGTTCATGCTGCAGTCCTGGGTGATGTCATGACAGTCTGCGAAACATGAAGTGACATCTGAATTTAATATTCACTGTTTCTGTTGCATTTAAAGCAAAACTGCTGGCAATCATGGACTCATTCAGCAACACACCTTGCACAGGCTAAATCTATTATTATTATTATTATTATTATTAGTAGTAGTAGTAGTAGTAATAGTAGTAGTAGTATCTACCAATAACATTATCATCATACCATCAGTACTATTACCAACCGACCTGTTTATCTTCATTTCCCTTCAACACAAAGATATGTGAAGCAGTTAAAATAAACAAAGGTGTGTAACCAGGTACTACTACCAAGCTTTTGTAGGTCAGTTGGTAGATTTTTTAAAATTGTCTTTTACTTGTTTTAGCTTATTTTCTATTCGTCACTGTTGACCCCCACGTTAACCTGCTTATGACAAATGAATTTAAAACTTGGAAGCTCATACAAAAGACTTCTTCACCAATAATTATCACAAATAATTATTACCCCACCGTCATATGAAGGTATCTTCTTGACAAATGTCCTTAAAATGGAGCTTTATTCAGGAAGACAAATTAATAATTTAGCACTTTTAGCACTATTGGAAAAAAGGCTCCCGTGACCTTTTTATACTTATAGTTAAAGGTCCAGTGTGTAAATAATCAGAATCACCTGGTTTTCATGACCTTAAAATGAGTTATATCTGCAAAGGGAGCTGGTCCTCTACTGTTACAGACACTGTATTTGTGCAGTATTATGTAGATCACAAAGTTATTAAGCACACTGGAACTGTTGTTAGTTTCTATTTAAGTGTGGCAAATATTTAATCCAATGTTTGTAGATACGATCATAAAATAATCTTCGAACAGTCAGACCTGTTAAAACAAAACAGAAGTATGTGGAGCAGTTACAGCACAAAGAAATCAACAAAAACCGGTTTGTCAAAATAAGGATAACAGTAAAGGATGAACACGCTGCTGACACAACAGAGCCGTTTGTTTTGCAGAACGTGATAAAGAAAAGAAACTCTAGAGATCATTTGCAGGGTGTTGTAAGTCCGAACAGAAACTCATAAAGAGTGCTATCTTATGACAAACCCATGGATACTGCTGCACTCCCAACATAAACTGAATTCCAGGCACAGTTGGTCATTTTAAAGGGGTTACCGCCTCACATGTGTGTGCAGAGATCCAGTTTAAAAACACACATGATGATGAGGCGATGTTAATTAACAATCACATGCTTTCATCTCGTCTTTACCGGAACAGGATGGTAAACATTGATAAGTGTTTCCACAGAAGAGTCTCAGGTACATTGATGTCTGTGCCAAATGTGTTCTTATTGCATTTGAAAAGAAAACAAATGATGACAGTTTCTGTTGGATGCCTTCCTACACTCCTGTAGCCTGCAACCGCCTTGGATTGAAGGGTGAAGGCGAAACTACAGTGGCCCTGTCTGGAGCCGGTGTTCGGTTTGTCCCTTCTGGGCTCATTGTAAAGTAACAAAAACAGAGCAGTTCTTATTTTCAGGTGATTATACACTGATGAAAAAACACACTTGTCCCCTTAAATTTTAAGGTTCGTGCCTTAAGGTTCGTGTAAAGTAAGAATAAAAATGTGTTCTGAGTTTGTCAGACCAAAGAAGAAAGTGTTATTAACCACCCAGCCACATTTGAATGATTAGAAATATCGACACGTTTATGAAATCAGGTGTCGAAATCAGATCAAAAATCACAAAAGTTATTTATCTAATGTTACATTTAAAATGAAACACTTGAATTCATATTATTAGAATCTATTATATATTATATATTAGTACCTTGAATGAACTTATTTACACTAAATCCTTGGACTTGATAATAATCTTTGAAAAAAACAACAAAACAATAGCATCACTGTGACGAAGCACTCAGAAAGCAGGTAAATCAATCAAGGCAGTCAAATTGTGAAACAACAACAAAATTCCATGCGTGGCTGCTCGTCACTGATCATCTCCAGGTTTCAGTGTAACTTCAGAAACAAACAAAAAAATGACACCTGCAATTATTTCCTCCTCGCCGGAACAGGATTACTTTGGAAATACTTTGTTAATCGCCCTCAGGAAGATTCACGTCCGTGCCACGGTTTATCTCATCGCATGCAAACATTCAAGTGTCACATGTCACAGCTGATGACAGCTTTTCTCAGGACGTCATTGTTTGTCTTTGTAATATAACCCAGAATATTTAATGAAAGATACATGTTTTAAGTCATTCTAAATGAAAATATCTGACTTTGAATTCACCCCCTTAACGTTGATTGCATTCTTCTATTGTCTCTGACCCAAACAGCGTCGTCAAAGTAACCAGTCCTTCTCGTTAGGGGACCTTCGTTTGCTTCCTGATGGAGGGTTGTGGAGCCTTGATGTCTCTGATATGCGCTGCTGATAGCGCTGACACAATGTTTGTAATTGTGCATCTTCGCTCTCAGAAGAAATATGAAGTGATTTATGGAGACAAAGAGGTGGTAGGGGAGACGCTTTTGTCTCTGGATGCACATTAACCTCACTTTAAGATGGAGGGGAGGAGGAGTGAGTCAGCTCGAGCCCCTGTTATTAGTGACATTTTTCCTCTGCACGCACACTGAGGATTGATACCACGCTATGTTGTTTCTGCACAAAAATCACGACCAACCACCTCGACTTGATTGTTTACCTGGTAAATAGTTGTTGTTTTTTACCAGCGTGGGAACACAAGAGTGGAATCATACCGTGCTTTTGCAACAGGAAGAGTGGGAACAACGAGCATCTCATTTCCAGAAAGTGTCACAGCAGCTGACACCGTGACCTGACCATTTGTGAAACACCTTACCACACAGCGCTGATTACTTAATGAGTTGCAACAGGGTCAAAAGAGTCCAACATGGAGCTGCTGAGTCTCGTGCAGGAGGTGAGAGGAGTTGTTCATGGTCTCCAGCTTCCTCTGTGGAGTCTAAAGAGAGTCTGTTGAACATCAGTCTCCTCAGTTAGACGTTGACGCTTCTTGTACGTGTCAGTCCAGTTTGTCCCTGAGGCGTCTGAGACAGAACCACAGGCCAGAAACTTTTAGTTGTGTTTAATTTTTTTAATTTACTGATGCTAAATCAACCCTAAAAGCAAAATGAAACACTTGAATTCATATTATTAGAATCTATTATATATTCTATATTAGTACCTTGAAGGAACTCAGGTACTTATTTACACTAAATCCTTGGACTTGATAATAATCTTTGAAAAAACAAAACGATAGCATCACTGTGACGAAGCACTCAGGAAGCAGATAAATCAATCAAGGCAGTCAAAATGTGAAACCACAACCAAATTCCATAAAATGAACATGACACCTGCATTTATTTCCTCTTCGCTGGAACAGGATTACTTTAGAAATACTTTGTTAAGAACAATGTCCACTTGTCACCTCCTTCAGCTAGTTCAACTGACAATGTTTTGTTTTGTTCCGTGTTGTTTAATTATTAGATGATTAGATTTTATTTTAAGTATGTTTTGTATGGCAGAAATATATAAAACATTTTCTACTTTCCTGTTTCCTGCGAGCCCTTGTAGTGTTAAAAACAACTGCTTTTTTTTTAAATAACAGCTAAAAATAAGATTAATTTTAATCTTATTATGCTGTTTTATCAACAGTTTTATTGTGGGGGATATTTTTTTTATATTCTGATTGTTACAATCCCTGAATATACGCTCTTAATCCTTTATATGTCTTATTTCAAATATATAAAACAAATAAATCCATGAAACAACATCCTCCTTTTTGTGTTATGATATTTTTTTCCTCACTATGGTGCTGTTAAAGCACGACAAACGAACACCTGTGCTCGCCGTCACGTGTCGGAACATCTTCCATCACATTGTTGCACCAGAAACGTTTGATGGTGCAGTCATGTGCGGTAACATATTGGGGAAGGAAACAGGATGTTGGGTCATTTAAAAAAAAAGCACATATTGTATCACACTTAAACGTTCCTCAACCACAGATTCATTTGACCGTCCGAGATATTGGCATCAAGATGGCTTTGTCAGGAGGTGAGTGTGTGAGCTGTTAATCAGAGTAATTATGTCTGTGGAAGAAGTACCATATTTAAGTATTAAAGTATTCACGTCTAGTACTCACGGAGACTGGACAATTTCAGAACAACATAATTATTGATTTATAATTATTGAAAAGTTACTTTTCTAAACAATAAAATCAGTGTTGTAGTAAAGACCAACCAAATTTGGTGGTCTCCAAATTTTATTCCAGAAGATTCGATGTCTCCTGTGCTGTGGTCTTCTCTATGTCTGAGACTGAGGTCTTGAATAAAATACACCCATGCTCATGTTAGTACACCCCAGGGGCAAAGTAGTGCTGGTATTGTTGTTGTTGTTGATGTCAGTGTGCACTCGTGTGACTCTGTTTTCCATCCACAGCCAAATCTCTCACCTTCACCTTTGAGGATTACTATGACTATAATACCACTGAAAACTACACACCCTACGTTCCGGATCCAAAGACGTTAGCATGCGAGATAAAACTTCTGGATCCTTCAATAGCCTGGGCCATGCTTATCATCCTTCTAATCATCTTTGTACTGGCAATACCAGGGAACCTGTTAGTCGGGTGGGTGATCAGCACCACCAAACAGCCGCTGACTCCATCGGATGTGTACTTGTTTCATCTGACGATAGCAGACGGTCTGATGGCCCTGAGCACCCCGTTCTGGGCCTTGGCGCTGGTCAAAGGATGGATCTTTGGAGACTTCATGTGCAAAGCCCTCAACCTCATCTTCGAAGCGAACTTCTACACCAGCATCATCTTCCTGGCCTGCATCAGCATCGACCGCTATCTGGTGATCGTGCGCTCCAGCGACAGCCTCAAGAGTCGACAGAGGATGTGCAGCTGGGTGATCTGTGCAGGGGTGTGGGCCCTCGGCGGGGCCCTCTCTCTGCCTGCACTTTTCTACGACGCCACCAAACTGGACCCTGACAAAAAGCTGATAATTTGCTCTGAAAACTTTGACATCGGCAGCGCGTCTTCCTGGAGGTTTGCCACACGTGTGTTCCGCCATGTCTTCGGCTTCTTCATCCCTCTGTGTGTCATGGTCACCTGCTACAGCATCACCATCGCCAGGCTGCTGCACACTCGAGGTTTCCAGAAGCACCGGGCCATGAAGGTGATCATAGTCGTCGTGATTGCGTTCTTGCTGTGCTGGGCACCGTACCACATAACCATGGTGGTGGACACGATCATAAGGGCTGATCTGATAGTGTTTGACTGTGCTAAGAGGACGTCGGTCACCATGGCTTTGGTCCTCACCAACTGCTTCGCCCTGTTGCACAGCTGCATCAATCCAGTCCTCTACGCCTTTGTGGGCGAGAAGTTCAGGAGGAACATGACGCTGCTTATTCAGAGGAAGGTCAGACAGGAGAGGATTTCTGGGTCGAAGTACAGCAGGTCGACGTCTCAGACCTCAGAAGGCAACGGAGCCGTGCTCTGAAACCTCGCGGGACTTCTTTAACACACAGTACACCACATTCATCACGGATCCTCGGTGGAGAAAGGACGACGCATCCCTGAGTCTTTACTTTGGATTTCTGTGGCGCACTGCTGCCCTCCACTGAGCTCACTGCTGTCTGCATCCACCACATCTACGTTCATCAGCTCACACCAAAGAGTGCATTTATGTTAAACATCATGTTTGTGTATATATGCTGCACATTTTCTATAAACTACATGTGCTGTCTCTATCAATAAAATGTTTCAAATGCTTCTGCCAAGTAAATAAATGAACAATAAAAGATTTAATCTTGTACACCTGTGGTTTGTTAGTACACACAGACAGTGTGTAGTGTAGTAGTAGTGACAGCAGTAGTAATAGTAGCAGATGTAGAGGTAGAAGTAGAAGTATTAGTAGTAGCAGTAGTAGTAGTATTAGTATTAGTAGCACAAGTAGTGGTAAGCCTAGTTGTATTAGTACTACTAGAATTAGAAATAGTACTGTAGTAGTAGTTGTATTAGTAGTACTAGCATTAGAAGGAGTAGTAGTAGTAGGAGCAGCAGCAGGAGTAGTAGTATTACTACAGTAATAGTAAAACAGTAGTAGTAGCAGGATCTGTAGCAAAAGCAGTAGCAGTAGTCTTAGTAGTAGACTCAGTAGTATCAGTAGTAGTAGTAGCAGCAGCAGTAGTAGTAGTATTCTTTGTATTTACATTGTATTTGTACAAGCACGCTGTGACATCATTTGTCCACCAGGTAACGTCCATATATGGAATCAATTTTATGTCAAAAAGTTTAAAGAATACTTTTAAAACAACAAGCAAAAAACTACAACTCAAAATACTAAATAAAAAAAAAAAAAAAAATTAAATTCAAGTTTTGTTTGATGCCGTTTTCTTTGATTATGATTCCAGCTTCTTGTTTGCACTCCCTGACTTTTTAAATGCGGAACAAAACTGAGCAAGAGGCAAAGACAAATATTTTATACAATTACTCAAATGATTTCATTGCAATCTTGTATTTTTTTAATTTAATTTAATTCTTTATTTGGTATTTTGAGTCGTAATTTTTTGCTTGCTGTTTAAACTTTTTGACACAAAATGGATTCCATACAAAACAAGCTTTAGTTTATAAATAGTTGCACCACCTGGCTGATTTATTAATCAATTTAAAAAAATAAATTAATTAAAAACAAATAAATAAATAAAAAAAATAAAGTTTTGTCACGGAAGAAACAAAACTTCATTTCCCAGAAGCCATCGCGGCGGTTGCTGTTGCTAATTAACGGCTCCGGCGCGTGCAGCAGGTTCAGATGGAGCGCACGAGGTACGTAACGTCTATTTAAACAGCGGTTTGTCAACGGACAGCTAACCTAACGGTCAGACGCTACGAAGAGTGTTTCGTTGTTTTGCGCAAAATAAAGTTACAATAAACTGCCGGGTTTAAATAGGTATGCCCTGTTAGCCACACTGCTAGCTGTTACTTAGCACCTGGAGGCGTCAATTATACATTTTAATCACTTTAATTTAAGTTTACGTCGAAGTTTAGCACGTTAACGGCTAACGTAGCAGCTAAAGTTGAAGTCCTCGTCCTGACTCAGGCCGTGTGTGCGCTGCTATTTCCACTTATAGATTATTATTTAGGAAGCTACGCTGCTTTTAAATCTCTGTCTGAGGGTTATATGTGATTTATCTGGCTGGATTATGTAGAAAATAAACACCACTGCATATTCTGCATGTATATATCACACATAAACAGTTATTATAGTTGGATAGATGAACTTTATGGAGAGAGAAAACATCGTGTTACAGCTGCAGTTATGTGTTATGTGTGCCTACATGCATAACTGCATGTTATATATTGCAGTTATGCATGCATACAGATTAAATATGACACATTTCTTTGTATATCTATATTATTATGACTGTTTTTATTATTATTGTACATGCTATCTATCTATTACAACACAAAACAGACATAGGCTATAACTATCTGCGATTATTTCTGCATATCAAACATAGTTTAGGTGTTTAAGTGTCAGAAAAATTACTAAATCTGCTGAAGTTGTCACCTCTGGTCTCTGTGATGTTTTTATTGTCCCTGGCAGATTTCATCCTGCTGATGACTGAAGCAGTGTGTCATAACCGTCTGTTTTGTTTTTCAGGTCGACAATGACACCAGACTCTCGCTGAAGAGTGTCACCGCGTGGAATGGAGCAAAGGTCAACGTTTTCTCTGACATGCCAGCATGTAGCATTTTAACCGGCGCCGTCATCAGCCCGGTCAAGCGGTTCGTTCTCATTCCCTCTGGCATGGAGAGGCAGACGACGAGGAGCTGAAGTCGTGTTTCAGGCGGGAAGTGGAAACAGATCCTCACATGGTGATTTGACGGAGGAGAAATAAATAAATAAAGTTACACTGGTCCAAACGCCGGCCGACACGATGGTACAGGACGACACAGCAGAGAGCGGGACCAGATCAGAGGTGGACTACACGGACCTGAAGGTGTCTAAAGACGTGGACCCCGACATGGCTGCTGCTGTCGCCGCTGCTGATGCCGAGTCTCCGCCTGACGGTTCCCCAGAGGAGGTGAAGGACCCGAAAAAGTGGAAGTGGGCCGTGATATTTTTGTGTTTCTATGGCTTTGTGACATCGCTGAAGCCGGGGGAGTCGTTCATTACGCCGAATCTGCTCAGCACGGAGAAGAACTTCACCAGACAACAGGTTGGTCACCTCAGACTGAGACCACATGTGTCTAATTATCACTGACAAAAAAAACAGACTCCCCTGTACATTCGAGCACTCGTTACACAGTGGAAGCAATGAGCGGCGCCGCTGGGAGTCTTAATGTGGTCAAAGTTCACATTCCTCAAGAGCGGGTCAGTTTAATCTGCGCGCGGAGGTTTACAGTCGACTGAAATCAGTTGATTGCTCACGACATCAGCTTCCCTCGACTTAAATGACCCCTCATCAACTGTGACTACACGTGTAGCTCAGCGTCGTCATGGATCCAAAGCTTTTAAACGTTTAAGATATCCAGGACAAAACTTCCTCTGCAGCGACATTGATAAACACATTCCTGAGCTGATAATCAGCTAGATCTTTAATTTACTTGTCTAACTTGATAACAAGTTATAAAGATTGTGAGGAGTTTGTGCGTAGCTGTAAAACTATATCGCTGCAGTTTTATTAGCGATTAATCTGCAGATTATTTTCTGTATTCAGAGTTTTGTTCTGCTCCTGTTGGGATTAAAACATTTTCAAGGGAGTCCTGGGCAAGACAAACAAACAGAGCTTTACGACACATGGCAGCCTACGAAAATAAATAAAGGTGCAGCCGTGAGTGGATTTGAAAGCATTCAAATAAATGAGATCTGTAAAACACTCCAGTCCTCCGTAAGCTGTGTCGATCATACGTAACACCTGTGCAGAGGCATGCACGAACAAAAGATCCCCGTAATCCAACACGGGACAACCAAACATGTGGCCTAAAAATCAGAATCATCCCAGGAAATGAACCTGTTCAATGACGAGTCTGTAAAACATTTCTCCACCTCCAGATGACTAGTTTAAATTTCTAATATAGAACAGAGAAAAGCAGAAATATTCCCATGTGAAGGCTTGTATATGTTAATGTGTCATATTTTGTAAATAATGAACTAATTGTCATTTCCAGGTGACCAATGAGATCACTCCCGTGCTGACGTACTCCTACATGGTCGTGCTGGTGCCGACCTTCCTGCTGACGGACCTCCTGCGCTACAAGCCGGTCCTGATCATCCAGGGCGTCAGCCAGGTGGTCATCTGGCTCCTCATACTCCTGGGCACCACCCTTCTGGAGATGCAGTTCATGGAGTTCTTCTACGGGATCACCATGGCGTGCCGCGTGGCCTACTCCTCCTACATCTTCTCCCTGGTCAGTCCGGACCTGTACCAGCGCGTGGCCGGGTACTCGCGCTCCTCGGTCCTCTTGGGCGTGTTCACCAGCTCCGTGTTGGGCCAGCTGTGCATGTCCGTGTTCAATATCCGCTTCTCCACCCTCAGCGCTGTAACTCTGGGTTCAGTCTCCTTCGGGCTGCTGCTCGCGCTGTGCCTGCCGTGGCCCAAACGCTCGCTGTTTTTCAACCGAAACCAAGAGCAAAAGGAGCTGGCAGCGGCGGCGGCCACCAAATCTGAGCTGGACATAATGAACCCGAAAAACGGTGCATTGTCCTCCGCAGCCTCCCCGAGCTCAGCGTCACGCTGGAGGGACTCTGTCTTGGTGCAGATGCTGCTTGAGGTGAGAAACGTGGTGAGGAGGCCCAACCTGAGGCTCTGGTCCCTGTGGTGGGTGTTCAACTCCACAGGGTACTACCTGGTGCTGTTCTACGTCCACATCCTGTGGAACAAAGTCTACCCGGCAACTGAGAACCACAAAGTTTACAACGGGGCAGTGGAGGCAGCTTCTACACTGCTGAGTGAGACTTTTCTGGAGCTACAATGTTTAGTGTTTGATGCCCTGTCATGCTTTTAATTCACATGTGACTCGAGCTCGAGTAACGGGGACAACAACAAAATATCAAAAGCCCGTCAGCAGGAGGCCAGAAGGAAGAGTTGAGCTGTGGAGATAAAGGTCGAATAAGGAACTGCTGTGACACGAAACAAGGATGTGATGATGTGCTTGTTTACTCAGAAAGTTCAGAAAGCCGGCGCTCTGGTGGTAAAAAAAAGAAAGTGAAGATGCACCTGGTGTTTTTTTTACCACGAAGAGCTGCTCTTTCTCCTGAACTTTGAATTTTGGGGAAACAAACACACTCCTGTTCTTCTTCTGATGTAAAGCCTCGTATCTGTGCACTCCTGTCTCCCGTAGTTCGGAGGTTGATTCAGGTTTAGACATGAGCAGTCGGCCTTTAATCGGCTGTAAAGCACAAAGGTAGCAACTTGTTTAAATAACCTGAACTCCACGTGCACGCAGTCAAAGTAAGGTTGCAAAAGTCGGGCTCAGTTCCACCATGAAACAATAAAACATAAGGCAGCAGAGCAGGAGGAGCTTTAAACCTGATCGCTGTGTTTCTTCCTTCAGGTGCGGGGACGTCCTTCATCGCAGGCTTCGTGAAGATCCGGTGGAACCTCTGGTCCGAGCTGGTCATCGCTGTGATCACGTTAGTGCAGGCGGGTCTGATGTTCCTAATGATCTCCACCGACAACATCTGGGTCTGCTACCTCGCCTACGTCGTCTTCAGAAGCGTCTACCAGTTCCTGGTGCCGATTGCCACGTGAGTCTAAATACGAAACTGATGCTCGAACATGAGAATTTATTATTATTTAGTTTAAAAAGGCATTTTTAGTGGTGAAGCCGTAGATTGAAGCTGAATCACCCCTCAGTCTCATTTTAATGTAGCAAAAACATAAAATATTCTTATTTTCAGGTGATCATACTCGAATAAAAACAGAGTTATGAATGTTATGTTTCATTTCTGTCTCGTTCTCTAGATAGAGGGCCCTAAATCTGACACACGGGACCTTTTTAATTGAAACTACTTTAAAAAAATTGCTTTGTAATTGTACATTTTTAATAAATATCACCTAAAAACCTATAAAATTAGAACAAATGAGCCAAAAACTTTCAAGTAAACAAGTTTAAAACCACAGCTGACACGATAACTGACAGTCAACGACTAACCACATTTCTCTGACACACTTCACCTGAGTGTGACTGCTACAGATGTACACTCTCACTCTATCTCACTCACTCTGACCTTTCCAGGTGAACTTAATTTGACTGTTCAGTGTTTACTCAGAGGGAAGTTACCGTCAGAATAAGTCGTGAACATGATGCCGCTGATGATCATAGTCAAACATCCCGAATGTTTGAAGTAGCTGCACCTGGAGCGCTGTTCTCATCCGTCCGGTCGTCTTCTCTCTCCGTAGTTTCCAGATTGCGTCGTCGCTCACGAAGGAGCTCTGCGCCTTAGTGTTCGGCATCAACACCTTCCTGGGGACGGTCCTGAAGACAATCATCAACCTGATCTTCGCTGACAAGACGGGTCTGTCGCTGGACGTGCACTCTCAGGTAGATTTCCTTTTATACCACCTTAAACAAAAAAAAGTACCATCATCACACCTTCACATTCACACGTTTGTTGTTGCTCATATTTTTCTTACAGTTCGCGGTGTACTGCGTCTACTTCGTCATCCTCGCTGTCGCCTACTTTGTCGGCGCTGCTGTCGTCTTGGTCCGTCACTATAGAAACCAGCGCGGAGGAGATGGAGCAGGAGGAGGTGAAGGAGGAGGTGGGACCAACGAAGCGGCCACACTCACCGAGCTGCATCCCGTGGCTGCTCAGAGTTCAGAGGCGGAGATTTTGTCTAACGGCAAAAATGCCAAAGTGTAACGACGAGAAACTTGTAGAGCGTCGTGTTTGTGAAGAAGCTTCTCAGACTCTGCGGGATCAGTCGTCATCCTGAATCATAGAAGTGCCTAATCTGCTGCTCGGCGTCTTAAGTAAAAAAAAAAAATTTAATACACAGCACTATGTATATAATCAACACACAGAGAGGGACCATGGCTTGTTTCAGAACATGTTTCTCATGCATCATCTCTTCGACACTCCATCTGTTACAGTGCTGTGATCATGTTATGTTATAAACATCAAGCCACATTAGTTTAAGCGCTTTTAAGAAATACAGTTTCTGTATTGATAATGAGACGCACGGGACCTTCTTACCCTGCCTGTATCAGTTCATCTGAAGCTGTAAACTACAGATTACATACAGCTAATTATTGTAATGTTTCTCTTTGTAACGTAGAAGCAGGAAGTGAATATTTGGAAATATCCTTTGATACACCGAATGTAGAAATAATGTTTATTCATGCCGAGGATTGGCAGTTAGTCTAAATCCACCACTGGGTTTAATCATTTAAAGTTTTCCTGGTGAGTTTCAGCAGTGTTTCGGGTGAAGATGCCACCTGACAGTATTCCTGCTGCTAACTCCTGAAACCCGGTCGTCACTTAAAGTAAGAATGTTTATCTGTTAATCAAAAACTGCAGGAGGCGCTGCAGAAAACATAGGAACACAGTGTCATGTTTTTAAATGTCCATTTGCTGACTTTAAATTTTGATCTTCCTCACAATAGAGAAAATAGTTTTGAGTTGTGCTTAAATTCAGAATGTATAGATATTTTTTAAAAAGGTTTTTAATGAAATAACTGTGAACCTGTCTGAATGCTGTAAAAGGAAATCTGAAGTTAATCAGATGTTTTTTATTCACAAATAAAAGGCGCAAACACTCGATGGCTGAGAAACAATTCTTCAGTTTTTACATGTTATATATTTATATATCTTGTTGTGACGTTCGTGTCTCTGTTTGATTTGAAAGTAAGTCGTGTTTTACATTTTTTGAATAGTACATCACATCATCTGCAAAGAAATCGACTTTGGCAACATGGAGCCATTCTCAACCAGCCATTCTGTTTGTAACACTGCAAGAAACGAATCATACACTTTATTTACACCAAGTTTATTTTAATCTGTCAACGAAAAACCCTTTAACAGGTGAGGGTGGGATCCCTCTCCCAGGATGGACAGACGTGCGATCGATGTCACGTGTGCAGTGTCAAACAGATTTTAAGGATTCAACATCCTGAAATATTTAATTACGTGATGAGTTATACAAGTAAACGGGATGTTTTTCCACGTTGGCCGAGTTTGAGGCACAAGTTTATAGTCATGGGTTCGTGTATGCGAGATGTTTGGTCAGCTGCAGCGGTTTGCCTTTGATTCTCGTTTGTTTTATTTCTACAGCTGAGCGCGGTGACGTTGTGTCTTGAACTTCATGTCCACAGATGTAACATCCAGAGGAGACCCTGCCGGGCAGAGTCTGCGACAACAACCCGTAAGACTTGTTTGCTGTTGAATAGTCGGCGGTTTTGAACTTTAGCCCTTCTGAGCGATGACTCAGCAGCTCGCCTCAGTCACTCGGTGTGGTATTTGAACCACGATTCATCCCATTACTTCAACTAAACCTGTTTACTTTAGAGTATATTTAAGCAGCCAGGCTCGCAGATTAAAGCTGCTGCAGGTCTTCACCTCTAGAAAAACTCTTGTTCTGCACTCATGTAGCCTATATACCACCAAATATATCCTTATTGGGAGTATTACGGAGGTTACATAACATGCAAAAACACGACTAACCCAGTCCAGACAGTGAAATGTTTCGACTTGCTGCCCTCATGTGGTTCAACCCTGGAGTGCTTTTACTCCTGTAATCACACTGCTGGAACAAAGGACATAGTTCAGGGTTGATGCTCTGTTGTTTTTATTGAATAGAGCCCATATAAAAACACATTCACATATTCAAACCACAATAAATAAGCTCCTACGGTTGTACAAGTCAGTGCCTTTTGTCGAGAAATGCCTAACGCTTTGAATGTAGTGCTCCTCTGCCTGTTAGAAACTGCAGTTAGTAGCTCACGTGTGGCTAAAAAAGGATAAAATACTTTGAGATTTTCAGGGTCAACAAGGGGGAAAAAAGAAGATTTAAGTGCAAGAACAAATGCAGATGCAGAGTACACGTCATTAAAATGAGTTCAGCAAAACGAAACACATCCAAGAAAAGTAAAAAATATATGATTGACTTTGTTTTGTTCACATATTTGCCACACAAACACACACATTCACGCTGTACAATGCTTCACTTGTTGGTTCAAGCCGGCGGTCCAAACCGGACAAAGGCCTCCCTTCTTTTATTTTATTCTAAACACTGTGAGGCTGCAGGAATCAGATCAGACGTGCCTCAAATCACAAATTATCCCCCCAGTGGAGTTTTTTTAATGAGCTCCAGACACCAGGTACCGACAGGAAAGCACACTCGCACAGTTTCCTGGTATTGTCTAAAGCTCGAGGCGCCGACACTCAGGAAGACGCGAGGTACGCCTCGAGTCTGCTGTGAAGTCGGTGTTTCTTTGGAGATTATGGACTGTCACATTAACTTCAATGTGTCTTTAATCCGTGTTTTGCTTTAACACTAATTAGTTTAAAATGAGTGAAAGATTTGTGGCTTCGGAGTGACTCGGCTTTTGTTTCAGAATTCATTTTGTAGGCTTGTGACATTCGTAGAAACACGAAAATCTGGATTTTCAGCTTCCCTCTTCCTGGATCTGGTGTCGTTTTCACACCCGGACAGATCCTGACTTGTTGTTACTTGGCCGTCTATGTCATTGGCGTTTCCTCTGCCAAATGAGAACAGGAAGAGTCACACGCTCAGAAAACGGTTACGCACACCATAAACGTAATAAATCAGAGAGTAAAGGTCTTTTTTTTTACCGTCTGTCTTTTCTTGGCGAGCGGCGCCGTTTGATTCGACAGCCTCTCTCGTCTCACTGGGCCTCTTGTTGCTCCAGAAGTCTGTAGCAGGACAGAAAATTAATTATTGAGGCGTAAACTTTTTTAAAAAGGTGCAACGCTGAAGTAATTTTAGTTACTGACCTGCTTCCCATGGCATGGATTCTGCAGGGAGACGACAGCAGATATGTTCAGAGACAAGAAAGATCAGATTAATCCTATAAAATCTGGAGGGAGCTGACCCTCCAAAGAAAGACACGGCGGCTAAAGATCGCTCTAAAAATGTGTTTAATGTACAGTACAGTTTATATCTGCTGAGTGTTTAATATTTTTAAAAAGTGGAAGTGAAAAAGCAGATCTGAAAATGAGGATGACGGGGTTAGGAGAAGTTTTTGACCTTTGAAGGATCTTTGTACTCAGCCTCACATCGATTCAAGAAAGAGTCACACATGATGGTTACTGAGGTGCTCTGTTAATAATCTGTTAATCCCATCTTCCATGCCATCTTCTGGGAGGACTACAGGACGGCTTCAGCCTGTCCATCCTCTGGAAAACACCCACCGTGCCCCAGGAGACCTCCAAGAACTCAATCACCATCCAGATATGTGTCGTGTATTGTAAGAACAATAATGTATCTATCTATCTGTGTGTGTAGGTCATGTGATGGCTTTGCTGTCGAGGTTGGAGTTGCGTGTTTTTACCTTGCTGGAAGAACCACGACCCTGGAGGAAACGAAACAGAGCGATCACGTGAAAACACCGACTTGATCCGACGCCGTTATCACATTGTCAACATCGATAAAGAGCAAACAACAAGCCGTGCGTTCTCACCTGCTTTCCACCTGTGAACTAAGACCAGCAGCACCACGGCTGACAGCATGGAGATGAAGACGGTGAGGCCCGTGGAGATCTTCAGATTCGACGGCGTTGAGGTGTCCGGCGGTGCTGGATGATGACAGCAGCATTACGGGGTGGGCTTCACAGTGTATCACACATGATGACACTCGACGGGTTATAACTCACCTTTGGTGAGAGGGTTGGTGATCACTGGGCTGCTCTCTCGGCTGACTGGATTCACGAGCTCACAGCTGAACTCGTCCATACCTGAACTGTTTTCCTACGAGCAGAGTGAGTCTTGTAAAGTCTCCTTGTCCTTGACAAACCGCAACGACTTCGGGGAGTTTTACTTTGTTGTGCTCAGTCCGAAAACAACAAGAGTGACACATACCTTTGTGATTTTTTTCTCTTTTGTGTTGTCTGTCAACACTCTGTCACCTGACCTCCACTCGTAGGTGACTGGCTCGGCGTCCATGGTGTCTCCATCACAGGTCAAAACACAGCTCGAGCCCTCCTCGTCACATGTTCTAGAAATGGACGGTTTGGGCACAGGAGCTGAAACAAAATGTTCGAAACGTTCAACGCGATCGACACACAAACCTTCACGCAACCCGCGGCTCCATCCACTTACGGTAGACGTTGAGACGGATTGGAGTGCCGGTGACGTCGTTGATTTCTCCCGTGTACGATCCGCTGTCGTCTCGAGTCAGGCCCGTGATTGTCATCTCTCCACTTGAACTGTTCAAGCTGCCACGTACTTTAAACAAACACCAACAAGGACGATGTTAGCTTCACGGCACAGAGACAGAAAAGCGTTGACAGGCACCAAAGAACTGATCGGCTCAGCTTACATTCAAACTGGCGATAACCATCGATCGACTGTCCATCAAACTGCATGGCCAAGTTATTATCGTGCTTCCACACGATGGATTTGATGGTGACAGTCTTGGGGGTATTTGGTTGGAGGACAACTTTGTCACCCACCTTGCCGTTCAGTATCACCTCTGCAAGGACAAAAAAAAGCTCAGCATGCCACCCTACACTGGCAATGAAGCCAACAGACTGTCTACATATTTCAGTTGTGTATTATACGATCATGTATACCTGTTATTTGCACTGATATGAAATGTTATGTACAGATACATACAGCTGAGCTCAGTCAGGTTTTAACTCCACCCTCCCAAAGTCTTGATATTGTCTTGGTCTTGACTACAACACTGATCACTGTGAAATTTTATATGTATTATTTATTTTGCAAGATTCTGTTCACCGTTGTCTACAGAGGAGGATTAGGGCCACAGTTCTGACTTTATTCTCAGAATTTGGACGTTTGAACTCTAATTTCAGACTTTAAACTCAGAATTCAGACTCTTAAACTCAGAATTTGGAATTTAAACTCAGAATTCAGACTCTAAATTTAGAATTCAGACTTTAAACTCAGAATTCAGACTCGTAAACTCAGAATTCAGACTCTAAATTTAGGAATTCAGACTTTAAACTCACAATTTGAACTCAGATTTCGAATTTTTAAATTCAGAATTTGGACTTTGAACTCAGAGTTTAGACTCTTAAACTCAGAATTCAGACTTTGAACTCAGAATTCAGACTCTTAAACTCAGAATTCAGACTCTTAAACTCAGAATTCAGACTCTTAAACTCAGAATTCAGACTCTTAAACTCAGAATTCAGACTCTTAAACTCAGAATTCAGACTCTTAAACTCAGAATTCAGACTCTTAAATTTAGAATTCAGACTCTTAAACTCAGAATTTTGAATTTAGAATTTAGACCCTGATCTGAATTTGTGTGGCCTTAATCCTTTCGTAGTTCACTTGTCCATTCTATTTAATTTAAAGGTTTCAGTTTCTGTCTATTCATAATGATTCTATGTTGTAGTGTTTTCTATTCTATATATTTTAATCTATTAATCTTTATTGTTCTTTTCTGTCCTGTTATATTACATTCATCTTTTCTCTGTGTTTAATTCCATCTCTACCTATTTTCTCTCTGTTTTTATTCCTAACTCCTCTCTGTGGTTATATTTACACGCTGGGTGTGGCCGTGGATCTGGAAAACTACACCACAGCCACCCAGCCTGCACGTACACACCTTTTTAAACACACACACACAGTAAAACACTTTAAAACCTGTTGGAGTGAAGTTTAATGTTGTGAACTCACCGGAATCTGCAGCAGCCAGCAGCACACACACCCAGCCGGCCACCGCCAACACCGCCGCCGCCTGCACCGTCATCGTGGACGGCCACATGGAGCTGCTCGCCTCGCTGCCGCTTCACACGGTTAAAAGAAGCTGCTTCTGGCCTGAAGCGACACGAACATGTCAAATAAATTAACACAAACTAAAAACACGACATGCTGACTGACAGCAGTGTGTTCATGTAAACAGTCAGGACAGAGGCGGAGTCCACCGCCGGAGGAAAAGTGAAAGTTAACACCGCCTCCACCGAGACAGACATTATAAATACTTTTATTTTTATAAATTAAACTTACTGTAGATGTTGCACTGAGAATCACAAGCGTTTATTGGTCGAAAATAAAATATATGTAACTTAAAATAACAGTGATTTAAAGTAAAACGGCACTCTTCCGCCTCCCAGCGTCCAGGAGTCGTTACTGCAGCCAGCTGGTAAAAACAGGTTTAAAGGTCCAGTGTGTAGATTTCAGTGCAATCCCTGTCCCACCGTAGATACTGAAAGGTAACAACAACAAAAGTTATGAATATTATACTCTATGCCTGCCTTATTCTGAAAATAACGTCCCCAAATCTTACACAATGGACCTTTAAAGCAACTTTTTTCTATACCTAAAATAACATAATTTTAATAATTTTAATGCTATGCTGAGTTAAAATCAGGTGATTGGTGTCTTTGTCATTTGTACAGGTCTGACTTTATTTTCAGAATTCAGACTTTTAAACTCAGAATTCAAACTTTAAATTCAGAATTCTGATTTGTATTCTCAGGATTTGGACGTTGTAACTCAGAATTTGGATTTTAACCTGCGAATTTGAAATTTAAACTCAGAATTTCAACTTTAAACTCCAAATTCAGACTCTTAAAGTCAGAATTTAGACATTAAACTCAGAACTCAAACTTTTATTCTCAGGATTTGGACTTTAAACTTAGAAATTGGACTTTAAACTCAACTCTATGTGATTTACAGAGTTTCCTTATGAACAGCGAAGTCAACTGCTGCCAAGTGTAGCTGCTGTTAGCTCAGTTTGTTAGCCAGGGTTGCCCACACTATAAGGGGGAGTGTTAGTGTTTGTACCACAGGTATTGGACCACTGGGAAGAAGAAGAAGAAGAAGAAGAAGAAGAAGAAGAAGAAGAAGAAGAAGAAGAAGAAGAAGAAGAAGAAGAAGAAGAAAAAAAAAACAGGGAATGCTGACAGGTGTCGTGCCAGAACCTGAGCTGGCAGAGCAAGCAGGCAGTGTAACCGCGCTCAGCAGCCTCTATAGGCACAATGACTGAAGAGCTTGATTAAGAACAGTCTGTGAGCTATAAATCATTTCTTTATTTAAACAAACTTAGTACAGTTGAAAAAACATAATTATAACAATAATTACAATATCTATTACAATCTTTTTTTAAGGTATAGTAACAACAACAACAACAACAACAGGTGTCATCTTGTTGGATCACTCCTCCAGGTTGTGCTGGTCCAGAGGCTCCACCTGCAGCCACAAGCCTCCCTCTGCACGCAGGACGAGCTGGGGAAGACGGCGAACTCCCCCAGACTTGTTCCCGAGTTCGGGGTTCACCCCCGGGGTCAGACGGAATCTGAGCAGGGTCAGCGCCACGACAACTCGAAGCTCTGCCAAGGCGAATTTCTGACCAATACAGTTCCTGCAAACACACACACACACACACACACACAGGTCTTCTAAGGTCTTATTCACCTTAAACATGGAGCTGTAACGAGGACGCAGTACCTGGGGCCTGAGGAAAAGGGGATGAAGGCGTGAGAAGCCAGCCCTTCTTTGTTTGTAGGGTCAAAACGCAGAGGATTGAACTCCTAAAAAAAAGGTCAAACATGACAAAACTGTCGGAGGTGGAAAGAAAATTAACATTTGTCTTTTTTCTTTTCTTACATGGGGGTCTTGCCAAACAGCAGGGTTGTGGTGGGTCCCATAAATGCTGACCAAACAGATGGCACCTTGCGAAGAATGACAGAAATCAGGCATTTCACTTCTTTGTTGAGATTAGCAATGTAGTGCTGTGTGTGGTCAAAAAAAAGCCCCAGGAATCTGTTCCTCTCACCCTGCGGCACCGTGCGATCCCCCGGCAGCGCCATATCCTGGGTGTACTTCCTCGTCACAGCTTGAACCGGAGAGTGCAGCCGGAGAGACTCTCTGATGCACATGGTGGTGAAAGGAAGCTTGGACAGATCCTCCCTGCACACACATGCATATATTCACATTTAAATATTCAACCTTGAATGGAAGGATTCAGATTGTGTATTTTCTGACCACTCTATTGCGTGTCCGTCTCGTCCTTGCATCAGATCCATCACTTCCTGCCTGCATCTCTCTTGAAAGTGGTCGTGGCGGGCTAAATTATACAGCGTCCAGCAAATCGCACTGGCCGTCGTGTCATGACCTGTGTAAAGTTATGTGAACCGTAAACACCGCTGACCCTACCCTCGTTCATTAACTGCTACGTGCAGAGAAAAAGCGTCTCACCTGCAAACATGAAGGTGTTGGCCTCGGCCTGTATCTCCTCGTCTGTTAGGCCTTGTCCATCCTCGTCCTGCAATAATTCAGAATCATATTGCAAACATATTGTTTATATTTGTCTGTTTCTGTCTTATTTCTTCTTCTCTCTTACCTTTGACAGCAGGATGATGTCCACAAAGTCTTTCTTTCTCCGTGGCGCTGCGGTGAAGTCTGTTTCTTTCTCCCTCTGTTGGCTGATCTGGGCTCGGTGCTTCTGAACCACCTCCCTGGTAAACCTGCAAACACCACATTAAATACGACGCAAGTCGTTACTATAAAATATGATCAGTTATATAACAGTTATTCTCAACCTTTTTGGCCTGTAGACGCTTAGAATGGGGCAATATCTACTTCTATGCAGACGATTATGTCTTCTACGTGAGGGTCAGGACAGCAAAATGAGGATATTTTTTTCACATATTTAATTTTAAGAGGTGCAGTAGAGATGAACAGATACAGTACTTTACACGACAACTTAATTAGTCTGAAAAAATAAACAATTTTTACCAAAAAAACACCCACAACTGAGCAAACGGCAGCAAAATGCAGTTGACAGCATGGAAAAAGCTAGTAAGTGGGCTTTTATTAAGTGAAACTACTATTCCCAGGATCACTAACTTTGATTTTTTATAAAATAAATATATATATTTTCATTTATATCCATATGTGCACGTGCTGTACCTGTGCACAATGCTTAAGGCCTTTTTGAATCGTTTCCCCTGCTCTGTTCTCCAGTAAATCCAGTCCCAGTGGTGTAAAATCTTCTGCCGGCGATCTATGATCAGGTCGCTCAGCTCCACTATGGCCAACACGTACTCGCTGGTAGACCTGCAGACAGAACACGTATGAACAGGTATAAACGAAGTATGTTTGTGGAAACCCAGGTAGAGATGGCGTCCTCACCGCTGACAGTTGCTGTTGTAGCTGAAGGCGCATTTCAGCAGACTGTCCAGTGTCATCAGGATGACGTGGTCAAACATCTCCAGGTTAGTCGTGCCTTCTGACACCAGGCGGCGCCACTTATCCTGAAAGACAGAAAAACAATCATGAGTTTCTTCTGCTAATTGGACGACTGAAGCTCTCAGATCACACAGACCACACGACATTTTAACTTAAACTGAGCTTGGAAGATGTAAAGAAAGTCACTTAAAATGTTGTTTTAAACTGTGTGCATATGGGTCTTAATAAAACTGCAGGGTCATGGAATAAATTATACATTTACAGTTCACTTGTACAGTATTTTCAGGATTTGCTGGGTCAAATATCAGCCATAAACCTTCTCTTACTAGACTGCTAAACAGATGCAGCATAAGATCCACGTATTACAGGCATGATGTGTAACATTTAGAGTGATTTATTGGCAGAATCAAAGATTTGTGACGTTTGCCTGCATCCGCGTGCAGCTCGTCTTACGTGCATGATGTTAGTCGAGGCGTTGAACGTGGCGACGTAGTTCTTCAGGATGTCAAAGTGAAAAGCTGGAGTCAGCAGCCGCCTCTTACGAGACCACTCCTCCCCGTTGCTTATCAGCAGACTCTGTCCTGGGATGTTAAGAGAGAGAGAGAGAGGTGTAGAGCTGAGGATGACAGTCTGAAAACATCATAGCAGAGCAGAGTATTTGACTCACCAAGCCATGGACGCAGATGCCCATAGATGAGCTCATCCTTCACTGTAATGCTGGCTGCATGGAGGGAAGGAGTGAGGATGAAGAGAACACGATAAAAACATGTATTGTATGCTTTGTAATTTGACTGACCGGGTGCCATCAGCAGAGGTTTGACGTAGTCAGGGTGGAAGAGTCTGACGAAGTGATAGAAAGGGCCGAGGAACCAGCTGCAGGAGTGTTTGTACGTCCGCACCAGTTCATCCACCTCAAGCAGACCTTCCTCTGTGCTCTTCATCTGAGGCACGATTAAATATAAACAGGTGTGTTAGCTCGTTACATCTTTGTACAATTTAAAAGAGGATATTTGGCAACATCCTGTGCCGTTAGATTTCCTGACGTGTCAACAAATCAGGTGCATCATCACCTTAAAAACTGACAAGAAACATCTGTAACCTACCTGGCCCAGGTGGCCTAAAAGCCAGGAGTCTGCAGGTGGTTTGCTGAAGCAGGACAGCCTGTGTGCGTACCAGGCGTGACGCACCAACAGCTTGGCCGTCCAGACTGCAACCAAAGCACCGACCACAAGCAGCACCTGACGGAGGCCGGTCCAGCTGAGGACCTGAGAGAGGACACTCTGGAGGAGAGGCATCCTGAAAGCAGCAGAGAGAGAGTAATGAGAATTTAAGATTGGACACCCGTCCTGCTCTGACACACTCTGCATTCACAGTGAGGTTAATGTTGACATATGTAGAAACCTAACTGAACATTTCAACATGAGCAACCGCTGTGACTTTATAAGACTGCACCACTTCCTCTGTCTGTCGCAGTGACATGGTTTCTAACACCGTGTTGAGCAATATCAAACTGTTTGATTATTAGGCCAATATTGTTTCATGTTAAGTCACATTTTTTTCTGTGCTTTGAACATTTTCTGCAGTCAGTTCCTCTTTCCTTCCTAATTATTAGATGTCTGTTGTTATGTAGAATATACGCAGAAGCAAACAAGTGTAGTTATTTATTTAATTTTAAGTTCAAACTTGAATTTGTGGTTGCATGTAGAAATTATTGTATGATGCCTTTAAAGAGAAACTAATTTATATATATGGATTACTTGTTTTTAGAGTGATTCACACAATGTTGCATTTAAAATTAGTTTTAATACTTCTGGATCTAGGATCTGATTTGAATCTTTCAGGATGTATGGGTGATTTTTTTTTATTGATCTATGTGTTATGATAGAGTTAGAGTTGCCTTGTTGTTGTTTTTATAATAGGAATGTATTGTTATTGTCAAATGAAGATTTGTTTCTCTTTCTTGTTGTAAAATGTATTCGTAATGTTTATTTTAAATAGATAACGCTCAAAAATCAGTAGACACATTTTCATATTATAAACATAAACTCAGATTAAAGCATGTTTCTGCGTTTTATTCATTAATTTTTTTACATATTAAGCCAGATTATTTTGTATGTCCTTTCCAAAAACCTAAAATGACTTTTAAACCCTTTCTGTACCTCAGAGTTGTTTTTTCCGAGGTGCTCCTGAAGGCCTCACTGATTGGCTGATACACCTGACGCACACCTGAGCTGACAAACGGCTCAAAAAGACAAACAGCGCTGTCACGGAACAAACGAGTTTAAAGAAACATTGTTTGATTTCTGTAGAGATGAAAAGCAGGCCAGCCATGGTGTGTCTGCAGGTGTGATGATTGTACCTGTCTTACCTGCCTCAGGTGAGTTTGAATTAAACTGTTTTAACCTTAAATACAACCGGGCTGGCTAATTAGCTTAATCTCAGACATCTTTAACCATAATTTTGTGCTGTAAAATAATCTCTGCTGACACCGGAGACTCTGATATTTATGAATTTACATTTGATGTATTCACAAAGTATCTTTGAAAATAGAGTGGCTGTTTTTTTTTTAAATGCTGACAGGGGAAAGAAATATTTGAGCTAAATGGTTAAAGATGCAGCACAAATGAGATCTAAGTTTGTTTCTCATATCATATTGCACCATTTTCATAGTTTTCACAGCAGGAAATAGGCTTTTAATCTGCTGATTTATACTATTTTAATGACTTAACTTGTTGGTAAATCTTACCTAAGTAACCTAAGGCAGCCAGAAGCTTCTGTAAAAATGCATCTGAGCATTCCTCCGGTTTCTCACTCATCTTCCTCTTTCAGCTCAAAATGGATGAACTTGAAGAAAGTTGTGCCAACCAGCAGAGACCTCCACCTGTTTCCAGCTCCCCTCTATCGTCTGTGAGCTTCACCCAAACGTGGCCGCCCGTCGAATCCCCTCTGCGTCCTCCCTGGAGGGATGACTCTCTTCAGTCGAGTCCTCCGTCTCGACTCTTCGAGGAACTCTTCTGTTCCAGCCACGCTCCCGCCACTCTGGTCCCTCTGGCCGGCGCCCTCGTGACCTCCTCCTCCTCCGGGCCGCAGAGCGACGTGGTGAAGAAAGGTTTCCTGGGGAAGCTGGAGAAGAATCACAGGAGGTATTTTGTGCTGCGAGCGGGGAGTCACACCGGGCCGAGCCGACTCGAGTGGTACAAGAGCCAGGAGAAGTTTGCAGCCGCGGAGAAGTCGGCTGGTAAAGCTGGGCTGTTTAGCTCGAGCAAGCAAGGGTTGGTTAAAGTAACTTTTACAGGAGTGAATTTACTGCATTTCTAGTTTCATGTTCACTTTATTTCCTGTTTTTCGCAGGGTGATCTACCTCAGGTGCTGTCTCGGTGTGAGTCGGATTGGCAGTTCCAGGAAAGGCCACACGGTGGCGCTGTACGCCAAAGATCAGACCGTAGTTCTGGTGGTGGAGGACCAATGGGAACAAGAAGAATGGTACCAGGCCATCCGGAAACTGATGGAGGAAGAGCGGAAGGATGACGGTGAAGGGTTTGACGAGGAGGACGACGGGTACTGCACTTTGCCGCCTGCTGCTTTCTTCAAAGAGGTCAGAGGTCAAGATAAAGTTAAAGCGACAGATTTAAGAGAAGTTAAGTGAACCCCCGCTCCGCTCACCTTTGTCTAAGGTTTGGTCCGTCACGGTGAAGGCCAGAGGTCTGGGCTGTTCCAAGTCTCTAGCCGGGGAGAGTCACCTCTGCCTCACGGCGACCTCTCTCATCTTGGTCAGAGTTGGTGCGTGCAGCGATTTGCCGTCCGTCACGATACCTCTGCTGAGCGTTCGACGGTTCGGCCACTTGGACGGCTCGTTCTTCTTGGAGCTCGGCAGGTCGGCGCCAAACGGTCCCGGAGAGATCTGGATGGAAGCGAGAGGCCAAGGTGATGAAAAGATGATGTGTTCATCTGACTCGTTACCATAGCGATGTGACCTCCCTCCTCCTTTTGTCTTGATCTGTACAGGAAACCTTGCAGTGGCCCAACACATTCACGAGGTGGTTCGAGAGACGGTCAGAGCGCTAAGAGCTCTTCCAGACTTCAGCCGGTCTCCGACCTCCAACCACAACCAGCTCCAAACTCTTATGGCCTCAAAACGGTGCCGACCCAAATACAGAGACAAGCTGCTGAATGTGAGACCTCTTGGATCCCGTCTGGTCCTGCCCGCCAAAAACCCTGAAAGTCCGACACAATGCCGCCTGGAGCTCCGCAAACCAGACCAGACAGAGCCTGAATCTACTCCGAGCTCCACGCCTGAGACGAGCTGCTACATGGAGATGAAGACGGATCATCTCCTGGCGAATAACGAGAGGGGAGACGACTCCAGAACAACTGACGTGGTGACCGAGGACGCCTGCAGGGTGGCAGCCTGGGAGCCAGGTGAGCAGCAGGAGGCAGAGGAGGGGCTGGGGTACATGATGATGTCACCACAGGTGAGCCACGGTTCGTCTGTTCTGCCTCAGGATGAGTACGTAACCATGGCGAGCCCACGTAAACACGACTGGCCAGCTGACTCCTCCTCCTCCTCCCTTCAGACGTCATTCAACAGGTGAGTGTAAAGACACGAATGATCAGCTACCTTAAATAAAACAGTTTTTAGATGCTTTTATTGTGGAAAGATAAAGAAGATAACAACACGATGCTGTGATAATGATTTTATACTGAATTTATCATGTGATCTGCTGTCGCTGCTGGTTAAATCCTGGATTTTATGATAATTTCCAGCAATTTTAGTTCAGTATATTGCCATAAAACATCAAATTGCCTTTATTAGTTCAGTAAATTATACAAATTACGTATTCTCTTGAGTGTATTTGTGTTTGGTGGCAATTATCTTTTTATTCACTAGCAAGGACAAACGGCATCAACAACATGATTTAATAACTAAATAACAAAATAAAGAAGATTGTGAGTAAACAGAAAGGGAGAGAAAGAAATGGGAAATGAAAGGAGTGCAGATTATGAGAGCGGAAGCAGAAGAGAGAGGGTATTTATAGGTGTGCAGGAAGTGGCACGTTTCTCCTGAGACTCTAATGAATATAAATTTGTATTAAACTTAAAGTAACAGCTACAAGGAAGTTACATTTCGCGTTGATTCAGGTGGTTCTTCTGGACAGCAGCGGCGGCTTTTATAGCGTCTTGTTTGGTCTGATTCGTCGGTGCAGGCATACACATAGAAATAAAGATGCATCCGCATTAAACTTCAGCTTCACAACAATTTAAAGTACGTTGAGGTATCTAAGTATTCTGTGCCTCTGGTTTATTAGCTGTATGTTGCAAAATGATGAAATACTGCAACAGGAAAGGTTGAGTACATTAGTGATGTGTCGGTCGTGAACGAGCCGATGAGTGAAAAAGAAACAGCATTTCTATGCTTTTTATATTTTTTATAAATGTTTCTATCTGCGTTGTGCATTCATTGGCCGGATTCAGAAAGTTACAACAGTCTGTAAACACACGATGAAAACGATTGGCTATACATCAATTTATTGATATTAGAAAATGTATTTTTTTTCTTTTGAATGCTTCAGTACAAAGGATGTTTTGAGATATATGTGCACACATATAAATCATAAGTCAAACCAGTGCTAAATCTGGCTGAATTATGAAAGGTAAAGGTGGTAACATGAAGCTGAAAGAGCCGACTCTTCTTGGTGAGTCAAATAATCCGACTCCCTAAATAGAACTGAACTTCCCATCACTAGTGAAAAAGAAGCAGCATTTCTGTGCTTTTTATTTTTTTAAAGGACTTTTATAGCTCCTGCTTTGTGTAGCAGAGTGGATCTATAAGCAAGTTAGTGCATTCGTTGTTTTTTTCTTTCATTGTCATTCTTGGTTGAGCTGAGTCAAATGATCCGACTCCCTAAAAGGAGCTGAACTTCCCATCACTAGAGTACACACGCTGAATGCAGGAAAAACAAAAGAGTTCATGTAAATGTAGTTTCACTCCTTTGCAGCTCCACCTCTGACAGCTGCTCTCCTCTCCACCCGTCACATCCCTGGACGGTGACCTCAGTCCAACAGCCGGAAACAACCCGCCCAGCACAGATCAGGACCGCTTCATCTCCTTTTGTCACAAGTGAGCCAGGCTGTACCAGACCAGTCCAGGCTAGTCTAAACTCTGGTCGACTGCAGTCTACTAGAAGATGCCGGCTGTCTTTGTGTCTGCCTTTCTGCTTGAAGGCGGAGGACAGATCCTGAGCGATGGATTGATGATGATGGCAGAGTGTGATTACTGCTGGAGGTTAATCACACGTGTTGTGACAGAAACTGAAATGTTTGAATCAAAGCTCGGGTTTTGATTTGAAGCTGTTATATGAAATAATTTAAAATAATAAAGTCACAAGAATGCACGTTTTTCTTTAGCCCTTCATTGATGAGTTGTTACAGCTCAGTTTGGATGTTTTTCAGTTGAAACCCCTAAACTCAAACTTCTTTATAACATTTTAGTGGCTGCATTAGTCTTGCTGCTTTGTCAAACACGTTTAGAGTCTCGTTCAGTTGTCGTTTTGGTCAGATTATTGTTACATTTTTAAAAATCCTCAGGGATAGGGAGTGTGTTGTCTTTGAGACAAATGTTCAAACACAGGTGTGTGTGTTAACCTCTCGGTTTTCCGGTCCAGCAGCACACTCTGCCGTCTGTATAGAGAAGTAAAAATAGGATATATTATAGATTGTTGTAATGATGCATGACTACGTAGGCTATTGATTACTGATGAAATACTTGAAGCGAGGCACCTCGAAATTATACTAAAAGCTCCAGTGAATCAGATTTAAGGGGATTTGACACAATACAAGAGATTTAATATAATATGCATAATTATCTTTTCTTTAGTGTCTAATTAGATGAAAATAAGATTTTATGCGTCTGTCACCTTAAAACAAGACTTTTATAGCTCCATGTTTCAGAACAGAAACTAAACACTGGCTCTAGATCCATCTTTATGAACAATAACACACAGATGTTCATGATGGACACGTTAAAGGTTTCTCCACTTCTCTACATAGACAGCAGGTGCGGATGAAGAGGATAAATTATTTTTATTGACCCATAAATAAAAACAGTGTTGGATTCGGATCATAGGCCAGCGTGGAAACCTGTGTAGTAAGAGGTGGACAAAAACAACATTTTATCATGTGGAACAAACTGTTTAATTTA
This sequence comes from Collichthys lucidus, assembly GCA_004119915.2. Classification (NCBI taxonomy): domain Eukaryota; kingdom Metazoa; phylum Chordata; class Actinopteri; family Sciaenidae; genus Collichthys; species Collichthys lucidus. The sequence goes on along the minus strand of CM014078.1, from coordinate 38,246,035 downwards.
TAAAAAAATATTATAAAATGAACGGCATCGTGGATTTATATAAATAAGCGAGCATGAACAAGGCAGTAGATGAAGACGCTCGCTCGCTCCCTCATCTCGGTGTCGCTTCAGGACTCCGCGTGGTTTCATCTTCAGTCACACACTTCCATAAAGACTTATAGAAAACTGTAGAGGTGAACAGTCCTGGTCCACAGGAACCGAACACACTGTCCTGCTGCTGAAAGTCAGACATCTCGTTCATGTTTGGAGAAGTTCTCCTGTCGCCCAGATCAGCAACTTGTTTTCCTGAAGAAGAAGAGAGAAGGAAGTGAGCGAGATGGATCACAACACAGGGTGTGAGATGTTCATGTTTTAGGTGCAGTACCCGCGTACAGCAGCGTCTCCTCGGCTCAGTCCTCCTTCTTGTTGTCGATGAGGTCCTGCACCTGCTGGGCGAGCCTCCTCTTCGCGGCCTGCTCCTTCTTCAGGGCTTCCTCCACCTTCTTGCCCTGGTAGATCTTCACCCCAGCGAAGGCCAAACAGAGCAGCAGTGTCTTTAGGGCCAAGATGTACAGGAGGATGGGGACGTTGTCCAAAGCCTGAGGAGAGAGAGAATGAAAGAAAGATGTCATGTAACATGTCTGATTAATGCATGTTACTAACCAAACTTCTTCTCTGGAGTTTCTGTGCTCTGTCGTCCAGCAGGTTCTCGTGGCTCCTGCATGACGTCCACTACACATATTACTACTATTATTATTATTGCTACCATATCTCCATTACAGTTTATAGTCATGTTATGGGAGAGGGATCCCTCATCTGTGGCTCTTCCTGAGGTTTCTTCCACATTTCTTCCCTGTTAAAAGGTTTTTGTGGCAAGTTTCTCCTCACTCGAACCGAGGGTCTAAGCACAGAGGGTGTCACTCCCTGTACAGATTGTAAAGCCCTCTGAGGAAAATGTACTTTGTGATTTGGGCCATACAAATAAAATCTGATTCGATTTGAAATCTGAAAGAAGAGTAAAGAAAGGTCTGGAACAGTCAGGAGTCCTTGAGTGGATGAGCTCCTCCTCCTCCTCCTCCTGTCAGCTGTCTGAATGGGAGGTGGTGTAGGAGTTAATTTGGGCACAGAGGAGGTGTGTGAAAGAGAGAAGCAGCTGCAAACCAGTTACGACACGTTGAACAAATCTAAAAAACACTGGCAGTTTTAAAAAATTGCAACACACACTGTCTAACTACACTGTACCTATAAATGTGACATTTATCCAGCTGTAGCACCGTTAGCATTGTGCTAAAGACACCTAAAACAACCTTGAAACGCCACAGAAATAAACCGAATATGAAACAGTTGCCAGCCTAAAGACAACACACTCCTCGATCATCAATAAAAAGATAAACTTGACGCTCTTTTACCTTCCAGTTGATCATTTTTCAGCTCTTGTGGTGTTGTGTAAGTTTCGTGGTCGACGTGAGGAAGCCTGTGCTATTTATAATTCAACCCCTCTAAAGGCGGGGCTTACAGCGCCGGGGCCAATCAGAATGCAGCTTTTTGTTGCTGCGTTCAAAAACTCCTGGGAGAAAACACTTCACAGACTCAGATTCTTCTGGTTTTATTTCAACAGTTGATCTATGAGTGTTGATCAACCACAGTTGAATTACTGCATACAATACACATTAGTTCATGTATGAACCGCGTTCTTTCGTTTAATTAATGTAGTGTATTTGTGCAGTGTGTTATAAAGTACAACTACAGAACGTGAATGCATCATCACTCTGAGTTGACAGGTGCTAGCGCCTGTAGTGATGGGAATTTCGGCTCTTTTTGGAGAGCCGGTTCTTTTGGCTCTGCATACTATAAGGAACCCGCTCCCAAACGGCTCCTCACGTTTTATTTATTGGTTTTATTAATTATTTTTGATTATTATTTGTTATTACTGTGATTATTATTTTATATTTTAAAATGTTATTATATTTTATTTTATATTTGACACTGTAAAGCACGTTGGTCAGTGCATTCGGTGTAAAAACGTGCTATATGAATAAAATGTACTAACTATTTAATTAATTTATCAACCAAAATAATGGAATCAACTGCTCCTTAAATCAGCTCACAACGAGGAACCGGCTCCCGTCGTTCACTTCAAAGAGCCGGCTCTTAGAACCGGATCGTTCGTGACCGACACATCACTAAGCGCCTGCTAGAAGCTTCTCGACAAACGAGGCTCATTACATTTCAACAATGAGCAGTAACGTTACCGTAACGTTACAATAATGTCACGACGCTGTAACGCACCGTATAATTTGTTACATTTACACAAAACATGTGATATAACTGTATCGACGACTGTTATATATATGGACCAATGTCATAGACGTTATAGGCATGCGTAGTCACGGTGGCCGAGAGGTTAAGGCGTTGGACTCGAAATCCAATGGGGTTTCCCCGCACAGGTTCGAATCCTGTTCGTGACGATGTTTTCCTTTTTTTCCATCGTCCTACGTCAGAAACATGTAACATTATTATAAATAATCAGCGTTGGGTATAGTTACTTTGGAAAGTAGTTAATTAGGTTACGGCGTTACCATCAATTAAAAGTAATCCATTACAGCGTTACCTATGAATAAAAGTGTTAGCAAAAATGAAAAAGGCCGTTAGGAAAGTGTTAGGACCTGTTAGGAAAGTGTTAGAACTTGTTCGGAAAGTGTTCGGACCTAGGAAAGTGTTAGGACTTGTTAGGGAAGTGTTAGGACCTGTTAGGAAAGTGTTCGGACCTGTTCGGAAAGTGTTCGGACCTGTTCGGAAAGTGTTCGGACCTTAGGAAAGTGTACATAAAGTGTTAGGACTTGTTAGGGAAGTGTTAGGACCTGTTAGCAAAGTGTTCGGAAAGTGTTCGGACCTGTTAGGAAAGTGTTCGGAAAGTGTTAGGACCTGTTAGGAAAGTGTTAGAACTTGTTCGGAAAGTGTTCGGACCTAGGAAAGTGTTAGGACCTGTTAGGAAAGTGTTAGAACTTGTTCGGAAAGTGTTCGGACCTAGGAAAGTGTTAGGACTTGTTAGGGAAGTGTTAGGACCTGTTAGGAAAGTGTTCGGACCTGTTCGGAAAGTGTTCGGACCTTAGGAAAGTGTACATAAAGTGTTAGGACTTGTTAGGAAAGTGTTAGGACCTGTTAGGAAAGTTTTCGGAAAGTGTTAGGACCTGTTAGGAAAGTGTTCGGAAAGTGTTAGGACCTGTTAGGAAAGTGTTAGAACTTGTTCGGAAAGTGTTCGGACCTAGGAAAGTGTTATGACCTGTTAGGAAAGTGTTAGAACTTGTTCGGAAAGTGTTAGGACCTAGGAAAGTGTTAGGACTTGTTAGGGAAGTGTTAGGACCTGTTAGGAAAGTGTTCGGACCTGTTCGGAAAGTGTTCGGACCTTAGGAAAGTGTACATAAAGTGTTAGGACTTGTTAGGAAAGTGTTAGGACCTGTTAGGAAAGTGTTCGGAAAGTGTTAGGACCTGTTAGGATAGTATTAGGAGAGTGTTCCAGTTATTAGGACTTGTTATGTATGTAAGGATTTGACAGGCCGATCGCTGAAGGGTACTTGCGGACACAGACCAGTATTTGTTTTTACAGAAATATTAAAATTCCCCTTGATACCAAATCAAATAAGTTGGATATGATGCTTCATTTAATAATAAATAATAAAATCCCAAAGAAGCAGATAGATGTACACACAGCAAGTGGATAAAAAAAAGAAAAGAAGCATAGGACATATTTATACTTATTTATTTGGAGCTTTATTTAAAATCATGAAGGTTTCGGCCTGATCAGACCTCCACAGAGCACTACAGCATCCTGTTGTCTTACCTTTCCAGGTGAGCTGATGCAGACAATCAAGCTTGAAGCACTACAGCCTTTTATTGTAACTCTAAAATGACATCTTCACATAAAAATCTGCCTTTATTGCAACCCTTGAACAGCTCCACGGTCTATGTATATATAATCCAAACCTCTTTCACATCATCTCGTGTGTGCCAGTGACGCAGCAAAAAATATAAACTGGATTACTTTAAAGCAGGCGATGAAAAATGTGGACCAAGGTTACAGTGAGCTGCCTCCATGATAATACACCAACTCTTTAACATAGTTACTTTATACAGTGGTAATGATCACAGGTCTTGTGTTTTTAATCTGTAACCAAGTCTAAAAACATCAGGGGACAAAATAAAACACAGTAGATTCATTCTCTCGTGAACTTTCTGCACATTTTCTGATTATCCAACCACTAGCTAATGTTCATTTTTAAGTATAACGTCATAACAAACCTTAAAGGGGTTAATTAAATCTGAACTCGATACAAAAATAAAAGCAGTAACTGACGTCGCTTCTCTATGCTGTGCTGCTGCTCTCCAAATATTCACTTAGAAAAATAAATACACAATGAATAAATACGTCAGCCAGTTTCTCACGTGGATTGTCGCCTGAATTAAACCATGTTTTGTCCCCGCCGGGCTCCCGTACCTACAGAAAGTCACAGTTGAACCCCCGACCACAGCTGAACAATCGGAGAGAGCGAGTGTGTTATGATTTTAAGTTTTTGATGCCAAAAGCTAAACTTTGGTTTCTCCTGATGTGCTTTAAAAAAAAAAGAAGAGTCATGCATACAGTTTATGTCACATGCGGCCGCTCGTGGATCCATGCTGACGGTACAGCGTGATCACACATCTTTACATGCATTTGTCCATCGCCTCATGTCCATCCAGTCGTCTCTCCACCTCCACAGAAACATATCAGTCTTACCACGTGCTGATTCAGCCGTTTACTATAAATAAATCCCATGAAAAGACAGAAACCTTCAATGAATCGCGTACGTCTTTCCGCCGATCGCTGGTTTGTCGTCTTTTCATGGGATGTAAGAGAAATCTAGAACAACACCTGCCTCAGCCTTCACTTCAAACCTTTCCTCACCTCTTTGGCACTTAATCCAAGTTTAAGTTTAACACGCAGGACGAAGACGCAATCCCTGCGTCCTTTAATCTAACACCACAGTGACACATGTGCCCTTCGTCATGCCTGGAGAGCCGCGTGTCTTTTCTCTCTGTGGCGTTACATATGGCTTCTCCTGCTCCGTTATGTTTGTACTAGAGGTAGGGTGTTGCTGTAAATGTCTTCCTCTGGTCATGCTCTGACCTCTGTGTCTTGCTTACATAGTGGCTGTTACTATTCTCCTAGAAGAACCGTCTCGTCTGCTTCTTCTTCTCCCTCTTCTGTCACAGGGGGAGGTGAAGCCTCGGCATGTTCTCCCTCGCTCGCGATGATCTGGGGGTGGGTGGTGAAGCGCGACGAAGCGAAATGTAGCTCAGTAGCGTCCCCTCTGATTCGCTCTGGACATGGTGAGCGGCAGAGACACGGAGGAGAGCGAGGAGACCTCCCAGTAGAGAGATCGAGACAGGAAGAGCTGGTAGAGGATCACCATGGAGATGGACTGGCAGAGGATGACGCCGATAGTCACCACCTTCTCCCTCTGGTGCTCGTTGAAGACGGCGGACATGAGGAAGAGGACGGGGTGGCAGAGGAACCACAGGAAGCATCCCTGCAGAGAACAGGAGGAAGAGCACGTGACGAGCTGCGGGTATGTACGCGTTTATCTGGAGGGTGTGTCTGTTTACCGTGTTACCTTGGTGAAGCAGAGGTAGAAGTCTCTCTTCAGGGTGCTCCTCTCAGTGGAGATGATCTGGTAGAGGACGGAGGCCAGCAGCAGGGTGAGGATTACCCTAAGAGCCATGAGGAGGAGACCTGCTAGACTCTGCTGGGTGTGGTAGCTGTGATGTTCGCTCTCTGATTCTGAATACTGCTCCCACAGCAGCAACACTCCCTGAAAAATGACACCAGTTTACTTTAAAAAAGGTAAAAATCTGACCTACTTTCTCTCACAATGTTCCGCTATTATCCCACCGTACGTACCTGCGTCACCACTCCTCCGACAGAGACAGCTGTGGAAGCCGGCGACTGCTCCCACTGCAGAGGTCTGGACTGAGGCTTCCTGCCTCGGCTCAGAGTCCAGCCCATGCACAGACTCAGTAACATGTACAGCATGGACACCTGGGACACCATATCCCACACTGCACACGGAACCGGAAGCAGAAAAGAAAAGGGAGTTAAGTTCCTCTTACTGTTTTTAGAACTACATCAGACACATGTAAAGAGGAACCTACACTCTGCCAGGCTGCCCATCAGAGGAAGACCAACACCGTCTCTGGAGTACCTGCAGAACACGGGGAGGGGAGCATGTTACATCATAACCGCAGTTACAAGGTCGTGCTAATATCTGTACCTACCTGGCCAGGTGGATGTAGTTGCAGAGAGCGGAGCAGCCCTGCAATGCCAGCGCTGTGGTCAACACTCTGAGGACAGTGTGCATGGGCCCTCCTTTCTTCAGAGCCTGGTACAGCGGCTGGAAGTAGATACAGCAGGCGATGAAGTAAGCCAGCAGCAGGAGGAAGTAAAAGCTCTGGAGGCCTGCGAGACAAAGAGAGAGAGAGAGAATGAAGTCATCTTCTACACATCATGATATCTGACAGCGTTGATGATGGGGAGGACTGTGGATGTCTGACCGGCCTCCTCTGCGCTGAAGTGCTCCAAAGGATTTCCAGCTGAGTCGGCGTTGAACAGCAAGACGGTAAAACTGAGATCACCATGAGAGGGAATCACTGCGTTTTCCTGGAGAGACGGACAGGAAACAAGAGGGAGAAGAGCAGATTGAATGACATGCCTGTTAGGGGACGGTGTCATAGCAAATCTCTCTGAAGTCGCCCTGATGTTACCTGACATGTGTATCTGTCAGCGTACAGGGCCTGCCAGGCTGTCGGCGAGGACTGACGAGGGATCGTCTGGTTGTGTTCTTCCCGGCTAAGAGAAACTGAAGCAGAAGAAGGACAAACACAGTAAGATGAGGCGACAAATCACCGTCCGGCATATCAGAGATCAATGCTCGCTTACTTACTAGTGAACCGAGCCCTGGTGAGCCTCTCGGTGCAGCTTAGGTTGTCCAGGTCCGAGTCCATATCCTGATACAGAAGCAACCGGGACTCCTTCTCTGTGGCCAGAGCGGAGTTGTCCAGCCTGCACACCAGCAGACCACCATCACCTGCAGAGAGGAGGAACATGCTTACTCACAGCACACAGCTATTGATTACAGATACCGACCACATAGCAAAATGTTAAGACACACTTTATATTCTTTTATTTTTATTTGCTCTCTATTGAAGTACTAAACTAAATTACACATTAAGGCACAAATGGCAAATATTCACCGCTTCCAGCTTCCTAAATCTGTTGGTTCTCACTGCAAATTGAATATTTTGGGTGTTATACTGTATTTTGAAAATCAAGTTGGCTCTGGCTTGGGGGGGAAATTGTGCCGGAGCTTTTCCAACTTAAAAAATATACTCAACAAACAGCAGCTGAGGAGCACTGAGCCAGTAGCTTTCAAGGTGCCCCCCCTGGAGTACTGGGGCCTCATGGGAGTTGCATGCTTTTTTGTCCATAAGAGACTGAAATGAACCTAGCAGCATTCTATGCTTTTTTATAGTTTTTATAGGTGTTTCTATCTGCTTTGAGTAGCAGAGTGGTTCTACAAGCATTCATTGGGCGGTTTCAGAGCGTTCTGTAAATGCTACAGCAATTTATTGATATTAGAAAATGTCATTTTTACTTTTGAACACTTCAGTACAAAGAGTGTATTGATAGGTCAAAACAGTGCTAAATCTGGCTGAATTATGAAAAGTATAAATGGTAAAATGAAGAGCCGTTTAGGAGCCAAAAGAGCCAGCCCTTCTTGGTGAGTTGAGTTAAATGATCCGACTCCCTAAAAAAAACGAACTTCCCATCACTAGTGAAAAAGAAGCAGCATTTCTATACTTTAAAAAAATATATATATTTTATAGTTTTTATAGGTGTTTCTATTTGCTTTGTGTAGCAGGGTGGTTCTACAAGCAAGTTAGTGCATTGATTGTCTTTTCATTGTCGTTCTTGGTGAGCTGAGTCAAATGATCTGACTCCCTAAAAAGAACTGAACTTCCCATCACTAGTGAAAAAGAAGCAGTATTTCTATGCTTTTTAAAATATATATATAGTTTTTATAGGTGTTTATATCTGCTTTGTGTTGCAGAGTGGTTCTACAAGCAAGTTAGTGCATTGATTGTCTTTTCATTGTCGTTCTTGGTGAGCTGAGTCAAATGATCTGACTCCCTAAAAAGAACTGAACTTCCCATCACTAGTGAAAAAGAAGCAGTATTTCTATGCTTTTTAAAATATATATATAGTTTTTATAGGTGTTTCTATCTGCTTTGTGTTGCAGAGTGGTTCTACAAGCAAGTTAGTGCATTCATTGTCTCTTTTCTATTCTTGGTGAGCTGAGTTAAATGATCTGACTCCCTAAAAAAAAACGGACTTCCCATCTCTTGTATCCACCCTGCTGGATGGAGGGCTCTTGAGCCAGGCAGGGTGACACCTCATCAAGGAGGGTGGGGGTTAGGATCTCATGCATCAGAGAGACTTTAAGATAATACTTTCAAAACAAAAGAACTTTATGCTGAAAAACATCTTTCTAGTAGGAAACAGGAAAAAATCAGTGCAGGCATAATCAGATAAAGTGATGACGAAGTGTTAATTACAGCCAGCAGGGAGCCTGGATATTACCTAACCCCGTCGGTGCTGACACGACACGTTCTCGGTCCCGTTAACGTTACCTTGATACATGAATTTAGTGATGAACTGCCCCTTCTGCTGCCTCGCTGCTTCGCTCCTGAAAAGTCCCGACACAGTTTTGGCCCGAGCCTCCGAGCTGAGCAGCAACACGGCCACAAACGCGGCTACCGCACACGACATGTTCCGCCTCGGTGTGTGTGTTTTTCTTATGACCGTTATCAGCAAATAAAACCCGAGCGAACCGATTCAATGAGCCACGAAGCCAGAAGACAGCCAGCTGACGTCAGGTTAGACAGGGTGGCACCGGAACATAGGTGTTTCTGTCCTCAAAATAAAAGCACGACGTGGCTTTTACTTTGGTGAAATATCAAATTTAAATTTAAATATTGAATTACAGCAGTATATTAGAATTTACATGTGTCAGGAATAACCTTTAAATCTGTGCAATACATTCTTATTATAATTTATTTGGTATGTTAAATAGATATGTATATACTGTTATATCCACCTACCTTATGTAACGAACACAACCGTTTGTAGAAACCATATTTATATATGGTATATTATATAGATATTCATTTTCAAGTTCAAGTCAACTTTATTATCAATGGTGCCGTGTGTGCAGGACATACAGAGAACTGAAATTGCGTTTCCCTTTTAATAAACATGAAATATATAAAATATAAGTAAAAGATGTTAAAAAATCTATATATACAAGCTAAAAGACATCCAAGAAAGATATAAATAGTATAAATATCGCAAATATGAACAAAATGAATATAAACAAAAACAACAGTCTAACAGTGTTATGTCCATATATATATATATATATATATATATATATATATATATATATATATATATATATATATATATACCTTCCAAATATGTATATAGTTATCTTTTCTGTTTATGTTTCATGTTTTTGCGTCTACCTGTCATGTCCCTGGTCTTTTAAACAAATAAAACCATGCAATCTACTTTTATTTTGAAAATCTCTCCCGGATGTTCTATATTTGACGTAGCTCACTTGACCGTGTTGCCATGCCGAAGCGTTGGCTGTGTGGATAATTTGATCGATTTGACGTTGGCCCAATCAAACGCCGAGCATCTCCCTCCGTCATATAAAAACAACCAATCAGCAAGCATAAACGGGCCTACGTCCAACTAAAAACGTCCCGCCCATTTTCAACGTGTCAACACTGCCGTAAAACAGGCGACGACTGTCGCACACACACATAATAGTGAAGTTGTGTGGTTCTGGTGCTGGCGAGCTCGGTACCAGGCTCGGTAACCGGTTTGAAGGAGGTTAAATGTGGCTGTAGGAGAGCTCGATGTGAGCTGACGAGCTGCCGGTGCTCGGTGTCGGTGATGGACTTTAGCAGGACGGTTCTGGTGACCGGAGGCTCCGGGTTCATGTGAGTTCGTGTAATCAGACCGAAAACAAACGTTTGACTCGTGTGTTTATAATGTTTGGACTTCATAACGTCACAACACTTCAGAAAACACACACAGAGTGCGTTAAAATCTCTCCGTTAAAATCCGTTACACCTTTTCTGCCTCAGGTGACGCGAGTAAACACTGATTACCTCGTTGCCATGGCAGCTGTCAGTCAGAGTCAGGGCAGGGCCGTCTCCAGATGTTGGGGGCCCGATGCGGGGTGCTACCAGGGGCCCCTCCGTTTTGTCAAACTCTCAGTTTTTCAGTCACATTTTTAAAAAGGAAAACTTTATTTATAGTTTAAAGTTTTTTCAAATTACAGTAAGCCATTCTATTCAGACAAATAATATATCAATATCTCCAGAGCTATAAGTCAAATTACATGAATAAATTAATCCAATCCAACACTATGCTACATAGTTATATAGCCAGAGAAGTCCCTGTGGTTGTCAGGAAAGGTCCCCATGTTTTCTCAAACCTCTTTTGTGTATTACAGGGTTCCCACACCTTTTTCATGAACAAATTCAAGCACTTTTCAAGCACCTTCAAGCACCATTTTTTCCATTTTTCCAGCACCTTTAAATAGGTAGCCTACTAGTTGTGTTTGCCATGATGGTCATGGGAAGCGCAGCGGTGCCACTGTATGGCATAATAATATGGGTCTAATTAGCATTATTTCATATGGTGGTAGATTGACTGTTTTGATTTTTAACTAATTGTGAGATTTCAAGCATTTTCAAGCACTTCACAAAAAATTCAAGCGTTTTCACAACCTTGAAAACACTGAATTGAAATTCAAGCATTTTCAAGGAATTCAAGCACGCGTGGGAACCCTGGTATTAGGTTTGTACTTTTTGAGTTTTCCCATCTGTATAATGCAGCCTGTCACATTTTAAGAGGAAAACATTGCAACAGATGCAGCTGAAATGTTCCTGAAAAATGTTTAATGTAAACTTTGAAAACAAGGTGACATAGAAACAGTACAAATAGAAATAAGTTAACTTACTTAAATGAATAAAAACACAATGGACCAGCCTCCATATTAATGTAAACAATAAAAAGACAAAAAACTTGGATTAATACTAAGAATACTACTAATAAGAAAGAATAATACAGATGTTTTAGGTAGTGAGAAACACTGTTTCTGTGACTGTGGTATGTCGAACTACAAAAATGACGTTTGAGGCTGCTGCACAAGATCAACAGAAACCAACAGAAGTTATTATCTGTTATTATTTTGATGCCGCGGTGCAGTTGTTAGTGGTGCCTGCTGATATTCTCCTTACTTCAGTGAATGTCATTCATCCCGTCGAACTTGTGGGAGGACGTCACGTCCCGGCCCAAAGATGATTTTGAGTCGACGGCCCCAGAAATACAAGTCACAGCTTCCCTATCATAGTAGATAATATTGATAAAAGAGTCCCTTCAAAATAAAATTTGAATTTATGCCTGAAGGGCAGTGATGACACAGCTTGTTGCTCGCTGAGCAGTGTCAATAACAGTGTATGTTGTTAGATGTGATGTGAGCTGCTCTGTCTCTCTCCCTTCAGTGGCTCTCATCTCGTGTGTTCACTGGTCGACAGACATGCTGACTGGAGGATCATCAACCTGGATAACGTACGTCTTCACTCGAGGATGAACAGATTTATAGATTATTAAGCAAGTTCATGTTATTATCTGATCTCTTCCAGTTGGATTACTGCTGCAGCCCCAGGAGTCTGGAGAGCGTTGAAGACAAAGCCAACTACACCTTCATCAGAGTGAGAGCTCACCAAACGGAAGAACATGAAGCTGCATGACAAACGTACAATGTGTTTAAATCTACTCCTTTCTTCAACAGGGAGATGTGTGCAACTCACGGCTGCTCAATCACATTTTCAACACGGAGAACATCGACGTGATCTTCCACCTGGCGGCCAAAACGCACGTCGGTGAGCAGCAGTTTGTCAAACCGAGGTCACACGTGTCTCGTCTCGTCTCGTCTGACGCGATCGCTCTTCTTCTCTCGCCTCACTCAGAGTCGTCGTTTGAAACTCCGTCTACGTTCCAGCGCGTGAACATCGACGGGACCAGAGTTCTGCTCGCCGCCGCCCACCAGGCCCGACACCAGCCGCAGCTCTTCATCTACGTCAGCACCGACGAAGTGTACGGAGCCAGCCTGGACGAGGTTAGTGAGCGGCGACTCAGCAGGGCGGTCGCCGGGGTTTGAGTCAGTCGTTGATATTAAGTGTCCTCTGCAGGTGTTTGATGAGAGCAGTCCGGTGAGGCCCTCCAACCCGTACTCTGCAACCAAAGCAGCTGCAGAGTACCTGGTCAGATCATACTGGGACAAACATAAGGTACAGACACATGCTGATCTCTCAGATCCGATTCTGTTCGAGTTCTTTTTGTTAAATATTCTGTTTGTCTATCACCAGTTTCCCGTCATCATCACCAGGAGTAACAACATCTACGGGCCCAGGCAGTACACGGAGAAGGTACAACGCCTCATAGCTTCATAAAACATCTGATTATAAAAAGTTTCTCTCGTACGAGCAAGTCGATCATCTTCTCGATCTTTCAGGTCATCCCGAGGTTTCTCACACTCTTGCAAATGAACAAGAAATGGTACGTGTGCTGTGGTTTGTTTGTATCGTACCTTAAGAGGAAAAACAAAGCTCTAACTTTTTCTTCGGTGCCGCAGCACCATCCAGGGAACCCTCCCCAAGTCCCGCCACTTCTTGTTCGTCGACGACGCCATCACTGCCTTCCTGCTGGTTCTGGAGAAAGGCGCGGTGGGAGAGATCTACAACGTGGGGACAGGCTGCGAGATCCCCATCATGCAGCTGGCCAGGGAACTCATTAAGATGGTGGGTTAAGAAATTAAAAGTGTCAGCTGTCCTGACAGTGAAGAATAATAAAGGTGTTTTTTTTTTTGTTTTTTTTAAAGGTGAAGAACGTGCCGGAGCCTGAGGTGAATGATTGGCTCGAGTTTGTGCCCGACAGGTGAGTAAACGAACGCAGGAATCAAGGCGATGTAGGCGTCCACTTCTTAAAGCTTGAGGTCACACCACGCTCACGACTGAAGAATCACGACGACCTTTTTGCTCCGCAGGCCGAGCATCGACCTGCGCTATCCCATCAAATGTGAGAAGCTGCAGCAGCTGGGCTGGAGAGCTCAGGTGTCCTGGCACGAAGGCATCAGACAGACCGGTACAGAAACACACACACACACACACAGATCGAGAGCTCGTACATAATGTTTCCTCTTTATAATCAATTATTTTGTCTTTTTTTTTTTAAGTCAAATGGTACCGAGACAACCCGAACTTCTGGTCAGACGCAGCCGAGGACGAAGGACCAATCAGAGGTGGGCTTGAACAATCTACCGACAAAGCTGCGCCCAGCTGACTTCAGTTACCTCACACGATATTTGTGTGACTCAGATGCTCTCATGGCTGATTTACAGCTCAACTCACAAACGCCGAACACACACGAGTGTCGCAGTTTATTATTCTCGGAGGACCACGGGAAGGCAGCGCCTCCCTTCGACCAAAGCAAAGTCGCACTTTATGGGTATTTAGGCGTTAAGGGCTTAAATTAAAAAGGATGGCAGTCAGGTGTGTTTTTACACATTTTAAAGAGATCTATTTTTCATATAATTATGTATTTAACTGCAAATAAATCTTACTGTACTAAAGTCATTTCACATGTTTTTCTCCATTGACACCAAACTTAAAATGAAAAGAGGCAGACGACACAGATCTTACATTTGCAAATCCAAACCTTTATTTGTGGTCAAATCAGAATAGATGCACAGTTTTTTCTTCATCGTGCAGTGCTCCTCTTCGTGCACAACTGCTAAACTAATACATAAAGCAAATACTAACTACCAGGCCGGGGGTGCTGTGTGTCCACGTTGGGGCGTTGGCGGGTTGGGGGGGGGTCTGGCCAATCGTTCCTGATCGAACTGAAAGTGTTTGTTTGTTTCCCAGAATGAACTTACTGTTGAAAAATTTAGCGTTCCTGCGTAAAAAAGGCAGTAAAGTCTGATCACGTGTGCGCTCCATCGAGGCTACTGTTGATGGACGCGGGTCACAGCCCCGTTTCTGATTGGCCAGAGGTCCCCTCGCCCTCCCACCACCGCCACCAAAGGAGAATCCGACAACACCTATGCCTGAAAATATGCAAATCACAACAACATAGCAATAGAACCACAGTTAATTCTGTGTTATGAAGACTTCAAAGGTCACCACTTGCCAGACATTCACAACAAGGGCATCAACGGGAAGGAAGGAAAAAAGTGTAAAAAGACTCAAATGAAAAACTCAAAATAAAAAACAACATCTGACTTGGAGAGAATCTGGACACTTGTTTTTTGTACTGCATGTTTTCTGTTTTTTACAAAATGGTCTTTGATCGTTTGTTAATTTTCTTTTAATCCAAACCTTGGCATAATGTGGTATTGTCTCAAATTTTGTTTGCCAATTTGAAAAGAAGAAAAAAAAAAGGCTGTTTAATGGTTGATTATCATTATTGGCAATGTAACCCGTCGCACAAACGAAACAGGTTTATGGATCTGATACTGAGTCCAATGTGACTTTAAAGGTAACCCGTGTGGGACGTTTCTCTTCGTGTGTCGCAGTCGCTTCGCTCTGTGGCCTCGTGTTGTCGCCGCGTGAACATCTTTACGCAGCTAAGCAGGGTCATCTAGCGGCGCTGTAGTCACGACCGAGACTACGAGACAAGAGGCGTTGAGATCGAGTTAAGACGTTTTTTTTAAGCCTGCGATCGCGACTTGTGCGGTAGCATAAAGTAGGTCGAACTAAGACGCGGCGCTGCCGTAAGCGGCTTGATCGAACGCGTGAAGATGTGCACGCGGCATGGGTTGCTTTGTATTTGAAGAGGTTTTGGCACCAGTGACGGTTTATTTATTTACTTATTTCCGTATTTCTGCGTCGTCACAGTTAGTCACCGCGACACATCCGAAGAGAAACCCTGACACGTCGCGTCTTTAACATTTAAAAAGCTCACACTACCCCAGAAAAATAGAAATTTTCACTCATACCAATGACATTCAACATTCAAGTGCCAGTGTTTTTGTTTACTGTCTTTTGGTCAAGTCACTTTGTAAAATATCAACTTTCGTATTAAGCTTATAAAAATAAATATTTCCCCAAAAAGGCTTGATAAATTACACAAACTAGCAGCGAAAGTAGACTCGAGAACTCTGTGTGCAAACAGCTGAATTTTTTTTTTTTAAATGGTTGCTGTTAACTAGAACTCCACCTGGTCCCAAAAAACAAAAAACTGTTTCATATCTGGAAGAACCTTTCCACGCAACACACACACTAAATACACTAAACACACACACTCAAAACTGTGGAGAAACCTCTTTTTGACACCTGCTACACTTCAAACACTCACTCGCTCCTTCACACCTCTCAGAGGTTTTTTTTATTTTTCCCTTGAAGGGCGTGTGTTACAGAAGACTTTGAACATTAAACTCGAGTATTTTCTGTAAAACTTTCAAGTCTTTCTACAACAGAGGGGCCTGCAGGCCGCAGCAGTGGGAGCATAGCACCGTTAAAACTGTTCTCGCCGGCGATCGGAGCACTCCTGGCTGCGTGAGTTAGTTACCGTAGTGATGCGGGCTCAACTTGCCACGGTAAACGCTGTACGTGTAACCAACCTCACGATCTGCTCCATTAGGGCTGGGTATCACCCTTGAATTTAAGGCATCAAAAAACTGGGTTTGGAAATATTCAAAAACCCCACACACACACACAAAAAAACTAAAGTGCAGATTTCTAAATGAGAACTTGGAAAATGAACCGAGCGCGATCCACTTCTAACAAAAAGTAAAGCTGACGATCCAAACAAACGTCGCGTTACCGCAGAGGGTTTCTGTTTATTCACGAGCTCACCATGGCTTCAATGAATGGAAAAACAAGGCCTTCACTTCACCACGATGCTGGCACTAAAGACCGTACAGGTGACATCCAAAAAACCTCATCCTCGCACCGAGACCAACTGACTGATAAATTTAACTTAAATGTAACAAAAACTACCCACCAACAAGCGCCAGGAATCCAATTATCATCGGCACAAATTGTCGCGTGGCGGCGTCGTATAAAGCATCTACTTTAAAATACCCAGCCCTAACCAACACGAGTCAGTCGTCTCAAGGCGCCGTGCACAGAATCTCTGACTAGAAGCGAGTAATCGATCTCTATTGCACTTATTGTGCCATGTGGTGGCCGGGTGGGGGCGGGGCTTTGGGGTTTTTGGGGGCACAGTTTTAGTTAAATGTTGCTCCGACACAGTTCAAGCAGTAAATAACGTCGACAGATATAACCTGTCCGCCCTAGAAAAAGACCTAAATACATTGCATATATATGTGTGTGTACTCTGAACAACACTACTTGACAAGATTGCTCTATAAACGAGATGAGACGTGAGGTAAACCTAGATAAACGTCCATGATTCCCCTGCTGCGTAACTCACTAATTCCTATCTGCGATTATTCTATCTGCCCACTAGTGGCTGTTAGAAGGCACAGCGACGTCCACACCGAGCCGTACGTCCTTCTTAAACGTACGCCTCTGAATTTAGGCTGGACTTTGCGTTAATATTAACACCAGAGACCGCGCAAGCTGCATTACTAAGTGTTTGTATTCAAGTAAATAATAGATATCCCCACTCACGTGGGGACTGTGACATATTCAGTCAGTATTTAAAGGTGGACCCTCTGATTTTGTAACAGCGCCTTAAGAGTGCGAATTATTGAAATGATCTGGAAACTTTTTTTGGGGGGGGGTTGAAGGTCGCTGTACCAAAATCTAAGAGCGTAATCCTCAACTGCTTCAGTTGTGCAGATCCTTCTCCTCCGTTAACGGAGGACACAAGTTG
The DNA here is from genome assembly GCA_004119915.2 of Collichthys lucidus. NCBI lineage: Eukaryota > Metazoa > Chordata > Actinopteri > Sciaenidae > Collichthys > Collichthys lucidus. The sequence continues at coordinate 38,229,042 of CM014078.1, read as the reverse complement.
AAATGTGCACGGTTAAACTGCCGGACGCGACAGCTGGTTAGGAAAACATGTAAACTTAAAGAGCTGTGTGGATGTGTAAAAGTTTTAAGCAAATCCTTCATAAGTGATTGTCGTTTGCACGGTTCCTGCTGGTTATCCCTCCCCCCTGATGGACGCCATCCACCGTCGCTGCAGGAGAAATTAAAGTGTTCATTCATATCATGGCCACGGAAAAAAAACAAAAACGATTAGTTTAACCGGTGCTAAAAATCTATTGGGACACTTAAACACAGTTCTGGTCACAGTAGTTTAACCCGAAATAGACTCCATGTTGATTTCAAAGTGGCCATCGGCGCCTTTTCTTTAACTGGTGGCAAACGCCGATCGCCAACAACACGAGAAGTTGGCCTGCTGTCTGCTTGAGTCCTCCAGCATTACGACTAGTCCCCCCCCTCAAAAAAATAAACTCCCTTACCAACTGAACTCAGGTAAAGGATCTGACCCAAACATGAAAAATCATAGAAGACGGGAAATATCAGAGAGTTCGAACATAACTAAAGCCTGCTGTAGAGTTGTATTTATTTGCTCTGATTTTTTTTTAACTCCTTGACCAAAAAACAACAACACTTGCATATGTTTTATTGTCTTGGTCCAGCCTCGTTTGTCAAAGCCAGTGGGCAATTTGAGGGAACTAAACTGGTAAATAAACTTCAGATTGTTGATTCGTGTCTCTAAAAGAATCGATCTGTTCAAATTGCCCACTGAGCGCCTGGTCCAACGTCGAGTGATCAAACATCAAAGTGTCGCTTCACGTTTTAATTCACTATAGTTCGGAAGAGTTTCTATATTTGTGACGTCACTAAAGTCGTTCAAGTAAATAACGCAGCAACATATTCTGCTGCTCGTGAACACAGTGTGCGTGGGGGCGGGAATTGAACTCTGCCACTGAACTGTCCGAATGTTACAGTGGATCAGGGATGAAACGTGGACATCCTGGGTGCAGGTCAACTGCCCCACCGTCTAGCCTGGTTCCACAGCAGGGCGGATTAAATCGGGCATCGATTACGTCCCCGAACGTTCACACTTTCTGTCCTGTATCTCAGCCGCGCTGGCTGTAGTTAGTCGCAGGTTTAAATCTAATAAAATCTGCAGCTGTTTCTGGAGGAGCTGATGCTCCGAGATGTCGGTAAGACAGGACATCGCGTCCTCTACAAAGGTCGAGCTGCCCCCTGCTGTGAAACGAGTTCAGGCTAGATCCGTTAAAAAGACTCAACAAATAAACTGGAATGACTTCTGTATATATATATTTTTTGAGAAGACTCTTCATGTAACTCTCCAGGATAGAGTGAGCGAAAAAATTTGCTTTACATTTACTTTTTTGTTTGTTTTTTTAAAGTTGTGTGTGTAAACCCCTTGAAAGAAGATTTTTGGCAAACAAGGGCGTCAATGTTTGTGGTGGAAGCAGAGCGCCAGTTTCCCAAAGAGCGAGGTGGCACTAAGAGTCAGCTGAACAGCCACGGGTACAATCTGGTAACTGTCGTCTGCAGCAGCAGCAGCAGCAGCCGCGGCGCGGCGGGTTTATATTCAAACACGAAGACTTCAACTTCTGTCTTAGAAAGTGAGCAGCGTGACTTACACAGAGAGGGGGCGAACGTAACAAAACGGGAGTGCTGCTGCTGCACAGCTACGCCAAATTCCTCCTCGGTGGCTCCGTAAACTTTACACAACGCGACCCAACAATTAGTGACACGGATGGCTTTGAGAAACCAAAAGCTCGAGCTCAAACCAGAGCTGTAGATGTGACGTATAGGTCAATTAATAGGACTCGGTTTCCCAGGAAGCATGAAACCACAGCGGTGGTTAAATGGTTTCTGGAATCAGCTCATTGAGACCTGACAAATTTGAACTCCAATAGACAGATAAGGAATCGTTTTGAGTTTCCTCATCGCAGATTTAGTTTTTTGTTGCCAAGGTTTGATTTAGTTCAAGACTAGTTTGTTTCCTTCCAAATAGAAATAAAGAAAAACATGTTTAAACCCATACATGACATTAAATACTTGTTTGTTTTTTTTAGTCACAGTTGGCCAATACTTGTAGCCAGTTTAAGCATTATGGCAATAAAAACAACGGAAATAAGAGACAAAGTTCAAATTCTTAAAAGGCACAGTACATAAACAAATGATCCTCCATTGTGTTCTGTTTCAAAATAAAAGAAAAACGCTGTTCGTAGTCGTGACATTAACTACTAACGGGCGACGCCGGCTCGTCCGGCCTCTTCCGTCTCTGTCACACATCGTTCTCAGAGCTCAGTAAATCAAAATGTTTTAAAAAGGTGGAAAAATAAAACCAAACTTTTTTCTCTCTCTCTCTTAAAAACATTGTTTCTGTGGCCGCTTTTTTTTTTAAAGTATCTGTCATGTCGAGTGAAGAAGCTTTAGCCAGTTCCCGTTTTAAATTTAAATGCAGACTTTTGTTTTCTTTTTTTTTTCAGATTTGACGTCTCGCACGTCTCCGCGAGATGTTTTAGAAAAGTTTTTTTTATTTTTTTTGTTGGCCGGTGATTTACAACATGGCCATGCATTACGATACAAAGATGACATGTGAAGGGAACACGGGGACGCCTGGCTGGCAACACGAAGCCAAAACTCAAACCTAAAAGTGAAAAGACTGGATTCCCCCTGACCGGCCGCGTTATCGGACTGTGGGTGTCTAATCTGAGGGATTGAAGCCACAGAGGGGAAATTATTCAACATGTTCTCACTGAAACCAAAGGATGTTCCTAGATGGAAGCAAACAAATCTGTGGCTCACACCGAAGAATCCCTTTTCTAACGTGGCCTGTTCTTAGAGGCAAGACTCACCAGGACTTCAAACGCAAGTAAAGACGAAGGTGGAGTAAAATCTCAGGAGGATGCGTCGGGGTGGAAGGAGGTCTATATAAATGAGTATAAATATTTTAATAACATGCACGTTGGCTCTCGGGGCGGGGTTAATGGAGAGGAGACGGATGGGGCGCAGACAACAGTGTGGAGGGAGGGTGAGTGAGAGGAGGTAAGAGGGATGAGTGAAGGAAGGGGGGTGGAGGAACCTAGTTGCCCCACCAGTCAACTTGAGAGTGCGTGTAGTTGCCGCCGTAGCCGTCGCTGGTGTAGAAGTTGCCGAAACCACCTGAGAGGGAGGAAACGCAAAGTTAACGAGGTGACGGTCTTTTCCGTGAAGCAAAGCCAACAGGTGTGTTGTTCTGAGATCCTCACCTCCTCCAAAGCCGCGCGTTCCTCCGTGTCCCGCCTGATTGCGACCTCCACGTCCTCCGAACCCTCCGGCGTTTCCTCCTGCAGCTGTTTGGCGATAATCACGTGCTCCGAAACCGCCAGAGAACCTGATGGGCGAATCGTAAATTCAGTCAAGACGCTGAACTTTGCTGCATTTGGACGACAGCTTGACTGAACAAGGAGACGGTGCGTGTACCTCTTAGAGCGTCCTCGGTTGCTGCTTTTGTGCTGGTGTTCGTAAGCCAGGCTCTCGAGCCACGAGGGAACTTCTTGTTTGGCCTCGACCAGGATGTCCAGCAGGTCCTTCGTGATGTTTCCGTTTTTATCATTGAAGAACGACGTGGCCAGTCCTGCGGGGAAAACAGTAGTAAGTGATAGCAGCGATAAATCATGTAACGTCATCACATCGGGTTGATTTTGAATGGTTAGTCGTCTCACCCAAGTTTCCGACTCGACCTGTACGTCCGATACGGTGGACGTACTCCTCGATGTCGCTGGGCAGGTCAAAGTTGATAACGTGTTTCACGTTGGAGATGTCCAGACCTCGAGCTGCTACCTGAGTACGTATGGAAACATCCGAGACGTTAGAAACCATAAGAGGAACGTCTGATCGTATCTGACAGGACGTTATCTTCAACTGACCGCTGTGGCCACCAGGATGGGGCATTTTCCTGATCTGAACTGGTTCAGCGCCTCCTCGCGGTCTCTCTGGGAGCGGTCGCCGTGGATACTGGTGCAGGCGTAGCCCTCCCGGTACAGGAAGTCCTCCAAAGCGTCGGCGCCTTTCTTGGTCTCCACAAAAACGAGAGTGAGCGAGTCCTTCCCTGATGAAGCGAGAGAAGAGACAGCCAAGGTTAGTCGTTACCGCATCGTGGACTCATCGTCAGCTTTGTGTTGGACACATGCAAAATCAAATTACGATATATGCTGCGTCATACCAGACGCCCTTTCAGTAAATACTGAGTTACTCTTCCAGGCTGCTACAAACATCTTAAACATGCACCTGAAATAATTTCCACTGTTCACGTCACATTACAATAGATGTTCTGAACAGTGCAACAGGCAGCGGGGAGTGCAGTGTGGATAAAAAAGGAAACAATAATCACGAGGAGAAACAGTTAACAGCGTCAGCAGCCCTGTGGTGTTTTTGTTGTTGTGGCTGTGACTCGAGCCCGATGGAGAGAGCTGTCCTGATTCGTGAACGCTACGACCTGAATTTCTCTTTTTTATTTTGCGATTGAGACAAGCAGACTCTCTCCATCGAGGATTTGGTTCGGACATGAAGACACCACAACATACCGTACAGAAAAAACAAAAAAATAAACATGGCACGAAAGAAACTCTTGAACTCAGGAAAAAAAACAGGCATGATTGATGTAAAGCTCAGCAAACCTGACCTATGAAAACAAAAGACTGTCTATCCATTAAAGGGCAAGCAGAACATGAAATGAGATTCAGCACTGAGGATCTTACCAGGTTTCTCTATGCTGTCTCCAGTACTGTCCTGTACCTCGCTGGGGATGACTTTGGGATAAAACCACACCAAACCACCGACATGTAAACTGTGCTCAATCACCAGCAGAAAAACCAACTGTGTATGTTTAACGTTAGTGACGTACGCGAGAGACACACGGGGATGTGTTGGCTGGGATGGGAGGACGACAGTATGAGAATGGCAAAAGGATCGGGGGGAAATAAAACTGCATCGTGTGTGTGTGTGTCGACGCACGAGTGCTGCGTGACTGTCTCACCTGTAGCGCTGAGCAGGTCCAGGAGGAAGGACCTCTTATCGCTTTCTTCCACCCACACCACTTTCTGAGTGATGTTCTCTGAAGTGGAACCAACTCTGCCTACTGCCAGGAAGATGTACTCCTCCAGGAAATCCCTGGCCAGGATCTGAAGGGGGGGGGGGGGGGGGGGGGGGGGGCAGAGAATGTGCTTACCGGGTACGGTAACGCTTACAACACAACAGAAACATCTGTGAGGGGAAGAACACACACACACACACAGCAGATGTGTACCTGGATCTCTTTAGGAAAGGTTGCGCTGAACATCATGGTTTGTCTCATGCCTTTGTGCGGCATGGTGTCCTGTTCAACGATGCGTCTTATCTGCGGTTCGAATCCCATGTCCAACATGCGATCTGCTTCGTCCAGGACCAGGTAGCTGCAGCGACAGAAGAAAAGGTTGTAGCGTTTAGAAGTGCTAAAGCTCTAAACCATCCGTCGCTTCCTCCTCGTGTGCGTGTCTTACTTGCAGTAGTCCAGTCCGATCTTGCCCCTCTCCATCATGTCCACCAGTCTTCCCGGCGTGGCCACCAGCAGGTGACAGCCTCTCTCCAGGTCTCTGATCTGCTGACCGATGTCTGCTCCTCCGTACACGACACAGGGACGCACTCGGGAGCGGTAGGAGAACTAACAAAAGACGACAAATAGGGATGTGACTTTTAATCAAAAACACTATTCGATATTCGATTCGAAAATCTCTGTTTATTGTCTTTCCACCATGTCATCGGGTCGGTGTGGAGTGGTGGGCATGTATCCTGGCAGTACTGAGTCAATTCAGTCACGCATGTTGCGCTCTGTGTGCTGTAATCCTTGCCAAATATGACGGCAATTGCTGCGGTTAACGGGCCATCCTTTCGGGAATGTTTCGGGTCGCTATTCTTCTTCTGTTATTTTGACTACGTTTACTGTACGATAGCAGCACCCTCTGGCCGAATTAATGAAACAGAGTATGTTAGGAACTAGGAAACGCCTTTCCGTGCTCATTTTTTTTAGTGGAATGCAACGTAAGCCAAAACGGCATTTGAAATTACTATTCAATATTCGAACTCGTCACGAATATTCAACTATTCGAAAATCATGTCCCATCCCTAACAACAAAGGTTAAACAAAGACGTCTTCGTAGGCTTCCATGTGTATTTGTCGTGTACATACCTTCCTGGCTTCATCATAAATCTGCAGAGCCAGTTCTCTGGTTGGAGCCAGCACCAGTGAGATGGGGTACTGCTTACGGCGGCCAAACTTTCCATTTTCCTGTAACACAGTGACAACACAACGGTTTAGTCGATGTTTATTCGCTGATGTGAGTTTAGGAAACAAACTCCTCACCTGTCCGGACGCTTTAGCTGCGCTGAGAGCTTCTCCTGGTCCCTCGGTGTAGATCTGGCTCAGAATCGGCAGCAGGAATGCAGCAGTCTTCCCAGAACCTGCACACACACACACACACACAAGGTCAGCATCATTCAGCAGTGATCATTTATTTATAGTATCTAATATCCGATATCTGACTGATAAGCTTGTGTCCTACCCGTCTGTGCGCAGGCCATGAGGTCTCGCTTCGACTTGACGATAGGGATGGCGTATTTCTGGACCGGGGTCGGCCTGGTGTAGCGGCTCAGACCAATGTTGCCCATGACGATCTCGCCCATGTCCACATCTTGAAACTGTGCGGCGTACATAGACAGACAAACATGAATTACACAAGCGAGGGGAAGGAATCACCACCATCATCTGATCTCTAGCTTACACTCTCAATGTGGTGAGGGCAGTTCTGTCCCGTGGCCTCAACAGGAATGTCGTCGTACTTCTCAAAGTTGATGCCGGTGTTGCTGCCGGAGAACAGCTCGCTGCAGAGGAGCAAAGCACCACGTTAGTTTGAGACACATCTTCACTGCTGCCCAATGATTTCCCTGACACACTCACTGTTCAAGGCGTTCGTTCCGTGGTGTCGGTTTTGACCAGTCTCCTTCGTCTCTGGACTCCTCCACCCAGCGGCTGTTTCCTCCTCCTCCACCGCCGCCAAATCCACCATGTTCAAACCTGAGCACAGATGAGGATATAACATGAGATCTCTCTCTGTTGGCTATTGTTCAGCGATGACAAACATAAAGCCACCTGCTTCTTTTTATTCACGACAACAATGTTCACCAGGATAATGTTACACAACAGACATGAGAGGATGCTTTCATACTGAACTTAACCTGAAGTGCTTTCAGTACACTCGTCTCCTTACCTCCCTCTGTTCGCGTTGCCTCGGTCATTGAAGAACGCAGACTTCCCTCGGTTGTTACCAAAACTGCTATAGGCGTCCTTGGCAGTGTTCCAGCCTCCGGCGTCTGACAGGAGAACGAACACAAAAACATTAGAGGACGGTCTCACATGTCACAGCGTAGACAAACCGCTTGTCTTCGGCGCGGATGTTCCCACCTTTGTTTTCGTAGGTGGCGAAGCCCATCGGCTGCGCCGGGTTGATGGGGTTGAAGGATCCGGCCCTGTTGCCGCGGTAACCTCCTCCGACACCGCCTCGGCCCCGCTCCATGCGAGGCGGGCCTCGGTTGAACGAGTTGCCGGTGGTCATGCGGTTGTCATGGTAGCCGTTGACGAAGTTGTTGCGCCCCCCGTCCCAACCATCTGACGATTAAAAACAGAAATTTGTTTGATACTCGACATAGTCGTTTCAGTTCTCAGGTGGACGGATCATCTCGGACGCTACAGTCAGGAACTTACAGTTGGCTGCAGGCGCGATGGTGTAGCCACCCGGTCGACCGGCGGCGAAGGCGTTTCCTGCTGGAGGACAGCGTGTCAGTTGTGGATTTTATCAGTGACAAATGCAGTTAATAAAGGTCCCCTGTGGAGTTTTGGACCGTTATGGAGCGATGCTCTTTTACCTCCGTTTGTTTGTTTGAATCGTGCATGCATACGTGGACACACAAGCATGAGGGGCGACCCGATTCACACCCTGCCACCAGTTCCCCTCTATGAAATCTGTTTCCCGATCAAACAGTTTGACAGCAGGAATGTAAATGTGCAGAGACAGAGAGTAGCGATGCGCCAGCAAAGGCAGGGAAGAAGAAGACGACTGCTAAAGCTATCTAGCTGGCCAGCTGACATAAACAGTGCAAGTCACACAATGCGTTGTTGGTGAGTGAGACTGGACGTAAACATAACTCTGCTGGTTTGTTTGTTTACAAGAAAACTCCACAGGACAGCTTTAACTTGATGCTACACACCATTTTTGGAAGCGTCTTTGTTCCGTAAATGTGGAGGAATGTATCGCCCTGCAGACAGAGAGAGACAGTGTCCAACATCATGTGATGAATTAAAAAGACTTTAAGGACTTAATTAAAGAAATATAGGAATTAAAAGATAGTCCCTTGGTTGCCTCGTGGTCAACTTTCCTATGCTTGCAAATTTATTCTCTATGGAGCACGTCCTCGTTCGCCGTCTTTAAAGACGTCCCCAGTGTTGTTACCACGTGGGAGTAAAACGTTTCAGGTTTGTGAGCGCCTAAATGTGGGCTCGCTAGAAAAGAGAAAAAAAAATATGAACACTTCTCACAAAAACATGTCGACTGCTTACTGTTAGTGCCTCCACCTTGTCCGTCTGCTGCAGTCAAGTCTAGGACAGCGAGCTGGAGAGAGATCAACACACAACAAACAAAAGTCAAGTCGCTGAAGAGCAAATCGATGCAGGTTTGAGGTTACAGAAGGCGCCGTGACACCAAGTAAATCAATCTATACATTCATGTCCAGACATTGACGCAGAAATGGTGACCTTTATAATCCTCACGCAGATTAAAACCTGTTTATTTTATTTCCATGGAATTATTTCTATTTTAAACTTTTCAACCTAAATACTTTTAAATAACGTGAAGCTGCAGGTGCATCCTCCGGTCCTGGTTTACGTGGTGCATCACAATCATTTGAGGAGTTTTTAAATGTCCTAAACCTGACGCACGTGAACGTCAACGGCTCAGAATGGATTTTTCCCCCCATTCATAGTTATGTAACCTATTGATCCTGAAGGAAAGCATGCAGACATACATTAGAATTAACCTATAACACAGTCTGCGTACGTTAAATTTAACCTGAGAGAGAGCTCAATTTAAATACAGCTAGGGGGTCAGAATAATTGGTCATTTTCACCAAACTAAATCGAGTAAACTGCAAGCATTAATATGCAATAAAGCAACTTTTGAAAAGCTATTACTACTTATACATTATTTATAAATGAGTCCATTATACCTGAATGTTTTATAAACACACATAGAATAATAAACAGGGTTATTAAGGTGAAATAAAGGTGAGTATGAGCCAGGCTTGAACCGTGACACATGTCAAGACCCCTGTATCTACAAACAGCTGATCTGAGATGTTGCTGCACCCGGCTCTCTTTCAAAGTCCATCAAAGTGAATCCATGACTCATGTTGGGATGATTTAAACCCTGCAGCATCATAAAAACCTCCCTGCTGCAGCCTTGCATCTTCAAAATAAGATGCATTATTTTATTTTATTTTCCAGCACGTTAACTCTGTGAAACCATCATCTGAGGACACCCAGTACTTTCCTGCAGCCAGACACAGCTCGTCTACGTTGCTGGTGACGCAGAAGAAATGAGCTCTCTCTCTCTCTCTCTCTCTCTTTAAGCGGGACGCTGTGTAACACTGCGCATTATCTGCACGGTAGTGACTTAAACCGTCAAACAGGTGCGGTGTTTGTGCGTCAAACCCCCCGCATAACCTCCATTTTAAAACACCGCAAAGACACATAAAAAAACCCGCAACGAGGAGGATAATAGTTGGAAGAGGAGGTGCGTTTGATTCGCTCACACGGCAGGCCCCGGTTTAGACGTTCGAGCCACCATTACCATGTAAAGATAAATAATCACATTTAAAAACACAGCTAGTTTTAAAAATAATCCCGGTCTACATTAAGGAGGCGCACACGGATTTAATCCGACTATAACAACCCAGAAAAACACAAATGTTTCCAACGTCGTACGCTTCTCCGCCCCGCGGCCGCTCTCGGGTCACGCGAGCGTAGAATTGAAGCGCACCCTCTTTCACTAGCTACCACGATTAGCATCTCGCTAGCCGCCGGCGAGCTAACATTTATATCTCTTATTTTTCTTATTTAAAAACACCAACCGACGCAGCACAGACACGTGTAACCGACTTAGTGCTTACCTGCTGCTCTAGACCGTGGACATTCTCGACGGCCACATGACTCATAACTAGAGAATACGGAGGAAAAATGATGTCGTTGGAAAAAAAAGAGCTCTTTGTTTGCCGGGTTTAGATGTGATGCTATTCCCCCGTTAGCCTCTTATCTGTTTCTGTGGCAACGGCAGGCGGCAGTTGGCTTCACCCGTTAACCGCTAGACTTGAAAACGCTATAGCTGCCTTTTTACTTATTCGTTTGGTTGTTTCTTGCGTTTATTTGTAAGCTACAAGAATAATAAAGAGGTACTTCGTGCAACAAACTACAGCTGATGTCGGCTCGCTCCTCTTCTTCAGCTGAAGCTGAGAGAGTCAAGCTAGGCGGGAAAACGCAGGCTACAATTTCCGGTGGCTTAACAAAATAAAAGTCGAGTTAACGGTTAAAGAAATTAAAAAAGTTTTGTAATTAAACACCAATAAGACTTTAACTAATTAATATTATGATATATTTCCACCTGTATGTGCGTAATCTTGAATTCTGCCAAAAAAAACTGCTAGTTTATAATGTGTACGCGTTCAAAACTCGTAAAAAAACATTCATTACAAATTTTACATAACGTTATTGCGACTTAACAAAATAAAAGTCCAGTTAACGGTTTTTTAAGTGTTGTAATTACGCACCAATAAGACTTTAATGAATTAATATTAAGATATATATTTTTCCCTGTATGTGTGTAATCTTGAATTATGACAAACAAACTGCTAGTTTATCGTGTGTACGTGTTCAAAACTCGTCTCAAACAGACATTACAACTTAACAAAATAAATACATTACAACCTAACAAAATAAAAGTCCAGTTAACGTTCTTTTTAAGTATCGCAATTATGCACCAATAAGACTTTAATTAATTAATATTAGGATATATTTCAACCTGTATATGTGTAATCTTGAATTATGACTAACAAACTGCTAGTTTATCGTGTGTACGCGTTCAAAACTCGTCTCAAACATACGTTACACATTTCACATAACGTCATTGCGACCTTTAATCACTTAATTACACTTATATAACATATTTATAACATTTCGTTTTAATTTGTAATTTTCTTACTTCCGGGCAGCCGTTGGGTAACGCTGGCCAGCTTGACTCACGCGTCTTTAAAAAAAACATTAAACAAAATCTCGCGATATCTCCGCTCTGAGTGGCGTACTGTTGTTTGCATCAGCACCTGCCTCAGAAAAGTTTGTTTATTCACCTTTTTACACCCTGAAATAAACATACATGCATATATTAATATATACTGCGCCACCCTATTAGTCCATCTAAGCACTGCATGTTCTATTCAAAGCCACATTCAGAGTTTTTAATTAATATAATTCAAATTATTGGACAGAGAAGTCACATTAACATCAAGGATCCATGCAATGCAAATGTTTAATAATATTTTGTCTGGATGTTTCAGGTGAGGATCAGCTGATCAGCTTCCTCCTTTGAGGTATGATTTATTTCATCCTGTTCCATCCAATATTCTCTCATTGTAGGCCTTTGCCACAATAGTTTTTGCTTTCCCTTCATCATTGTTTTGTTTATTTGGCCTCTGATTTGCACTTGAACCCGGCTCTCCTGCTCTTCTATTGAGGGTTCTGGTTTGTGTTGAAGGGCTGTATGTTTCAAAGGTTACATGTGGTGGATGATGATTATTTAAACACACAGGATCCAAGAAGGCCATTTAACCGTTTATTTTGTGGGTTTGAGGTAGTTGGTCAAATGGGAGGGAACGATGATTATCTGTACCATAAATTAGAATTCTAAACAAAAAATAGCAAGCTTACATTATTAATGCATCCGCTCAGAATTACAGATATCTCAGGTTAGGATAAACAAAACAATATGTAAATAGGATGCATAACCTTAGAAAGGACAAATAAACAATCTAAAACTGAAATACATCAACTCACTCACTCACAGACAGTAACAAAGGACCTAATGAGACACACCTCGGTCCTCCCGTCCTCTCGGCCGTAGGTAATCTCAACCCACAAAGTAATACGAAAGCTTTTCAACAAGATTTTCAACAGTTGCTGCCTCAGTCTTGTAATAACCGTGCACATTTTATTCTGAATTAAATTTTTCATCATGCACGCTGAAAGACAGTTGCTGCCTGGTGTCACTGCCCCCGAAACAATTTGATATAATTTATAGAAAACTGTAAAGAAAGAATTTGACCTTTAACCTTTTAGAGCATGTTAACAGCCAGTTGTGCAATGTATTTAAGTACAAATCTGAGGTAATTGTTCTATACTTACATGCTACTGCATACTTCTAATCTCACAGATGAATATTGTGCTTTTTTACTGCACTACGTGTCTGTGTGTGAGACGCTGTAGCTGTAATATTTTATATCCCTGTTAAATTTAAATGTGAATCCAAACTGAATGTTTCTTTATTGGATGTTGACAGCTAAAGACGTGGACGGGAAATTCAGGAGAGAGAGAGAGAGGATGAAATGCAGCAAAGTGCCGAGGCTGGAATCCAATCTGAGTCGAGGACACTGCAGTAAGCCACGATACATTCATGATCCTACTTCTTAATCTAAGTAAACTATGATAAAAGGAACACAGCAATGCAACATATGCATTGATGCAGCAGCATTATGAATCCAAACACATCAACCATGATCATAAAAATACTTTTTTGCTGATAATACTACAAACTTTTACTGTAAATAATGTTTGAATACAGGACTAGTGTGAAGTAAGATGCCTGAATACTTTTTCTATCACACTGCGGTTAGTTCAGGGTTCCCACATGTGGTGACAGTGAGTAACGATTCTTTACTGTGTTTTTATGTTTTGATGGATGCGTTGAACAAATTCTCAGCAAATAGTTCACCTGTAAACAACAGGAAACATTAACAGTGATCAGGACTGTACTTATATAGCGCCTTTCTAGTCTTCTGAAGTTGGTTTCATACATGTCCATATAATTATGGTAAATGAACAATCAATGAATATTTATGAAGTGGTTACAGGTACAAGTACACTCATTCCAAGAAATTCTTATGAATGTATGAGGAACTTATGAGCCCTTATTTGCATATACATCCATCCAAAATTAATAAATGTAAACACTTCGGGACACATCTTTCCGTAACCAACAACTCCTGTTTTAATCGATTTTTATGAGTTTGACATATAGACAGGGAGAAAAAGAGGCAGCAAAGTGGATGATGTGGTAGGACGCCCAGCTCTTTATTTATTCGACATCATCGTCTGTTCAGGGACTCAAACATGTCCAGGTGTCGAGACGAGCTGGTTGTACTAATATTTGGTAACACAATGAGTGGAAAATATGTATTAACTGTGATGTTTTGTTATATTTAGACCTGAGGTGAGGCTCGCCCTCTACTGTGCTAGAGTCCAGGTCATTCCCAGTAGCAGGCTATATCAAGCTGCCATTTACCGGCAAGAGGGGCTGCTGTTTGCTCTATGCCTATATTACAATGTGACGCTTTGATTGATCGGCTTATTTCCGTTATATGTATATATGTGCGTTGGCTGTTTTCCTAGACCAGTACAACACATGCAACGTTTGTATTCGAGGGGGTTTCTGTGTCAACACGTGGCTCCCCGTCTTGGTTGTGGGTGGTGGTCTACCAAAAAAAAAAGTTTCCAGCTTGTTGCAACCATGACCTAGAAACACCCACACGTTCTGTGGTTTGTAGTCAGTTCCGAGCATCTTGTAGGTTTTAAAACGTTGATTGTTCGTTGTCAGTTGCCACTAGGTGGCTAATTTTACTTTCTCTCTCACTCATGCACACACACACACACACATACACACACACACACACACACACACACACACACACACACACACACACACAGGATGTGGTCAAGATGAATAGAAACTGCTGGAACGGTTTAATATTTACACGGCTCACCATTCTCTGTTGGACTAGATATATGAACCACAACCAACACAAGCAATGCTGTTACTCCCGTAAACCATTAGTCTCTATGTCTCTACGTGTTCTGCATAGATATAGTTATAGTTTGTCTCTTCTTAATAACTGTAACGTTTAAGATATTGGTTTCTTCCACAGTAAATCAATCAAATTTCTTATAATACATTAAATATTTTACAGTATGTAAGTCTAGGTCTTAAGTAGTGATTCTTTAGGTTATGCAGTGCTAGTTTTTAGGAGTTTGGGAGGTGGAGACAGTTTAAAATACAATTTCTCCAGGACTCTTTTGTTTGCTGACATCCAAAAGCAGCAGGTCACCATGGCTGGATTAACCTGTCAGGGAGCCCCTATTATTATTACTCTAATAATATATTGACTTCATGTTAAACCTCTCCCTCTCTCACTCCCGCGTTTCCTGTCTGCACATCAACTGTTGCCAAGCTGCTTCAGTATAATTTGTCAAAAGTACCGAGCCCTTTGCACATCGTTTATTCCAAGTATTTGTTAACTTCTTATTACTGTCGTTATATAACATCATTTCAGCTGCTTCCATTGTGTTTTCACATTGACTGTAATAAGGATTAAAAAACAGCTTAACTATGTTTTAGCCTGAAGGTTTATGAACTTGAAGACACCAAAGAGACAGCTGTCAGTTTTTGCAGTGAGCTTGTGGGAATGTATTTACCCAGTAACTTTCCACTTCCAGTCTGTAACTTTCCACTGTGGCAGAGCATGTTGTTAATGTCATCTTACCTGAATGACTGGTGTGTGTGTGTGTGTGCTGTTATGTGAGGACATACCATCCTACTTGTTCATGGTAGAGTCCTTAAAAAATTGTACATTACATTATTCCTAGTCCAACGGCAAGAAGCCGAGACTCTTATTTCACCAAGCTGTCGGCAACAACTAAAAGTCAGTCTTTCTTTTCTTATCTTTGCTTCCTTCATCATCACCACATTCAAGTATTTTATATGCATAGACACTGCTGAGCCCTTACCCAGCTCCTGTTCTGGCACAACAATGGCTCAGCTCAAAGTCAGAGGCTTTTTACTCAAAGGTAAAAGCACCGACAGGGTGAATAGCTCTGCATGTATTTAAAGAGACAAATGATGATCTGTATGTAAGGTTCCAGTGTCAGTGGATCTCTTCTCATACAAATACCTGGATGTTATTATGGATGCCACCCTTACATGAACTCTTTATATTGAGTTTAATTTAACTTACATGAGTGCAAAGATAACAACTTTGCCCTCCAATATGACATAGACTTAGATTTGGAGTCTTTCCATTTAAACGTCTTTAAACTGACTGAAGAATCGACTAAATTGGCATTCATGAGCAGCGCCGGTCCTAGCCACATTTGCGCCCTGGGTGAACCCCTGTACCTCGTCAACCCCCCGCTCCCGGGGGCGCCCGCTCCGCTGACTTAATGAGCGGTATTGAAAATTCGCGAGTTTTTTTTTCATTTTCGGGCGCTGGTGCGCCCCCCACGGAAACAGCGCCCTGGGCGGCTGCCCACATTGCCCATAGCTAGGACCGGCCCTGTTCATGAGTCTTTTAAGTTGTTCAAGTTGATGACACCACATCCGTAGGACTAATTTCTAACAATAATGAAACATCCTACAGAAGAGAGGTTGGGCTCTGTGTCCACCAGGGAAATATATTTTCTTCCTTGTCTGCCGAGCAAAGAGGAAGCCTCAGGGTATCATGTTTATTTCCTGAACAGTGCACACTGTTAACATTCAATAGCCCATATGTACTGTTGGAGGCCTTCAAGTGGACCAGAATGACCTGTTCGGTCAGATGTTTGTTTGTTTTTTTCATTAAGAGATGACCTATGAGTGCGAGATGGTGGAGTTTAGCAAAATAACCCCACGATGAACCCGTGCAAGGGCTTTTTTTGGTATCAGATTTTGATTTAAGACATTTCAGACATCGAATGAAATGATACTGACCTCTGTATTTCCATACTGATTTTTATTTTGTAAAACAATAACATAAGAACTCCCGACAATCAGATGTGGGAAGACAACTTAGAACCGGCACCTCTTCTTATTCCTGAGAAAGTTTTACAAAAATGTTATTTCTCTTGACCCAATCAGTTTCTCTTTCATAAAACATGTTTTAAACTTAATTCAGTTTAACTGCACAGTGTCTAAAAAAATATATACAACAATGAGCTTCGCTGTATTCATTTCTAGGAAAGGAGGAAACTCATTCCAAGTCTTCTTCACGTCTGAAATCAGGCTCAACATCAGTTCTTCTTAACAGAATAACACTATAATTCCCACATGACTCCCCTAAAAATTTAAAACCATTCGAGTGGAAGACGCCCTTTGAGTGTAGAAAATAAACAACAAGAACAACAAAGAACATGTGAAAAGAACATGTGACATACTCCTTATTTGCCCAACACTTCTTGTTATGTAACAGTTTGTTTGAGCACTTAGCACATGGATGTCATGTGCATGTGCAAGGTGTGTTACACGCTCTGATGTGTTAAAAATGGCTAAACCGCTCAAATATAAAAGACAAGAGAAGAAAAAGCAAAACACAGTAGCATCATTTGTTTTTTTTAAATGTTACTGCAGCACAACTAAAAGACGAATCTCACAGCCACATGAGCATTGGAGACCTAAAAACATCTATCAGCCAATATCTGTACCAACATGTTAGCACACAGTAAGACGTCCTTATTTTAAATCAGATTTGTTTCTTTAACACTGGCATGACAGTTGATTCAACAAAATGAGTTTGCGCTTCCCTACCGTCATGTCATTAAACCTGCCCCATATTAGATAAACTGTTGGCTGCGATTGGCCCGACCAGACGTAGGTCAGGTGGAAACCTTACCCCAAACATCTGCCAAACAAAACATGACCTTGCAGATCCGTCACTAACTCTCGCGTGACCTAATTTCCTTTGTTTTGTAGGCCTAGAAGTAAAATAACACAGGTTGTTCTTGGTCCAAATTGTTGTTGGAAAGCAAACTTATTGTGTTTTACACAGTTACAAAATATAAAAAAAAGTTTTTTTAAGTTGCACTAATGGATGCGACATGGAGTAGAAATACTCAAATCACACAAAACTCTTGTTGTTTGGTATGAAGCATCGCAGGCTGGCCAGCTACCAATATGCAAAGCACTGGACAGATGCCAAAGCCCCTGAGTAACTTCAAGTTGAGTAGCTAGCCAGTCTTGAGCTGCAAGTAATGGAATGTGTAAAGTGCATGTTTAAACACAGCAGATGGTATGTGGTGGCGTTGCTCATGTCTTTCTGGGTGTTTTTCCAAGGCAGAGGTGCTGGAAGTTATGACACAGTGAAATTGAAGTCTATCTACATGACAGAGTCATTTGGATTGTTGAACAGCATCCACCATCCATCATTAAATATTTGTAAGTTTCGAACTGATTGCACGGATTGTCAGCAGCCAACTTCCAAAAAAATTTGGCAGAAGAAATTCCATCCACTACCATTGTGCAAATATACTAGGAGTTGACTGCATCAAGATAAACAGATGGCGACACCAATTTTCCAGGTGCCAATAAACATGCTTTTTTTTAACTCACCGCGTCTCGCCTGGCCATTCGAAACACTTTTAAATATATTCAGACAACACAGTGTACGAACCGCTTTGTTTGAAGCATACTGAACCCCGCCTTCACAGTTATCATCTTATTAGTGTAGAACATACATTTCAGAATACAAAACAGAGTAGTAATTTGTATTATTATAAAACAAACTTCTTCTAAAGCTTTATCCTGAGCATATCTCTACCCCCGAATCTACTTAGGGTTTTGCAGAACGGCAAAACGTACAAACAGAACTGGTTACAGCGTATACAGCCGTCCTTTTTACTTGGTAATTTACTAATCGAAACTTAACTGACAACTGAAGGTTGTCTGTCTTACCTACAGACGGTTCTTGTTGGTAGACAACTGTTTGGAATAAACCAGGCCTATAAGGTGAAATATATGAAAAGAAAGATCCCGACGGAGCTAATCACTACCAGTCCTATGTTCAGGATAATTCTGGTTCTTGGAGGTTCATGGAGAAGCTCTTCCACGATCCTCTCCTGTTCCTGGACTGTAATGACCTGAGCTTTGGACGGTTTCTCTTGGAAACCACAGAACCACTCTAAAGCCTTCACACACCTCCCACCCTCCGCTCCTCCTCCTCCAAAGCAGCCCTCTTCCTCCTCCACCACCACCTCCCCATCCCTCACTCCTCTAACTTCTCCCTCTTCTTCCATTTTAGGGTCATAGATTCCTAAATGGCAACCATTCTGGATCTGACACTGAGTTTCTGTGTCACTGTCTGTGACAGCATGGCCATTGCTTGGTTGAGCATTTTCACGATTGGCCTCAATGTCATTATACTTGTTTGGTTGGTCTTGACACTTTTCTTCACCAAGTGAACGGTCTCCATTTAGGTTTGCATGGTTTAGAGGCTTCAAAGCAGTGATATCTTCTCTAATTTTCTCCATTTCTTGCTGTTTTAGTCTCCTTCTCTTGTTTAACCCCCACAGGGTAGTGGTTTTGATTTGTTCTTTCGTGGGCGGAGGAGTGCAGAGACTCACAACTACAGTCACCAAAGCTGTTACCCAAAACAATATAACTGCCACATACATGAAATGGACATCTTTTATGAAAGATGGTCGCTCATCGGGCTGGTTGCAAGTAGGCTCCCGGTAAGCAAATGCCAAAACCAGACGCAACGCTCCAAGGACAAACCCTACCATCCCACCCCAAAAGGCACCCGTTTCATTGCAGCGATGCCACAGGACGCCAAGCAAGAAGAGGGCGGCTATGGGTGGAGTCAGATAATCGGATACTTCTTGGATGTAATAAAACATCTGGCCTCCTTGCATCTCGATGATGACCGGCACCCAGGCAATGCTGATGATCACCATGAAAACCACAAACAACCTCCCGACTATCACCAGCTCCCTGGATGACACCTGTTTTCGTAGCATCTTGTAAATATCTAACGTGAATATGGTGCTGGCTGAGTTGAAGATGGAGTCCAAGTCGCTCATTAGAGCTGCAATCATGACAGCCATCATCAGACCACGAAGACCAACAGGCATCACCAACATGACCAGCCGGGGGTAAGCCACGTTGCTGCAGCCAGCTGCAGAATTGCACACTTCCATGCAGTGTTGAGGGCTGATGCACGCCAACTCATCAGCGAAGAGGATCCTGGAAATCATCCCTGGAATCATGACGATAAATAAATAATTCAGTAAGTCTATGGTCAGGATTTTAGGTGTAAGTGACTCAAAAATCAGTTGACGGCTTTACCTGGGATGACAATGATGAACATGGGCAGGATTTTCAAAAAACCAGCCATTAGGGTAGAACCTTTGGCATGGGCGATGTTTTTCGCTGCCAAAACCCGCTGTACAATCACTTGATCTGCACACCAGTACCTGGAACACAGAGTTAATAATCAATTTGATATCTGGGCAATTGGGCCAAGCAATATAAGGACACATGTTGCTAGGCTAGGGACATTTTTTAACATACTAAGGCAATGTTTGTTGGTTGGTTGGTCCAACACGTTATTCCTGAAATATCTGTTGATTGCATGCTTTGGTGAGAATATTGGCATAAGCATTTAGGTCAGATCTTGTCTTGTTTAATAGATCTCTAATAGGTCTCTGGTGGTTTATATTTGTTTTAACCAATAATTTGCTAGTGGCTGTTACAAGACGCAATGCAATTGTGGCTCAAGAAGAAAGGCCTGGTTGGTCTTCTTCATACATAGAAGCCTACATGTGACTGGACGATTTAAGAGGTTAGTCTACATGAAGGACTTGGAGAAGTACCAAATAGAGGCAGGAGTCTGACCCAGTAAGAAACCGGGCCAAGGCAGGTCTGGATCCCTCGGCCCTCGAAGGATTTTCAGCGCTTCTGGCTTCGGGTTTAGATGGTGGTGGTGGCAGAATTCGGAATCAGTCAGGTTGGGGAACAACAGCGAAATGGCAGTGATGTTTGGAGAAGCTTGCATGTACTTGGACCACACACCTTAAAATGACATGACAGGACATGGTTTTAGCATTTCAAAATCAAACTGTAGTTTCATTAATTCCATGCACAAAGGATAAAGACCTTCAAGTCCTCCCACTTTGTAGAGGCTGATGCCTGTAAGGCAGAGTGCTCCGGCGATCATCAGGAATGCCTGGACTGTATCTGTGTAGATGACAGCGACCAGACCTCCGGTGACTGTTAGCAGAGCTGTCATGGCAATAAGGAGGAAGATGGACAGGTAGAGGTTCCACCCTACGGATTCCTGAATGAACAAGGCTCCAGCATAGAGGTCCACGGACAACTTGGTGAAGATGTACAGGATGAGAGATAACGTAGCAAAATACACCTTTAGTCGCCTCCCGCCGTACCGCTTGGACAGGTACTCCGGCATGGTGTAGACACCGGACTGAATATACACGGGGATGAATATCCAGCCTAACAACTGGAGCAACAATAAAGCATTCAACTCCCACGCAGCCACGCTGAGCCCGCTAGCGGCGCCCGATCCAGCTAATCCGATGAAATGCTCGCTTCCTATGTTGCTGACGAACAGAGACGCTCCGACCGCCGCCCAGTTCATGGAGCGGCCGGCGAGAAAGTAGCCACTCACCGTGCTCCGATTGGCTTTCCACATGGCGAGGAAGCCGATCACTAGCACCAGGATGAAGTAGATTACAACAATGGAGATGTCTGCCGCTTCCATGGTGGCCATGTTTGACTGCTTTATATTTAGTTATGATAGAGAACTTCCAAATTCCTGCTAATTTAACTCCAAGGACTTCTTTTTTATTTGGATTTGAACCCAGTGAGAGCTTTTCTGATCATAACCTACAGTCATCTGCTCATTGTTATCTATAGGTAGCAGCTATAAAAGGGGAAATCTGTGATTTGGCATCTGACCATGAAGTATTGTTCCAAATTTTTGATGCTCTGTAATTAACCTCAGCTTTGGGGATCAACGCAGGCTGTGGCTCGACGGTTTATAAAATGGTGGCGCATTGTCGCTCAGCTTTGACTGAGGGAGCCACAGAAGAATCAAAGTCATCTGGATCCTGCAACAAACACAAGAACGGAGAAACAAGATGAATGTTTCGACGCTGGCCTTAATACCAACTGCTAAAACATTTTCCATGCAATACTAAAATTATTGTTCTTATATAACGGACGCTCCGAGCTTGATTGGACTCGTACGACAATACACATCTTAAATCTTGAACCTGCACATGCATAACACTTCAAATGTGTGAGCAAATATCCACGGACGCATTATGATTAGCACAACCGCTGCTTATATCAAGATCCCTGCAAGCTGTGTAAACACAGAAAACATGTTTGTTTTCTCTTCTGTCTTGTCCTGCGATGCACGAGCCTTTCATAAAGCTCATTATTCCCCCGATCTCTGCCGGTTTTATTTCAGAGGGTGGATGAGCTCGGGGAATGACAGACAGCTGTTTGTGCTGAGTCAAGCAAACCGGTTAACCCTTTTTTTTTTTTCCAGAGCAGCTTTGATGTTTCTAAATGCTATCATTCAGAAAAGGGAATTCGTCCTGGACCTGCCAGAGCTGTTTTCAACATTTCAGGAGAATCAAGTCACAAGTCGTTCGGAAAACATCCCGCTCATGACTTCAGTACTTTAAAAAGACAAAGTATTGATCACACTCATGTTCATTCTCTGTTATCGCCGGCCTTGATACAGGCCTGTGGTGCTGTATGAGGGTCCTGCATCAGGGCTGGTGTTTGTGTTTGTTGCTCAGCAGAGCGCTCCGCTCTGTGAAGGACAGCTGGGGTCTCTCCACGCAGCTTCACCCCCCTCTCCATTCACAGGCAGCATGCTCGCGTTAACAGGTTGGGAACAATATCACACTGACGAGTGGGATTACAGTACACTGGATCCACTTGAGTCAATATTGATTTAACTGGTGCAAAGCTAACCGACTCCTTGAGGGCAGCGCTGGGTAAACTGGTGATGTTATCCTCGATTCATGAAGATGCGTCTGCAGGTTTTAAGCGCGCTAAAGGTCCTGCACCTGCATGCAGCTTCAGAGGGAGGAGTGTGTAACTGGACAAATAAATTAAAACAGAAAACACAGCCTCTTTATTCATCACTGTATCCTCCTGAAGTCTAAGTGCCACTGCTGGATTACTCAGGAAAACACTACTACTCATGTGCACGCAATCTAACGTATTTTTGAGTTTCCTTTTAATATCGCCATAATATTCTGCAGCAGAGTAGATTTAAACAATACTTTTTTCTGTAGTTTACTCTAAAAGTAGTGGCCATTCATTGGGGTTGTTTTAATCAATAATTCAATTTATCCAGTATTCTTCCACTTCAATGGGACTTTTAGAAACTCCAATTAAATGTATGATAGTTTTATGCAACATATTGCCATGCTTTAAGCTGTTTTTATTTCTAATTTAACTGTTATTAGTCACGGTTGTTGCACGTCACACTGCATTTCCTATCATAGTCATCATATAAATGAAGCTGCACATGCACAATATAAACTCCTGCAGAGCCGTCCCGCTGCATGGATGTTGAAGCAGTAATAAACGCCGCACTTACCTGCGTAGCGCCTGTTTTTCCTCCGTGTCGTTCCCGCCGGTCTGAGCTCCGGACTGATGAGGTCTGCGAGGTCCCCAGTCTATAACAGCGGCGGCAGCCTCCGCCCACAGCGGAGGCATCATCACCTGACCTGGGTGGAGGGCGCTGCTCCGATGATGACGATGAGCAGGTGAACGTGCCAGGTGTTCACGTTAACATTATCTCACTTTATGGGGATATTTTATTAAAAATAATAAATGTAGCCGTGAGTGAGGGAGGATAACCGTTCATATGATATGCACATGCATGCATGAAGAGATGACAGGGTGAGCAAACCTAATAAAACTGCAGTTCCTCAAACGTCCACTTAAAGCTGGCTCCAGCAGTGAGTCAGTCTCCATAAGTCCCCATGTTTCACAGCAGAATTAAACATGTTTACAGCCTGGTACAAAAAACAGTTTTGGTCTCTGTAGCTAATTTCCCCGTTCATGACAACTGTACTGAGGGTGAATTTATATACAACTCACCTGTTCACATTATATTAAGGCTTAAAGTTATGCAGGATTACTTAACTGGCATCCCCTGAACCTGGCTGCACAGTTATTCTTCTCTTAATAAACTAAAGACAAAATCAGCTCAAATATTAAAACAAATGTTCACGTGATTCTTAAATGTATCTGATCTTCTACTTCACTTAAACATCTATGACTTTATGCATTTTTAATTCAGACACTGGATCAAATTCAGATAAAATATAGATTTAATTTAAAATACGTAAACACGGTGTGAACTGTTGAGTCTCTGTAAATCATATTTTAAAGAGGACCGTCTAGACTTGCTCTTTATGCAAAATGTGATGAGATCACTTCTGATTTGATGCTGTATAAATCAAATTTAATTAAGCGAGCTGTGTTAAGTTCACAGGATTGTTAAAACACAATGGAGCCGTTTGTCCGTGTTCCAGGTTTCATAGCGTTCTCGTTTTTTTCGGCAAAGTACTTTTTTTTTAATGTCCTTACTTTCTTAAGTTCAGGACAGGTGTATCCTGTTTTAACCCCGCACGGGGTGGACAAAATAACAGGAACACATAAAACAATGCCATAAAATGTTCAGGAAGCTGATTCAGCGCCTCCATGGCTATATTTTATTTCATGAAGTGCAAAGGTTCAATGTGACAGCTTTAAAGTCTGGCAGTGTATGTTCTTCACTTACAGTCAACTGTCTTAATCATCCTATTTGGTATTTAGTGCACCGTACGCATCACATTGCTTTAGTCGGCTTGATCAGTAAACCGAAGATCCTGACAAAAACAAGCATCCACACACACACATGTATGTATTTACACACACTAATGCACGACAAACACACACATTGTTACTTATAAACCCACCTGTTCGCACAATGTGTGAGTCATGAGAACGTGGACACTGCCTGACCTGGCGCCGTGTGGCCGTGTTTTTGTTTTGAACATGTTTACACGCAACTTTGCATTCATGTTTGTTTGACTTTATCTCTGTGTCGCTTGTATAAATATATGCAAAATATATTATTTGTAGATCTCTCTCTCTCTTTCTCTCAGTGTTTGTGTGTATTAACCATGCACACCTTATTACCCATTACCGACACTGCAGTGACCTTACCAGGACCAGTGCTGCTTTCTGCACACACACCGTGATTTTGCACTTATCATAAACTATCGTGAACTGTTGGTGTGGTGGAGGTCTTCTGGGATGTCATGCTGACTTCTTACAACTGCCTCTGCCTCTTTGAACTGTGCAGCAGCGTGCACGAACACAAACCTGTTGTCATGTTCCCTTCGATGTCAATTCCAGCTAATCGCTTGAGGTTTGTAGAATGTGTGGTGTAAAATCAGGACAATCTTCTGCACTTGATGCTTTGCCTGTTGGATGCACTGAGTCTGCATGCAAGCATCAGAACTAACTGGAACAATTCACTGTATTTGTTTCTGCACAGGTTTGAACCTCGGCTGGGGCCTTTCTGTGTGCGGCTTCCTTCTACAGTCCAAAGACGTGCACATAACAGGTTAATTGGTGACGCTAAATTGCCCATAGGTGTCTCTATGTGCCCTGTGATGAGCTGGCTGGCTCGCCGGGGTCGGCTGGGAAAAGCGTTTACACATGTATCTTTGGTGAAATGACAGGAAATTATGTTTAATGGTTAACTGACACAGCTGGGTGGCCAAACATATTAACCACATACTTCCTTGTGGTTTGCACTGAAACTTTTACTTCAGCTTTGTCTGGAAAAAGAAAATATATCAAAACCAAACATGAATATATCTAATTAATGCATCCTATCGTTGTTTTATTTATTTATTTATTTATTTATTTATTTATTTATTTATTTATTTATTTATTTATTTATACCCATATCCAGAATCAATATCCTTCTGACACTTAGAGCCAGTTAAAGTTACGTTTTGTCTTGTAGTAAGGTTTGTGTGTGTGTGTGTGTGTGTGTGTGTGTGTGTGTGTGTGTGTGTGTGTGTGTGTGTGTGTAAATTGGCTTGTACACACTGTAGCAATATGTTTTCTGTTCTATATATGTTTTAATTAAGCTTACTAAACTTAGACTACTTGAGTTTTGTACATAGTTACTGATTATTTCTTTCCATTTTTGAGGGGGACAACATCTTTGTTTACGTCTGTGGAGCTGAGGTTACCAGTCCCTGAGTATCGTCATCACAGAGTGTGCTGTGTTTACGGAGGAGCGATGGAAAGCATCCTGACAGACAGGAGGCTCTGCAGCAGAGCATCGTGGGGTAAATGTACCCACCGTGTCTGAGTCTGCCTCGTGTCTCAGCTCCAGTTATTTTGTCAAATGTTTTATCCTCAGCATATTTTGAAGCCAGAAAAATCCCCAATTTAAATTCTACATTCAAACATTATTTGTTTTACAGTACTGTGCTGCTGTTACTCGACTCAGCCACTAGATGATGCTAATGTGCAGCAATCTAAGCAGCATCATGATCAGAACAGTGAAAGTTGCTGCACATTTTACTGATCCATCAGGGACCCTTAGCTAAACATAAATCATTTGAACATGGATATATCTTCCCCTTTCTTCCTATGCATATAAAAAAACATTTTTGCATGTGTGCAGTAAATCCATATGCAAAACTGCTGGATTAGAAGGTGTGCAACACCTGCATATTGTTTCCAAGTATCTCCTGACGGACCTGCAGCATGCCATAATACAACGTGTCGTGTTAAACCAGAATCAGTGCTGCTGTGTTTTGGTTAAATCCGTAATGGTAATTTGATCAGATCAAGTTTATTTGTATAGCCCTTTACAATAGCCGAACGGTACCCAAAGTTCTTTATGACAAAGCCATAAAACAATACACAACAGATACATAACAAATAAATACACTTAAAATAAATACAATTAATAGTGCTGTAGTGCTGCAGGGTATTAAAAGCCTTCCAGAAATACATAGAAAGGAGCAGACAGAATGAGTGCACTGAAGAAAACAGTACTGCTGACAGTCCTTTTATGTAAGCTCTATTGATACAGATAGCTCAGATGGTTGTCTCACTAGTTAATGCTGCTGACTTTGACCTGTGAAGCATCGGTTCGAATCTTGCAAAGTGCACTGGCTTTTGAGATCTGCATCCAAAAAAAAGAGTGTAAACTGCAAGAAAAAAACATCTCCCCCTCAGGGATGTAGTGGTAAAAAAAGAGGCCGTAGGCAAAGTCTGGCGAGCAGATCAGCTTGGCCCGCTGACCCACGCTCATCTGTTGGAGGAGACACAGCATGCTGGCGTTACTTCGAAACAAACCGTGTATGTAAAGTCCAAGTGCAGGAGTTTCAAAACAAGCTCCTCACCTGGGCTACTCCTTCTTCCCAGCCACGGATGACCTCCTGGTACCCGATCTTGAATTTGAACGGCTTTCCCCTGGACCTCGAGGAGTCAAACACTTTCCCATCTGCCAGTGTGCCTGGTAAAAACACAACAACAACATAAAACAAAATAAAAACAAAACCTGACGGTGACAACCGAGAGCTAGCTGGTGTTAGCATCCTACGGCTAGTTAGCTCCGGTTGCTTTGGCTTTTGACAGACAGCAGCTACGGCGCTGTTAGCTCGACCCAGCGCTGCCGTTAAAGGATGTAAGACACAAACACAAACACGCTGACTTTTAACATACTCATTAAATCGTATTAAAGGCAATTGAAAAATAACGGGAAAGCGTTATTAATATCTGTAGTTTATAAAACAAGAGACATGCGTGCGTAAACTGTATGTAGAGGTGGATAAACTATGATTGAACGTGCGCAAACTGTATTTAGAGGTGCGTAAACTATATTTAGAGGTTCGTAAACGCTATTTCCAAAAATCTGGAGGTGGGTAAACGGCGTTTACGTGCGTTTACCCACCACTACATCCCTGCTCCCCCTGTATGGCCTGATAGCGCGGCTTGTAAGAGCGCTGCCTGTAAGCGATGAAGTTGTGGGTTTGAATCTTACGCGGTGCACTGGCTTTTGAGGGCTGCGTCCAAAAGGAAGAGTGTAAACTGCCAGAAAAAACTTGTCTACCTGTGTTGGCTGGTAGCGCAGATTGTTAGAGCGCCGCTCGGAGCTTCTGAAGTCGTGGGTTTGAATCTTATGAGGTGCAGTCCGTTTTGAAGGCCAACACCCAAAATTTAGCATTAAGAGCGCTCACGGTAAAGGTCTGTTTGTGGCTCACTGGATAGCTCAGTAGTGGGTGCTGCTGACTTTGCCCCGGTTGATGCGTGTTCGAATCCAGGTGGGTTACTGGTTATACATGGATGCTTCGGAACATCATCTGGCTAACCTCTAAAGCGTTAGTCCAGAGTTCCAAATGATGCGGCCGGAAACTGAAATCATATGCTACAGATTCACAAGGTACAATAAATATGCTACGGCAAGGAGGAGTCAGGACGCCAGGACATGGGGGATGTAATCATCCCCCCCGTTTGGGTAGTCAGGGACCTGAAGGGATTTCAGTCGGTAAACAGATAGGTTAGATACAATTACTTATACTTTTTTTTCCCCCACTCTTCTACTTCTCACTCCTACTCCTACTCCTACTCACTACTACTCACTACTACTCATTCATTTACTCAAACGAAAAAAAACTAAAAGTGCCATGTTTGCTTGTTTGGGCGTAACCCTATCCTATCTATCTGACTATCCTATTTTACCGACTGGAAACTGCGATCATGACACTATCATCAGGACTTGGTACTTTAGTCTTACAATCTGTTCCCTGACAAACCTATCATATCATATCATATCTATTGGGGCCCAAATATCTAATTTGGGGGATGATTTAACTCACGTCACCCGAAAGACCTGACAGTCATCCTCGGCATATTTATTGTACCTCGTGAAGCTGTAGCGTATGATTTCAGTTTCCAATCGCATCTATTAACTCTGGACTAACTCTGTGTGGATTAGTCTTAGATTACGGTTAGCCCAAATGATGTTCCAAAGCATCCATGTATCCGAGGCTGTAGCATCAGAGGACCTTGCCTAAGGATCCACCTGGATTCGAACACACATCAACCGGGAGAAAGTCAGTGGGACGAACCACTGAGCTATCCAGTTAGCTACAAAGAGACCTTCACCGTGAGCGCTCTTAAGTCTAAACTTTGGGTGTTGGCCTTCAAAAGCAAGTGCGCCTCATAAGATTCGAACCCACGACTTCAGACGCTCCAAGTGGCGCTTTAACAATCTGCGCTATCAGCCGACAAAGGTGGAGATGTTTTTTCTCGTAGTTTACACTCTTCCTTTTGGACGCAGCCTTCAAAACCAACTGCACCTCTAAGATTTGAACTCACAACATCACAGTTTAGAAGCAGCGCTCTATCAATCTGAGGTATCAGTCCACCCTGGTGGAGGTGTTTTTTTCTTGTAGTTTACACTCTTCCTTTTAGACGCAGCCCTCAAAAGGGACTGCACCTCAAAAGATTCGAACAGACTTCACCGCTCTTAAGTCTAAACTTTGGGTGTTGGCCTTCGAAAGGGACTGCACGGGACTGAGCTATTGGCTCACATAGCTAAAGGTAATGTCTTTGTAGTTTTCACTCTTTCTTTTGGACAGAGACCAGCTCTCATAAGATTTGAACCCATGACTTCAGAAGTTCAAACTAGCGCTCTAACACAATGAGCTATTGGCTGACATACCTCGCAATCGGTTGTTGGCAGTTTACACCCCTTCTTTTTAGACAGACACCTCAAAAGAGTCCAAGACATCACAGGGTTTGAACCGGTGACTTCTGAAGCTCAAAAAAGCGCTCTAACTCAATAAACTATGGGTTCACATAGCTAAAGGTAATGTCTCTGTGGTTTTCACTCTTTCTTTTGGACAGAGACCAGCTCTCATAAGATTTGAACCCATGACTTCAGAAGCTCAAACTAGCACTCTAACACAATGAGCTATTGGCTGACATACCTCACAATCGGTTGTTGGCAGTTTACACCCCTTCTTTTTAGACAGACACCTCAAAAGAGTCCAAGACATCACAGGGTTTGAACCGATGACTTCTGAAACTCAAAAAAGCGCTCTAACTCAATAAACTATGAGCTCACATAGCTAAAGGTAATGTCTTTGTAGTTTTCACTCTTTCTTTTGGACAGAGACCAGCTCTCATAAGATTTGAACCCATGACTTCAGAAGTTCAAACTAGCGCTCTAACACAATGAGCTATTGGCTGACGTAGCTCACGATCGGTTCTTGGCAGTTTCCACTTCTTCTTTTTAGACAGACACCTCAAAAGAGTCCAAGACATCACAGGGTTTGAACCGATGACTTCTGAAGCTCAAAAAAGCGCTCTAACTCAATAAACTATGGGCTCACA
Organism: Collichthys lucidus; assembly: GCA_004119915.2. Taxonomy (NCBI): domain Eukaryota; kingdom Metazoa; phylum Chordata; class Actinopteri; family Sciaenidae; genus Collichthys; species Collichthys lucidus. The sequence continues at coordinate 38,199,458 of CM014078.1, read as the reverse complement.
TAGCTAAAGGTAATGTCTCTGTGGTTTTCACTGTTTCTTTTGGACAGAGACCTGCTCTCATAAGATTTGAACCCATGACTTCAGAAGCTCAAACTAGCGCTCTAACACAATGAGCTATTGGCTCACATAGGTGATAATAGTTTTTTGGTAGTTTTCACTCTTTCTTTCGGACTTCAAACACTTCTGTCAGACCTCAAGTTAACCCCACCCCCCCACCCCCACCCCCACCCTCTACACCCCACACACAGCTTATGAGGTGCAGTCCGTTTTGAAGGCCAACACCCAAAATTTAGCATTAAAAGCGCTCACGGTAAAGGTCTGTTTGTAGCTCACTGGATAGCTCAGTAGTGTGTGCTGCTGACTTTGCCCCGGTTGATGCGTGTTCGAATCCAGGTGGGTTACTGGGTATACATGGATGCTTTGGAACATCATCTGGCTAACCTCTAAAGTGTTAGTCCAGAGTTCCAATAGATGCGATCGGAAACTGAAATCATATGCTACAGATTCACGAGGTACAATAAATATGCTACGGCAAGGAGGAGTCAGGACGCCAGGACATGGGGGATGTAATCATCCCCCCCATTTGGGTACCAAGCCCCAACCCCGTTTGTGTAGTCAGGGACCTGAAGAGAGTTAAGTCGGTAAAGAGATAGGTTAGATGCAATTACTTATACTTCTTTTTCCCCCACTGGGGATACTTTTTTTTACTCCCCACTCTTCTACTTACTACTACTCATTCATTTACTCGAACGAAAAAAAACTAAAAGTGCCATGTTTGCTTGTTTGGGCGTAACCCTATCCTATCTATCTGACTATCCTATTTTACCGACTGGAAACTGCGATCATGACACTATCATCAGGACTTGGTACTTTAGTCTTACACTCTGTTCCCTGACAAACCTATCATATCATATCTATTGGGGCCCAAATATCTAATTTGGGGGATGATTTAACTCACGTCCCCGGAAAGACCTGACAGTCATCCTCGGCATATTTATTGTACCTCGTGAAGCTGTAGCATATGATTTCAGTTTCCAATCGCATCTATTAAACTCTGGACTAACACTGTTTGGATTAGTCTTAGATTACGGTTAGCCCAAATGATGTTCCAAAGCATCCATGTATCCGAGGCTGTAGCATTGAAGGACCTTGCCTAAGGATCCACCTGGATTCGAACACACATGAACCGGGGCAAAGTCAGTGGGACGAACCACTGAGCTATCCAGTTAGCTACAAAGAGACCTTCACCGTGAGCGCTCTTAAGTCTAAACTTTGGGTGTTGGCCTTCAAAACCAAGTGCACCTCATAAGATTTGAACTCACAACTTCAGAAGCGCGAAGCAGCGCTGTAACAATCTGCGCTATCAGCCGACAAAGGTGGAGATGTTTTTTCTCGTAGTTTACACTCTTCCTTTTGCACGCAGCCCTCAAAAGCAACTGCACCTCTAAGATTTGAACTCACAACATCACAGTTTAGAAGCAGCGCTCTATCAACCTGAGCTATCAGCCCACCCTGGTGGAGGTGTTTTTTTCTTGTAGTTTACACTCTTCCTTTTGGACACAGCCCTCAAAAGGGACTGCACCTCATAAGATTCGAAGAGACTTCACCGCTCTTAAGTCTAAACTTTGGGTGTTGGCCTTCGAAAGGGACTGCACGGGACTGAGCTATTGGCTCACATAGCTAAAGGTAATGTCTTTGTAGTTTTCACTCTTTCTTTTGGACAGAGACCAGCTCTCATAAGATTTGAACCCATGACTTCAGAAGCTCAAACTAGCGCTCTAACACAATGAGCTATTGGCTGACATACCTCACAATCGGTTGTTGGCAGTTTACACCCCTTCTTTTTAGACAGACACCTCAAAAGAGTCCAAGACATCACAGGGTTTGAACCGATGACTTCTGAAGCTCAAAAAAGCGCTCTAACTCAATAAACTATGAGCTCACATAGCTACAGGTAATGTCTCTGTGGTTTTCACTCCTTCTTATGGACAGAGACCAGCTCTCATAAGATTTGAACCCATGACTTCAGAAGATCAAACTAGCGCTCTAACACAATGAGCTATTGGCTGACGTAGCTCACCATCGGTTCTTGGCAATTTACACCCCTTCTTTTTAGACAGACACCTCAAAAGAGTCCAAGACATCACAGGGTTTGAACCGATGACTTCTGAAGCTCAAAAAAAGCGCTCTAACTCAATAAACTATGGGTTGACACAGCTAAAGGTAATGTGTTGGTGTATTTCACTCTTTCTTTTGGACAGAGACCAGCTCTCATAAGATTTGAACCAATGACTTCAGAAGCTCAAACTAGCACTCTAACACAATGAGCTATTGGCTGACGTAGCTCACCATCGGTTCTTGGCAATTTACACCCCTTCTTTTTAGACAGACACCTCAAAAGAGTCCAAGACATCACAGGGTTTGAACCGATGACTTCTGAAGCTCAAAAAAGCGCTCTAACTCAATAAACTATGGGTTGACACAGCTAAAGGTAATGTGTTGGTGTATTTCACTCTTTCTTTTGGACAGAGACCAGCTCTCATAAGATTTGAACCAATGACTTCAGAAGTTCAAACTAGCGCTCTAACACAATGAGCTATTGGCTGACGTAGCTCACCATCGGTTCTTGGCAATTTACACCCCTTCTTTTTAGACAGACACCTCAAAAGAGTCCAAGACATCACAGGGTTTGAACCGATGACTTCTGAAGCTCAAAAAAGCGCTCTAACTCAATAAACTATGGGTTGACATAGCTAAAGGTAATGTGTTGGTGTATTTCACTCTTTCTTTTGGACGGAGACCAGCTCTCATAAGATTTGAACCCATGACTTCAGAAGCTCAAACTAGCGCTCTAAGACAATGAGCTATTGGCTCACATAGCTCACAATCAACATCAACATCATCAATAAACTATGGGTTCACATAGCTAAAGGTAATGTCTCTGTGGTTTTCACTGTTTCTTTTGGACAGAGACCTGCTCTCATAAGATTTGAACCCATGACTTCAGAAGCTCAAAATAGCGCTCTAACACAATGAGCTATTGGCTGACATACCTCACAATCGGTTGTTGGCAGTTTACACCCCTTCTTTTTAGACAGACACCTCAAAAGAGTCCAAGACATCACAGGGTTTGAACCGATGACTTCTGAAGCTCAAAAAAGCGCTCTAACTCAATAAACTATGAGCTCACATAGCTAAAGGTAATGTCTCTGTGGTTTTCACTCTTTCTTATGGACAGAGACCAGCTCTCATAAGATTTGAACCCATGACTTCAGAAGATCAAACTAGCGGTCTAACACAATGAGCTATTGGCTGACGTAGCTCACCATCGGTTCTTGGCAATTTACACCCCTTCTTTTTAGACAGACACCTCAAAAGAGTCCAAGACATCACAGGGTTTGAACCGATGACTTCTGAAGCTCAAAAAAGCGCTCTAACTCAATAAACTATGTGTTGACATAGCTAAAGGTAATGTGTTGGTGTATTTCACTCTTTCTTTTGGACGGAGACCAGCTCTCATAAGATTTGAACCCATGACTTCAGAAGATCAAACTAGCGCTCTAACACAATGAGCTATTGGCTGACGTAGCTTGCGATCGGTTCTTGGCAATTTACACCCCTTCTTTTTAGACAGACACCTCAAAAGAGTACAAGACATCACAGGGTTTGAACTGGTGACTTCTGAAGCTCAAAAAAGCGCTCTAACTCAATAAACTATGGGTTCACATAGCTAAAGGTAATATCTTTGTGGTTTTCACTCTTTCTTTTGGACAGAGACCAGCTCTCATAAGATTTGAACCCATGACTTCAGAAGCTCAAACTAGCACTCTAACACAATGAGCTATTGGCTGACGTAGCTTACGATCGGTTCTTGGCAGTTTACACCCCTTCTTTTTAGACAGACACCTCAAAAGAGTCCAAGACATCACAGGGTTTGAACCGATGACTTCTGAAGCTCAAAAAAGCGCTCTAACTCAATAAACTATGAGCTCACATAGCTAAAGGTAATGTCTCTGTGGTTTTCACTCTTTCTTATGGACAGAGACCAGCTCTCATAAGATTTGAACCCATGACTTCAGAAGATCAAACTAGCGCTCTAACACAATGAGCTATTGGCTGACGTAGCTCACCATCGGTTCTTCGCAATTTACACCCCTTCTTTTTAGACAGACACCTCAAAAGAGTCCAAGACATCACAGGGTTTGAACCGATGACTTCTGAAGCTCAAAAAAGCGCTCTAACTCAATAAACTATGTGTTGACATAGCTAAAGGTAATGTGTTGGTGTATTTCACTCTTTCTTTTGGACGGAGACCAGCTCTCATAAGATTTGAACACATGACTTCAGAAGATCAAACTAGCGCTCTAACACAATGAGCTATTGGCTGACGTAGCTTGCGATCGGTTCTTGGCAATTTACACCCCTTCTTTTTAGACAGACACCTCAAAAGAGTACAAGACATCACAGGGTTTGAACCGGTGACTTCTGAAGCTCAAAAAAGCGCTCTAACTCAATAAACTATGGGTTCACATAGCTAAAGGTAATGTCTCTGTGGTTTTCACTGTTTCTTTTGGACAGAGACCTGCTCTCATAAGATTTGAACCCATGACTTCAGAAGCTCAAAATAGCGCTCTAACACAATGAGCTATTGGCTGACATACCTCACAATCGGTTGTTGGCAGTTTACACCCCTTCTTTTTAGACAGACACCTCAAAAGAGTCCAAGACATCACAGGGTTTGAACCGATGACTTCTGAAACTCAAAAAAGCGCTCTAACTCAATAAACTATGAGCTCACATAGCTAAAGGTAATGTCTCTGTGGTTTTCACTCTTTCTTATGGACAGAGACCAGCTCTCATAAGATTTGAACCCATGACTTCAGAAGATCAAACTAGCACTCTAACACAATGAGCTATTGGCTGACGTAGCTCACCATCGGTTCTTGGCAATTTACACCCCTTCTTTTTAGACAGACACCTCAAAAGAGTCCAAGACATCACAGGGTTTGAACCGATGACTTCTGAAGCTCAAAAAAGCGCTCTAACTCAATAAACTATGTGTTGACATAGCTAAAGGTAATGTGTTGGTGTATTTCACTCTTTCTTTTGGACGGAGACCAGCTCTCATAAGATTTGAACCCATGACTTCAGAAGATCAAACTAGCGCTCTAACACAATGAGCTATTGGCTGACGTAGCTTGCGATCGGTTCTTGTTAATTTACACCCCTTCTTTTTAGACAGACACCTCAAAAGAGTACAAGACATCACAGGGTTTGAACTGGTGACTTCTGAAGCTCAAAAAAGCGCTCTAACTCAATAAACTATGGGTTCACATAGCTAAAGGTAATATCTTTGTGGTTTTCACTCTTTCTTTTGGACAGAGACCAGCTCTCATAAGATTTGAACCCATGACTTCAGAAGCTCAAACTAGCACTCTAACACAATGAGCTATTGGCTGACGTAGCTTACGATCGGTTCTTGGCAGTTTACACCCCTTCTTTTTAGACAGACACCTCAAAAGAGTCCAAGACATCACAGGGTTTGAACCGATGACTTCTGAAGCTCAAAAAAGCACTCTAACTCAATAAACTATGTGTTGACATAGCTAAAGGTAATGTGTTGGTGTATTTCACTCTTTCTTTTGGACGGAGACCAGCTCTCATAAGATTTGAACCCATGACTTCAGAAGATCAAACTAGCGCTCTAACACAATGAGCTATTGGCTGACGTAGCTTGCGATCGGTTCTTGGCAATTTACACCCCTTCTTTTTAGACAGACACCTCAAAAGAGTACAAGACATCACAGGGTTTGAACTGGTGACTTCTGAAGCTCAAAAAAGCGCTCTAACTCAATAAACTATGGGTTCACATAGCTAAAGGTAATATCTTTGTGGTTTTCACTCTTTCTTTTGGACAGAGACCAGCTCTCATAAGATTTGAACCCATGACTTCAGAAGGTCAAACTAGCACTCTAACACAATGAGCTATTGGCTGACGTAGCTTACGATCGGTTCTTGGCAGTTTACACCCCTTCTTTTTAGACAGACACCTCAAAAGAGTCCAAGACATCACAGGGTTTAAACCGATGACTTCTGAAGCTCAAAAAAGCGCTCTAACTCAATAAACTATGGGTTCACATAGCTAAAGGTAATGTCTCTGTGGTTTTCACTCTTTCTTATGGACAGAGACCAGCTCTCATAAGATTTGAACCCATGACTTCAGAAGATCAAACTAGCACTCTAACACAATGAGCTATTGGCTGACGTAGCTCATGGTCGGTTCTTGGCAATTTACACCCCTTCTTTTTAGACAGACACCTCAAAAGAGTCCAAGACATCACAGGGTTTGAACCGATGACTTCTGAAGCTCAAAAAAGCGCTCTAACTCAATAAACTATGGGTTCACATAGCTAAAGGTAATGTCTTTTTCACTCTTTTTTTTGGACAGAGACCAGCTCTCATAAGATTTGAACCCATGACTTCAGAAGCTCAACCTAGCACTCTAACACAATGAGCTATTGGCTGACGTAGCTCACCATCGGTTCTTGGCAATATACACCCCTTCTTTTTAGACAGACACCTCAAAAGAGTCCAAGACATCACAGGGTTTGAACCGATGACCTCTGAAGCTCAAAAAAGCGCTCTAACTCAATAAACTATGGGTTCACATAGCTAAAGGTAATGTCTTTGTGGTTTTCACGCTTTCTTTTGGACGGAGACCAGCTCTCATAAGATTTGAACCCATGACTTCAGAAGATCAAACTAGCGCTCTAACACAATGAGCTACTGGCTGACGTAGCTTGCGATCGGTTCTTGGCAATTTACACCCCTTCTTTTTAGACAGACACCTCAAAAGAGTCAAGACATCACAGGGTTTGAACCGGTGACTTCTGAAGCTCAAAAAAGCGCTCTAACTCAATAAACTATGGGTTCACATAGCTAAAGGTAATGTCTCTGTGGTTTTCACTCTTTGGACAGAGACCAGCTCTCATAAGATTTGAACCCATGACTTCAGAAGCTCAAACTAGCACTCTAACACAATGAGCTATTGGCTGACGTAGCTCACGATCGGTTCTTGGCAGTTTACACCCCTTCTTTTTAGACAGACACCTCAAAAGAGTCCAAGACATCACAGGGTTTGAACCGATGACTTCTGAAGCTCAAAAAAGCGCTCTAACTCAATAAACTATGGGTTCACATAGCTAAAGGTAATGTCTCTGTGGTTTTCACTCTTTCTTTTGGACAGAGACCAGCTCTCATAAGATTTGAACCCATGACTTCAGAAGATCAAACTAGCGCTCTAACACAATGAGCTATTGGCTGACGTAGCTCACGGTCGGTTCTTGGCAATTTACACCCCTTCTTTTTAGACAGACACCTCAAAAGAGTCCAAGACATCACAGGGTTTGAACCGATGACTTCTGAAGCTCAAAAAAGCGCTCTAACTCAATAAACTATGGGTTCACATAGCTAAAGGTAATGTCTCTGTGGTTTTCACTCTTTCTTTTGGACAGAGACCAGCTCTCATAAGATTTGAACCCATGACTTCAGAAGATCAAACTAGCGCTCTAACACAATGAGCTATTGGCTCACATAGGTGATAATAGTTTTTTGGTATTTTTCACTCTTTCTTTCGGACTTCAAACACTTTTGTCAGACCTCCAGTTAAACCACCCCCCCCCCACCGCCACCCCCACCCTCTACACCCCACACACAGCTTATGAGGTGCAGTCCGTTTTGAAGGCCAACACCCAAAATTTAGCATTAAGAGCGCTCACGGTAAAGGTTTGTTTGTAGCTCACTGGATAGCTCAGTAGTCGGTGCTGCTGACTTTGCCCCGGTTGATGCGTGTTCGGATCCAGGTGGGTTACTGGGTATACATGGATTCTTTGGAACATCATCTGGCTAACCTCTAAAGCGTTAGTCCAGAGTTCCAATAGATGCGATCGGAAACTGAAATCATATGCTACAGATTCACGAGGTACAATAAATATGCTACGGCAAGGAGGAGTCAGGACGCCAGGACATGGGGGATGTAATCATCCCCCCCATTTGGGTACCAAGCCCCAACCCCGTTTGTGTAGTCAGGGACCTGAAGAGAGTTCAGTCGGTAAAGAGATAGGTTAGATACAATTACTTATACTTTTTTTTCCCCCACTGGGGATACTTTTTTTACTCCCCACTCTTCTACTCACTACTACTCATTCATTTACTCGAACGAAAAAAAACTAAAAGTGCCATGTTTGCTTGTTTGGGCGTAACCCTATCCTATCTATCTGACTATCCTATTTTACCGACTGGAAACTGCGATCATGACACTATCATCAGGACTTGGTACTTTAGTCTTACACTCTGTTCCCTGACAAACCTATCATATCATATCTATTGGGGCCCAAATATCTAATTTGGGGGATGATTTAACTCACGTCCCCGGAAAGACCTGACAGTCATCCTCGCATATTTATTGTACCTCGTGAAGCTGTAGCATATGATTTCAGTTTCCAATCGCATCTATTAAACTCTGGACTAAGACTGTTTGGATTAGTCTTAGATTACGGTTAGCCCAAATGATGTTCCAAAGCATCCATGTATTCGAGGCTGTAGCATTGAAGGACCTTGCCTAAGGATCCACCTGGATTCGAACACACATGAACCGGGGCAAAGTCAGTGGGACGAACCACTGAGCTATCCAGTTAGCTACAAAGAGACCTTCACCGTGAGCGCTCTTAAGTCTAAACTTTGGGTGTTGGCCTTCAAAACCAAGTGCACCTCATAAGATTTGAACTCACAACTTCAGAAGCGCCAAGCAGTGCTCTAACAATCTGCGCTATCAGCCGACAAAGGTGGAGATGTTTTTTCTCGTAGTTTACACTCTTCCTTTTGCACGCAGCCCTCAAAAGCAACTGCACCTCTAAGATTTGAACTCACAACATCACAGTTTAGAAGCAGCGCTCTATCAATCTAAGCTATCAGCCCACCCTGGTGGAGGTGTTTTTTTCTTGTAGTTAACACTCTTCCTTTTGGACGCAGCCCTCAAAAGGGACTGCACCTCATAAGATTCGAACAGACTTCACCGCTCTTAAGTCTAAACTTTGGGTGTTGGCCTTCGAAAGGGACTGCACGGGACTGAGCTATTGGCTCACATAGCTAAAGGTAATGTCTTTGTAGTTTTCACTCTTTCTTTTGGACAGAGACCAGCTCTCATAAGATTTGAACCCATGACTTCAGAAGCTCAAACTAGCGCTCTAACACAATGAGCTATTGGCTGACATACCTCACAATCGGTTGTTGGCAGTTTACACCCCTTCTTTTTAGACAGACACCTCAAAAGAGTCCAAGACATCACAGGGTTTGAACCGGTGACTTCTGAAGCTCAAAAAAGCGCTCTAACTCAATAAACTATGGGTTCACATAGCTAAAGGTAATGTCTCTGTGGTTTTCACTCTTTCTTTGGACAGAGACCAGCTCATAAGATTTGAACCCATGACTTCAGAAGCTCAAACTAGGACTCTAACACAATGAGCTATTGGCTGACGTAGCTCACGATCGGTTCTTGGCAGTTTCCACTCCTTCTTTTTAGACAGACACCTCAAAAGAGTCCAGACATCACAGGGTTTGAACCGATGACTTCTGAAGCTCAAAAAAGCGCTCTAACTCAATAAACTATGGGTTCACATAGCTAAGGTAATGTCTTGTGGTTTTCACTCTTTCTTTGGACAGAGACCAGCTCTCATAAGATTTGAACCCATGACTTCAGAAGCTCAAACTAGCGCTCTAACACAATGAGCTATTGGCTGACGTAGCTCATAATCGGTTCTTGGCAGTTTACACCTTCTTTTTAGACAGACACCTCAAAAGAGTCCAAGACATCACAGGGTTTGAACCGATGACTTCTGAAGCTCAAAAAAGCGCTCTAACTCAAAAACTATGGGTTCACATAGCTAAAGGTAATGTCTTGTGGTTTTTCACTCTTTCTTTTGGACAGAGACCAGCTCTCATAAGATTTGAACCCATGACTTCAGAAGCTCAAACTAGCGCTCTAACACAATGAGCTATTGGCTGACGTAGCTCACGATCGGTTCTTGGCAGTTTACACCCCTTCTTTTTAGACAGACACCTCAAAAGAGTCCAAGACATCACAGGGTTTGAACCGATGACTTCTGAAGCTCAAAAAGCGCTCTAACTCAATAAACTATGGGTTCACATAGCTAAAGGTAATGTCTCTGTGGTTTTCACTCTTTCTTTTGGACAGAGACCAGCTCTCATAAGATTTGAACCCATGACTTCAGAAGCTCAAACTAGCGCTCTAACACAATGAGCTATTGGCTGACGTAGCTCATCGGTTCTTGGCAATTTACACCCCTTCTTTTTAGACAGACACCTCAAAAGAGTCCAAGACATCACAGGGTTTGAACCGATGACTTCTGAAGCTCAAAAAAGCGCTCTAACTCAATAAACTATGGGTTCACATAGCTAAGGTAATGTCTTTGTGGTTTTCACTCTTTCTTTTGGACAGAGACCAGCTCTCATAAGATTTGAACCCATGACTTCAGAAGCTCAAACTAGCGCTCTAACACAATGAGCTATTGGCTGACGTAGCTCACAATCGGTTCTTGGCATTTACACCCTTCTTTTTAGACAGACACCTCAAAAGAGTCCAAGACATCACAGGGTTTGAACCGATGACTTCTGAAGCTCAAAAAGCGCTCTAACTCAATAATCTATGGGTTCACATAGCTAAAGGTAATGTCTCTGTGGTTTTCACTCTTTCTTTTGGACAGAGACCAGCTCTCATAAGATTTGAACCCATGACTTCAGAAGCTCAAACTAGCACTCTAACACAATGAGCTATTGGCTGACGTAGCTCACGATCGGTTCTTGGCAGTTTACACCCCTTCTTTTTAGACAGACACCTCAAAAGAGTCCAAGACATCACAGGGTTTGAACCGATGACTTCTGAAGCTCAAAAAAGCACTCTAACTCAATAAACTATGGGCTCACATAGCTAAAGGTAATGTCTCTGTGGTTTTCACTCTTTCTTTTGGACAGAGACCAGCTCTCATACGATTTGAACCCATGACTTCAGAAGCTCAAACTAGCACTCTAACACAATGAGCTATTGGCTGACGTAGCTTGTGATCGGTTCTTGGCAATTTACACCCCTTCTTTTTAGACAGACACCTCAAAAGAGTCCAAGACATCACAGGGTTTGAACCGATGACTTCTGAAGCTCAAAAAAGCGCTCTAACTGAATAAACTATGGGTTCACATAGCTAAAGGTAATGTCTCTGTGGTTTTCACTCTTTCTTTTGGACAGAGACCAGCTCTCATAAGATTTGAACCCATGACTTCAGAAGCTCAAACTAGCGCTCTAACACAATGAGCTATTGGCTCACATAGATGATAATAGTTTTTTGGTAGTTTTCACTCTTTCTTTCGGACTTCAAACACTTTTGTCAGACCTCCAGTTAACCCCCCCCCCCCACCCACCCCCACCCCCACCCTCTACACCCCACACACAGCTTATGAGGTGCAGTCCGTTTTGAAGGCCAACACCCAAAATTTAGCATTAAGAGCGCTCACGGTAAAGGTCTGTTTGTAGCTCACTGGATAGCTCAGTAGTGGGTGCTGCTGACTTTGCCCCGGTTGATGCGTGTTCGAATCCAGGTGGGTTACTGGGTATACATGGATGCTTCGGAACATCATCTGGCTAACCTCTAAAGCGTTAGTCCAGAGTTCCAATAGATGCGATCGGAAACTGAAATCATATGCTACAGATTCACGAGGTACAATAAATATGCTACGGCAAGGAGGAGTCAGGACGCAAGGACATGGGGGATGTAATCATCCCCCCCATTTGGGTACCAAGCCCCAACCCCGTTTGTGTAGTCAGGGACCTGAAGAGAGTTCAGTCGGTAAAGAGATAGGTTAGATACAATTACTTATACTTTTTTTTCCCCCACTGGGGATACTTTTTTTTTACTCCCCACTCTTCTAATCACTACTACTCATTCATTTACTCGAACGAAAAAAGCTAAAAGTGCCATGTTTGCTTGTTTGGGCGTAACCCTATCCTATCTATCTGACTATCCTATTTTACCGACTGGAAACTGCGATCATGACACTATCATCAGGACTTGGTACTTTAGTCTTACACTCTGTTCCCTGACAAACCTATCATATCATATCTATTGGGGCCCAAATATCTAATTTGGGGGATGATTTAACTCACGTCCCCGGAAAGACCTGACAGTCATCCTCGGCATATTTATTGTACCTCGTGAAGCTGTAGCATATGATTTCAGTTTCCAATCGCATCTATTAAACTCTGGACTAAGACTGTTTGGATTAGTCTTAGATTACGGTTAGCCCAAATGATGTTCCAAAGCATCCATGTATCCGAGGCTGTAGCATTGAAGGACCTTGCCTAAGGATCCACCTGGATTCGAACACACATGAACCGGGGCAAAGTCAGTGGGACGAACCACTGAGCTATCCAGTTAGCTACAAAGAGACCTTCACCGTGAGCGCCCTTAAGTCTAAACTTTGGGTGTTGGCCTTCAAAACCAAGTGCAGCTCATAAGATTTGAACTCACAACTTCAGAAGCGCCAAGCAGTGCTCTAACAATCTGCGCTATCAGCCGACAAAGGTGGAGATGTTTTTTCTCGTAGTTTACACTCTTCCATTTGCACGCAGCCCTCAAAAGCAACTGCACCTCTAAGATTTGAACTCACAACATCACAGTTTAGAAGCAGCGCTCTATCAATCTGAGCTATCAGCCCACCCTGGTGGAGGTGTTTTTTTCTTGTAGTTTACACTCTTCCTTTTGGACGCAGCCCTCAAAAGGGACTGCACCTCATAAGATTCGAACAGACTTCACCGCTCTTAAGTCTAAACTTTGGGTGTTGGCCTTCGAAAGGGACTGCACGGACTGAGCTATTGGCTCACATAGCTAAAGGTAATGTCTTTGTAGTTTTCACTCTTTCTTTTGGACAGAGACCAGCTCTCATAAGATTTGAACCCATGACTTCAGAAGCTCAACTTAGCACTCTAACACAATGAGCTATTGGCTGACATAGCTCACATCGGTTCTTGGCATTTACACCCCTTCTTTTTAGACAGACACCTCAAAGAGTCCAAGACATCACAGGGTTTGAACCGGCGACTTCTGAAGCTCAAAAAAGCGCTCTAACTCAATAAACTATGGGTTCACATAGCTAAAGGTAATGTCTCTGTGGTTTTCACTCTTTTTTGGACAGAGACCAGCTCTCATAAGATTTGAACCCATGACTTCAGAAGCTCAAACTAGCGCTCTAACACAATGAGCTATTGGCTGACGTAGCTCAAATCGGTTCTTGGCAGTTTACACTCCTTCTTTTTAGACAGACACCTCAAAAGAGTCCAAGACATCACAGGGTTTGAACCGATGACTTCTGAAGCTCAAAAAAGCGCTCTAACTCAATAAACTATGGGTTCACATAGCTAAAGGTAATGTCTTTGTGTTTTTCACTCTTTCTTTTGGACAGAGACCAGCTCTCATAAGATTTGAACCCATGACTTTAGAAGCTCAAACTAGCGCTCTAACACAATGAGCTATTGGCTCACATAGGTGACAATAGTTTTTTGGTAGTTTTCACTCTTTCTTTCGGACTTCAAACACTTTTGTCAGACCTCCAGTTAACCCCCCCCCCACCCCCACCCTCTACACCCCACACACAGCTTATGAGGTGCAGTCCGTTTTGAAGGCCAACCCCAAAATTTAGCATTAAGAGCGCTCACGGTAAAGGTCTGTTTGTAGCTCACTGGATAGCTCAGTAGTGGGTGCTGCTGACTTTGCCCCGGTTGATGCGTGTTCGAATCCAGGTGGGTTACTGGGTATACATGGATGCTTCGGAACATCATCTGGCTAACCTCTAAAGCGTTAGTCCAGAGTTCCAATAGATGCGATCGGAAACTGAAATCATATGCTACAGATTCACGAGGTACAATAAATATGCTACGGCAAGGAGGAGTCAGGACGCCAGGACATGGGGGATGTAATCATCCCCCCCATTTGGGTACCAAGCCCCAACCCCGTTTGTCTAGTCAGGGACCTGAAGAGAGTTCAGTCGGTAAAGAGATAGGTTAGATACAATTACTTATACTTTTTTTTCCCCCACTGGGGATACTTTTTTTTACTCCCCACTCTTCTACTCACTACTACTCATTCATTTACTCGAACGAAAAAAAACTAAAAGTGCCATGTTTGCTTGTTTGGGCGTAACCCTATCCTATCTATCTGACTATCCTATTTTACCGACTGGAAACTGCGATCATGACACTATCATCAGGACTTGGTACTTTAGTCTTACACTCTGTTCCCTGACAAACCTATCTATCATATCTATTGGGGCCCAAATATCTAATTTGGGGGATGATTTAACTCACGTCCCCGAAAGACCTGACAGTCATCCTCGGCATATTTATTGTACCTGTGAAGCTGTAGCATATGATTTCAGTTTCCAATCGCATCTATTAAACTCTGGACTAACACTGTTTGGATTAGTCTTAGATTACGGTTAGCCCAAATGATGTTCCAAAGCATCCATGTATCCGAGGCTGTAGCATTGAAGGACCTTGCCTAAGGATCCACCTGGATTCGAACACACATGAACCGGGGCAAAGTCAGTGGGACGAACCACTGAGCTATCCAGTTAGCTACAAAGGACCTTCACCGTGAGCGCCTTAAGTCTAAACTTTGGGTGTTGGCCTTCAAAACCAAGTGCACCTCATAAGATTTGAACTCACAACTTCAGAAGCGCCAAGCAGTGCTCTAACAATCTGCGCTATCAGCCGACAAAGGTGGAGATGTTTTTTCTCGTAGTTTACACTTTCCTTTTGCACGCAGCCTTCAAAAGCAACTGCACCTCTAAGATTTGAACTCACAACATCACAGTTTAGAAGCAGCGCTCTATCAATCTGAGCTATCAGCCCACCCTGGTGGAGGTGTTTTTTCTTGTAGTTAACACTTCCTTTTGGACGCAGCCCTCAAAGGGACTGCACCTCATAAGATTCGAACAGACTTCACCGCTCTTAAGTCTAAACTTTGGGTGTTGGCCTTCGAAAGGGACTGCACGGGACTGAGCTATTGGCTCACATAGCTAAAGGTAATGTCTTTGTAGTTTTCACTCTTTCTTTTGGACAGAGACCAGCTCTCATAAGATTTGAACCCATGACTTCAGAAGCTCAACTTAGCACTCTAACACAATGAGCTATTGGCTGACATAGCTCACCATCGGTTCTTGGCAATTTACACCCCTTCTTTTTAGACAGACACCTCAAAAGAGTCCAAGACATCACAGGGTTTGAACCGGCGACTTCTGAAGCTCAAAAAAGCGCTCTAACTCAATAAACTATGGGTTCACATAGCTAAAGGTAATGTCTCTGTGGTTTTCACTCTTTCTTATGGAAAGAGACCAGCTCTCATAAGATTTGAACCCATGACTTCAGAAGCTCAAACTAGCACTCTAACACAATGAGCTATTGGCTGACTAGCTCACATCGGTTCTTGGCATTTACACCCCTTCTTTTTAGACAGACACCTCAAAGAGTCCAAGACATCACAGGGTTTGAACCGATTCTGAAGCTCAAAAAAGCGCTCTAACTCAATAAACTATGGGTTCACATAGAAAGGTAATGTCTGTGGTTTTCACTCTTTCTTTGGAAGAGACCAGCTCTCATAAGATTTGAACCCATGACTTCAGAAGCTCAAACTAGGCTCTAACACAATGAGCTATTGGCTGACGTAGCTCACGATCGGTTCTTGGCAGTTTCCACTCCTTCTTTTAGACAGACACCTCAAAAGAGTCCAAGACATCACAGGGTTTGAACCGATGACTTCTGAAGCTCAAAAAAGCGCTCTACTCAATAAACTATGGGTTCACATAGCTAAGGTAATGTCTTTGTGGTTTTCACTCTTTTTGGGACAGAGACCAGCTCTCATAAGATTTGAACCCATGACCTCAGAAGCTCAAACGAGCGCTCTAACACAATGAGCTATTGGCTGACGTAGCTCATAATCGGTTCTTGGCAGTTTACACTCTTCTTTTTAGACAGACACCTCAAAAGAGTCCAAGACATCACAGGGTTTGAACCGATGACTTCTGAAGCTCAAAAAAGCGCTCTAACTCAATAACTATGGGTTCACATAGCTAAAGGTAATGTCTTTGTGTTTTTCACTCTTCTTTTGGACAGAGACCAGCTCTCATAAGATTTGAACCCATGACTTTAGAAGCTAAACTAGCGCCCTAACACAATGAGCTATTGGCTGACATACCTCACAATCGGTTGTTGGCAGTCTACACCCTTCTTTTTAGACAGACACCTCACAAAGAGTCCAAGACATCACAGGGTTTGAACACGACGACTTCTGAAGCTCAAAAATGCGCTCTAACTCAATAAACTATGAGCTCACATAGCTAAAGGTAATGTCTCTGTGGTTTTCACTCTTTCTTATGGACAGAGACCAGCTCTCATAAGATTTGAACCCATGACTTCAGAAGATCAAACTAGCATAACACAATGAGCTATTGGCTGACGTAGCTCATGGTCGGTTCTTGGCAATTTACACCCCTTCTTTTAGACAGACACCTCAAAAGAGTCCAAGATCATCACAGGGTTTGAACCGATGACTTCTGAAGCTCAAAAAAGCGCTCTAACTCAATAAACTATGGGTTCACATAGCTAAAGGTAATGTCTTTGTTTTCACTCTTTCTTTTGGACAGAGACCAGCTCTCATAAGATTTGAACCCATGACTTCAGAAGCTCAAACTAGCGCTCTAACACAATGAGCTATTGGCTGACGTAGCTCACATCGGTTCTTGGCAGTTTACACCCCTTCTTTTTAGACAGACACCTCAAAAGAGTCCAAGACATCACAGGGTTTGAACCGATGACTTCTGAAGCTCAAAAAAGCGCTCTAACTCAATAAACTATGGGTTCACATAGCTAAAGGTAATGTCTTTGTGTTTTCACTCTTTCTTTTGGACAGAGACCAGCTCTCATAAGATTTGAACCCATGACTTCAGAAGCTCAAACTAGCGCTCTAACACAATGAGCTATTGGCTGACGTAGCTCATCGGTTCTTGGCAGTTTACACCCCTTCTTTTTAGACAGACACCTCAAAAGAGTCCAAGACATCACAGGGTTTGAACCGATGACTTCTGAAGCTCAAAAAAGCGCTCTAACTCAATAAACTATGGGTTCACATAGCTAAAGGTAATGTCTCTGTGGTTTTCACTCTTTCTTTTGGACAGAGACCAGCTCTCATAAGATTTGAACCCATGACTTCAGAAGCTCAAACTAGCGCTCTAACACAATGAGCTATTGGCTGACGTAGCTCACGATCGGTTCTTGGCATTTACAACACCCTTCTTTTTAGACAGACACCTCAAAAGAGTCCAAGACATCACAGGGTTTGAACCGATGACTTCTGAAGCTCAAAAAAGCGCTCTAACTCAATAAACTATGGGTTCACATAGCTAAAGGTAATGTCTCTGTGGTTTTCACTCTTTCTTTTGGACAGAGACCAGCTCTCATAAGATTTGAACCCATGACTTCAGAAGCTCAAACTAGCACTCTAACACAATGAGCTATTGGCTGACGTAGCTCGATCGGTTCTTGGCAATTTACACCCCTTCTTTTTAGACAGACACCCAAAAGAGTCCAAGACATCACAGGGTTTGAACCGATGACTTCTGAAGCTCAAAAAAGCGCTCTAACTCAATAAACTATGGGTTCACATAGCTAAAGGTAATGTCTCTGTGGTTTTCACTCTTTCTTTGGACAGAGACCAGCTCTCATAAGATTTGAACCCATGACTTCAGAAGAACTCAAACTAGCACTCTAACACAATGAGCTATTGGGTCACATAGGTGTTAGTTTTTTGGTAGTTTTCACTCTTTCTTTCGGACTTCAAACACTTTTGTCAGACCTCCAGTTAACCCCCCCCCCCCCCCCACCCCCCCCTCTACACCCCACACACAGCTTATGAGGTGCAGTCCGTTTTGAAGGCCAACACCCAAAATTTAGCATTAAGAGCGCTCACGGTAAAGGTCTGTTTGTAGCTCCTGGATAGCTCAGTAGTGGGTGCTGCTGACTTTGCCCCGGTTGATGCGTGTTCGAATCCAGTTGGGTTACTGGGTTATACATGGATGCTTCGGAACATCATCTGGCTACCTCTAAAGCGTTAGTCCAGAGTTCCATAGATCGATCGGAAACTGAAATCATATGCTACAGATTCACGAGGTACAATAAATATGCTACGGCAAGGAGGAGTCAGGACGCCAGGACATGGGGGATGTAATCATCCCCCCCATTTGGGTACCCAAGCCCAACCCCGTTTGTGTAGTCAGGGACCTGAAGAGAGTTCAGTCGTTAAAGAGATTAGATACAATTACTTATACTTTTTTTTCCCCCACTGGGGATACTTTTTTTTACCCCCACTCTTCTAATCACTACTACTCATTCATTTACTCGAACGAAAAAAACTAAAAGTGCCATGTTTGCTTGTTTGGGCGTAACCCTATCCTATCTATCTGACTATCCTATTTTACCGACTGGAAACTGCGATCATGACACTATCATCAGGACTTGGTACTTTAGTCTTACACTCTGTTCCCTGACAACCTATCATCATATCATTGGGGCCCAATATCTAATTTGGGGGATGATTTAACTCACGTCCCCGAAAGACCTGACAGTCATCCTCGCCATATTTATTGTACCTCGTGAAGCTGTAGCATATGATTTCAGTTTCCAATCGCATATTAAACTCTGGACTAACACTGTTTGGATTAGTCTTAGATTACGGTTAGCCCAAATGATGTTCCAAAGCATCCATGTATCCGAGGCTGTAGCATTGAGGACCTTGCCTAAGGATCCACCTGGATTCGAACACACATCAACCGGGGCAAGTCAGTGGGACGAACCACTGAGCTATCCAGTTAGCTACAAAGAGACCTTCACCGTGAGCGCTCTTAAGTCTAAACTTTGGGTGTTGGCCTTCAAAACCAAGTGCGCTCATAAGATTTGAACCACACTTCAGAAGCGCTCCAAGCTGCTCTAACAATCTGCGCTACATCAGCCGACAAAGGTGGAGATGTTTTTTCTCGTAGTTTACACTCTTCCTTTTGCACGCAGCCCTCAAAACCAACTGCACCTCTAAGATTTGAACTCACACACACAGTTTAGAAGCAGCGCGCTATCAATCTGACTATCAGCCCACCCTGGTGGAGTGTTTTTTTCTTGTAGTTTACACTCTTCCTTTTGGACGCAGCCCTCAAAAGGGCTGCACCTCATAAGATTCGAACAGACTTCACCGCTCTTAGTCTAAACTTTGGGTGTTGGCCTTCGAAAGGGACTGCACCGGACTGAGCTATTGGCTCACATAGCTAAAGGTAATGTCTTTGTGTTTTCACTCTTTCTTTTGGACAGAGACCAGCTCTCATAAGATTTGAACCCATGACTTCAGAAGCTCAAACTACGCACTCTAACACAATGAGCTATTGGCTGACATAGCTCACATCGGTTCTTGGCAATTTACACACCCCTTCTTTTTAGACAGACACCTCAAAAGAGTCCAAGACATCACAGGGTTTGAACCGATGACTTCTGAAGCTCAAAAAAGCGCTCTAACTCAATAAACTATGGGTTCACATAGCTAAAGGTAATGTCTCTGTGGTTTTCACTCTTTCTTTGGACAGAGACCAGCTCTCATAAGATTTGAACCCATGACTTCAGAAGCTCAAACGCGCTCTAACACAATGAGCTATTGGCTGACGTAGCTCACAATCGGTTCTTGGCAGTTTACACTCCTTCTTTTTAGACAGACACCTCAAAAGAGTCCAGACATCACAGGGTTTGAACCGATGACTTCTGAAGCTCAAAAAAGCGCTCTAACTCAATAAACTATGGGTTCACATAGCTAAAGGTAATGTTCTGTGGTTTTCACTCTTTCTTTTGGACAGAGACCAGCTCTCAAAGATTTGAACCATGACTTCAGAAGCAAACTAGCGCTCTAACACAATGAGCTATTGGCTCACATAGGTGACAATAGTTTTTTGGTAGTTTTCACTCTTTCTTTCGGACTTCAAACACTTTTGTCAGACCTCCGTTAACCCCCCCCCACCCCCCCTCTACACCCCACACACAGCTTATGAGGTGCAGTCCGTTTTGAAGGCCAACACCCAAAATTTAGCATTAAGAGCGCTCACGGTAAAGGTCTGTTTGTAGCTCACTGGATAGCTCAGTAGTGGGTGCTGCTGACTTTGCCCCGGTTGATGCGTGTTCGAATCAGTGGGTTACTGGTTATACATGGATGCTTCGGAACATCATCTGGCTAACCTCTAAAGCGTTAGTCCAGAGTTCCAATAGATGCGATCGGAAACTGAAATCATATGCTACAGATCACGAGGTACAATAAATATGCTACGGCAAGGAGGAGTCAGGACGCAGGACATGGGGGATGTAATCATCCCCCCATTTGGGTACCAACCCCAACCCCGTTTGTGTAGTCAGGGACCTGAAGAGAGTTCAGTCGGTAAAGAGATAGGTTAGATACAATTACTTATACTTTTTTTTCCCCCCTGGGGATACTTTTTTTTACTCCCACTCTTCTACTCACTACTACTCATTCATTTACTCGAACGAAAAAAAACTAAAGTGCCATGTTTGCTTGTTTGGGCGTAACCCTATCATCTATCTGACTATCCTATTTTACCGACTGGAAACTGCGATCATGACACTATCATCAGGACTTGGTACTTTAGTCTTACACTCTGTTCCCTGACAAACCTATCATATATATTGGGGCCCAAATATCTAATTTGGGGGATGATTTAACTCACGTCCCCCGAAAGACCTGACAGTCATCCTCGCATATTTATTGTACCTTGTGAAGCTGTAGCATATGATTTCAGTTTCCAATCGCATCTATTAAACTCTGGACTAACACTGTTTGGATTAGTCTTAGATTACGGTTAGCCCAAATGATGTTCCAAGCATCCATGTATCCGAGGCTGTAGCATTGAAGGACCTTGCCTAAGGATCCACCTGGATTCGAACACACATGAACCGGGGCAAAGTCAGTGGGACGAACCACTGAGCTATCCAGTTAGCTACAAAGAGACCTTCACCGTGAGCGCCTTAAGTCTAAACTTTGGGTGTTGGCCTTCAAAACCAAGTGCACTCATAAGATTAACCACAGACTTCAGACGCCAAGCAGGCTCTAACAATCTGCGCTATCAGCCACAAAGGTGGAGATGTTTTTCTCGTAGTTTACACTCTTCCTTTGCACGCAGCCTTCAAAAGCAACTGCACCTCTAAGATTTGAACTCACAACATCACAGTTTAGAAGCAGCGCTCTATCAATCTGAGCTATCAGCCACCCTGGTGGAGTGTTTTTTTTGTAGTTTACACTCTTTCCTTTTGGACGCAGCCCTCAAAAGGGACTGCACCTCATAAGGTTCGAACAGACTTCACCGCTCTTAAGTCTAAACTTTGGGTGTTGGCCTTCGAAAGGACTGCACGGGACTGAGCTATTGGCTCACATAGCTAAAGGTAATGTCTTTGTTTTTTCACTCTTTCTTTTGGACAGAGACCAGCTCTCATAAGATTTGAACCCATGACTTCAGAAGCTCAAACTAGCACTCTAACACAATGAGCTATTGGCTGACGTAGCTCACCATCGGTTCTTGGCAGTTTACACCCCTTCTTTTTAGACAGACACCTCAAAAGAGTCCAAGACATCACAGGGTTTGAACCGATGACTTCTGAAGCTCAAAAAGCGCTCTAAACTCAATAAACTATGGGTTCACATAGCTAAGGTAATGTCTCTTGGTTTTCACTCTTTCTTTTGGACAGAGACCAGCTCTCATAAGATTTGAACCATGACTTCAGAAGCTCACGACTCTCTAACACAATGAGCTATTGGCTGACGTAGCTCACATCGGTTCTTGGCAGTTTACACCCTTCTTTTTAGACAGACACCTCAAAAGAGTCCAAGACATCACAGGGTTTGAACCGATGACTTCTGAAGCTCAAAAAAGCGCTCTAACTCAATAACTATATGGGTTCACATAGCTAAAGGTAATGTTCTTTGTGGTTTTCACTCTTTCTTTTGGACAGAGACCCTCTCATAAGATTTGAACCCATGACTTCAGAACTCAAACTAGCGCTCTAACACAATGAGCTATTGGCACATAGGTGCTAGTTTTTTGGTAGTTTTCACTCTTTCTTTCGGACTTCAAACACTTTTGTCAGACCTCCAGTTAACCCCCCCCCACCCCCACCCTCTACACCCACACACAGCTTATGAGGTGCAGTCCGTTTTGAAGGCCAACACCCAAAATTTAGCATTAAGAGCGCTCACGGTAAAGGTCTGTTTGTAGCTCACTGGATAGCTCAGTAGTGGGTGCTGCTGACTTTGCCCCGGTTGATGCGTGTTCGAATCCAGGTGGGTTACTGGGTATACATGGATGCTTCGGAACATCATCTGGCTAACCTCTAAAGCGTTAGTCCAGAGTTCCAATAGATGCGATCGGAAACTGAAATCATATGCTACAGATTCACGAGGTACAATAAATATGCTACGGCAAGGAGGAGTCAGGACGCCAGGACATGGGGGATGTAATCATCCCCCCCATTTGGGTACCAAGCCCCAACCCCGTTTGTGTAGTCAGGGACCTGAAGAGAGTTCAGTCGGTAAAGAGATAGGTTAGATACAATTACTTATACTTTTTTTTTCCCCCACTGGGGATACTTTTTTTTACTCCCCACTCTTCTACTCACTACTACTCATTCATTTACTCGAACGAAAAAAAACTAAAAGTGCCATGTTTGCTTGTTTGGGCGTAACCCTATCCTATCTATCTGACTATCCTATTTTACCGACTGGAAACTGCGATCATGACACTATCATCAGGACTTGGTACTTTAGTCTTACACTCTGTTCCCTGACAAACCTATCATCATATCTATTGGGGCCCAAATATCTAATTTGGGGGATGATTTAACTCACGTCCCCGAAAGACCTGACAGTCATCCTCGGCATATTTATTGTACCTCGTGAAGCTGTAGCATATGATTTCAGTTTCCAATCGCATCTATTAAACTCTGGACTAACACTGTTTGGATTAGTCTTAGATTACGGTTAGCCCAAATGATGTTCCAAAGCATCCATGTATCCGAGGCTGTAGCATTGAAGGACCTTGCCTAAGGATCCACCTGGATTCGAACACACATGAACCGGGGCAAAGTCAGTGGGACGAACCACTGAGCTATCCAGTTAGCTACAAAGAGACCTTCACCGTGAGCGCTCTTAAGTCTAAACTTTGGGTGTTGGCCTTCAAAACCAAGTGCACCTCATAAGATTTGAACTCACAACTTCAGAAGCGCCAAGCAGTGCTCTAACAATCTGCGCTATCAGCCGACAAAGGTGGAAATGTTTTTTCTCGTAGTTTACACTCTTCCTTTTGCACGCAGCCCTCAAAAGCAACTGCACCTCTAAGATTTGAACTCACAACATCACAGTTTAGAAGCAGCGCTCTATCAATCTGAGCTATCAGCCCACCCTGGTGGAGGTGTTTTTTTTCTTGTAGTTAACACTCTTCCTTTTGGACGCAGCCCTCAAAAGGGACTGCACCTCATAAGATTCGAACAGACTTCACCGCTCTTAAGTCTAAACTTTGGGTGTTGGCCTTCGAAAGGGACTGCACGGGACTGAGCTATTGGCTCACATAGCTAAAGGTAATGTCTTTGTAGTTTTCACTCTTTCTTTTGGACAGAGACCAGCTCTCATAAGATTTGAACCCATGACTTCAGAAGCTCAAACTAGCGCTCTAACACAATGAGCTATTGGCTGACATACCTCACAATGGGTTGTTGGCAGTTTACACCCCTTCTTTTTAGACAGACACCTCAAAAGAGTCCAAGACATCACAGGGTTTGAACCGGTGACTTCTGAAGCTCAAAAAAGAGCTCTAACTCAATAAACTATGGGTTCACATAGCTAAAGGTAATGTCTCTGTGGTTTTCACTCTTTCTTTTGGACAGAGACCAGCTCTGATAAGATTTGAACCCATGACTTCAGAAGCTCAAACTAGGACTCTAACACAATGAGCTATTGGCTGACGTAGCTCACGATCGGTTCTTGGCAGTTTCCACTCCTTCTTTTTAGACAGACACCTCAAAAGAGTCCAAGACATCACAGGGTTTAAACCGATGACTTCTGAAGCTCAAAAAAGCGCTCTAACTCAATAAACTATGGGCTCACATAGCTAAGGGTAATGTCTTTGTGGTTTTCACTCTTTCTTTGGGACAGAGACCAGCTCTCATAAGATTTGAACCCATGACCTCAGAAGCTCAAACGAGCGCTCTAACACAATGAGCTATTGGCTGACGTAGCTCATAATCGGTTCTTGGCAGTTTACACTCCTTCTTTTTAGACAGACACCTCAAAAGAGTCCAAGACATCACAGGGTTTGAACCGATGACTTCTGAAGCTCAAAAAAGCGCTCTAACTCAATAAACTATGGGTTCACATAGCTAAAGGTAATGTCTTTGTGTTTTTCACTCTTTCTTTTGGACAGAGACCAGCTCTCATAAGATTTGAACCCATGACTTTAGAAGCTCAAACTAGCGCTCTAACACAATGAGCTATTGGCTGACATACCTCACAATCGGTTGTTGGCAGTTTACACCCCTTCTTTTTAGACAGACACCTCAAAAGAGTCCAAGACATCACAGGGTTTGAACCGACGACTTCTGAAGCTCAAAAATGCGCTCTAACTCAATAAACTATGAGCTCACATAGCTAAAGGTAATGTCTCTGTGGTTTTCACTCTTTCTTATGGACAGAGACCAGCTCTCATAAGATTTGAACCCATGACTTCAGAAGATCAAACTAGCACTCTAACACAATGAGCTATTGGCTGACGTAGCTCATGGTCGGTTCTTGGCAATTTACACCCCTTCTTTTTAGACAGACACCTCAAAAGAGTCCAAGACATCACAGGGTTTGAACAGATGACTTCTGAAGCTCAAAAAAGCGCTCTAACTCAATAAACTATGGGTTCACATAGCTAAAGGTAATGTCTTTTTCACTCTTTTTTTGGACAGAGACCAGCTCTCGTACGATTTGAACCCATGACTTCAGAAGCTCAACCTAGGACTCTAACACAATGAGCTATTGGCTGACGTAGCTCACCATCGGTTCTTGGCAATTTACACCCCTTCTTTTTAGACAGACACCTCAAAAGAGTCCAAGACATCACAGGGTTTGAACCGATGACCTCTGAAGCTCAAAAAAAGCGCTCTAACTCAATAAAGTATGGGTTCACATAGCTAAAGGTAATGTCTTTGTGGTTTTCACGCTTTCTTTTGGACGGAGACCAGCTCTCATAAGATTTGAACCCATGACTTCAGAAGATCAAACTAGCGCTCTAACACAATGAGCTATTGGCTGACATACCTCACAATCGGTTGTTGGCAGTTTACACCCCTTCTTTTTAGACAGACACCTCAAAAGAGTCCAAGACATCACAGGGTTTGAACCGACGACTTCTGAAGCTCAAAAATGCGCTCTAACTCAATAAACTATGAGCTCACATAGCTAAAGGTAATGTCTCTGTGGTTTTCACTCTTTCTTATGGAAAGAGACCAGCTCTCATAAGATTTGAACCCATGACTTCAGAAGATCAAACGAGCGCTCTAACACAATGAGCTATTGGCTGACGTAGCTCATAATCGGTTCTTGGCAGTTTACACTCCTTCTTTTTAGACAGACACCTCAAAAGAGTCCAAGACATCACAGGGTTTGAACCGATGACTTCTGAAGCTCAAAAAAGCGCTCTAACTCAATAAACTATGGGTTCACATAGCTAAAGGTAATGTCTTTGTGTTTTTCACTCTTTCTTTTGGACAGAGACCAGCTCTCATAAGATTTGAACCCATGACTTTAGAAGCTCAAACTAGCGCTCTAACACAATGAGCTATTGGCTGACATACCTCACAATCGGTTGTTGGCAGTTTACACCCCTTCTTTTTAGACAGACACCTCAAAAGAGTCCAAGACATCACAGGGTTTAAACCGACGACTTCTGAAGCTCAAAAATGCGCTCTAACTCAATAAACTATGAGCTCACATAGCTAAAGGTAATGTCTCTGTGGTTTTCACTCTTTCTTATGGACAGAGACCAGCTCTCATAAGATTTGAACCCATGATTTCAGAAGATCAAACTAGCACTCTAACACAATGAGCTATTGGCTGACGTAGCTCATGGTCGGTTCTTGGCAATTTACACCCCTTCTTTTTAGACAGACACCTCAAAAGAGTCCAAGACATCACAGGGTTTGAACAGATGACTTCTGAAGTTCAAAAAAGCGCTCTAACTCAATAAACTATGGGTTCACATAGCTAAAGGTAATGTCTTTTTCACTCTTTTTTTGGACAGAGACCAGCTCTCATACGATTTGAACCCATGACTTCAGAAGCTCAACCTAGGACTCTAACACAATGAGCTATTGGCTGACGTAGCTCACCATCGGTTCTTGGCAATTTACACCCCTTCTTTTTAGACAGACACCTCAAAAGAGTCCAAGACATCACAGGGTTTGAACCGATGACCTCTGAAGCTCAAAAAAAGCGCTCTAACTCAATAAAGTATGGGTTCACATAGCTAAAGGTAATGTCTTTGTGGTTTTCACGCTTTCTTTTGGACGGAGACCAGCTCTCATAAGATTTGAACCCATGACTTCAGAAGATCAAACTAGCGCTCTAACACAATGAGCTATTGGCTGACATACCTCACAATCGGTTGTTGGCAGTTTACACCCCTTCTTTTTAGACAGACACCTCAAAAGAGTCCAAGACATCACAGGGTTTGAACCGACGACTTCTGAAGCTCAAAAATGCGCTCTAACTCAATAAACTATGAGCTCACATAGCTAAAGGTAATGTCTCTGTGGTTTTCACTCTTTCTTATGGAAAGAGACCAGCTCTCATAAGATTTGAACCCATGACTTCAGAAGATCAAACTAGCACTCTAACACAATGAGCTATTGGCTGACGTAGCTCACGGTCGGTTCTTGGCAATTTACACCCCTTCTTTTTAGACAGACACCTCAAAAGAGTCCAAGACATCACAGGGTTTGAACCGATGACTTCTGAAGCTCAAAAAAGCGCTCTAACTCAATAAACTATGGGTTCACATAGCTAAAGGTAATGTCTCTGTGGTTTTCACTCTTTCTTTTGGACAGAGACCAGCTCTCATAAGATTTGAACCCATGACTTCAGAAGATCAAACTAGCGCTCTAACACAATGAGCTATTGGCTCACATAGGTGATAATAGTTTTTTGGTAGTTTTCACTCTTTCTTTCGGACTTCAAACACTTTTGTCAGACCTCCAGTTAACCCCCCCCCCAACCCCCACCCTCTACACCCCACACACAGCTTATGAGGTGCAGTCTGTTTTGAAGGCCAACACCCAAAATTTAGCATTAAGAGCGCTCACGGTAAAGGTCTGTTTGTAGCTCACTGGATAGCTCAGTAGTGGGTGCTGCTGACTTTGCCCCGGTTGATGCGTGTTCGAATCCAGGTGGGTTACTGGGTATACATGGATGCTTCGGAACATCATCTGGCTAACCTCTAAAGCGTTAGTCCAGAGTTCCAATAGATGCGATCAGAAACTGAAATCATATGCTACAGATTCACGAGGTACAATAAATATGCTACGGCAAGGAGGAGTCAGGACGCCAGGACATGGGGGATGTAATCATCCCCCCCATTTGGGTACCAAGCCCCAACCCCGTTTGTGTAGTCAGGGACCTGAAGAGAGTTCAGTCGGTAAAGAGATAGGTTAGATACAATTACTTATACTTTTTTTTCCCCCACTGGGGATACTTTTTTTTACTCCCCACTCTTCTACTCACTACTACTCATTCATTTACTCGAACGAAAAAAAACTAAAAGTGCCATGTTTGGGCGTAACCCTATCCTATCTATCTGACTATCCTATTTTACCGACTGGAAACTGCGATCATGACACTATCATCAGGACTTGGTACTTTAGTCTTACACTCTGTTCCCTGACAAACCTATCATATCATATCTATTGGGGCCCAAATATCTAATTTGGGGGATGATTTAACTCACGTCCCCGGAAAGACCTGACAGTCATCCTCGGCATATTTATTGTACCTCGTGAAGCTGTAGCATATGATTTCAGTTTCCAATCGCATCTATTAAACTCTGGACTAACACTGTTTGGATTAGTCTTAGATTACGGTTAGCCCAAATGATGTTCCAAAGCATCCATGTATCCGAGGCTGTAGCATTGAAGGACCTTGCCTAAGGATCCACCTGGATTCGAACACACATGAACCGGGGCAAAGTCAGTGGGACGAACCACTGAGCTATCCAGTTAGCTACAAAGAGACCTTCACCGTGAGCGCTCTTAAGTCTAAACTTTGGGTGTTGGCCTTCAAAACCAAGTGCACCTCATAAGATTTGAACTCACAACTTCAGAAGCGCCAAGCAGTGCTCTAAGAATCTGCGCTATCAGCCGACAAAGGTGGAAATGTTTTTTCTCGTAGTTTACACTCTTCCTTTTGCACGCAGCCCTCAAAAGCAACTGCACCTCTAAGATTTGAACTCACAACATCACAGTTTAGAAGCAGCGCTCTATCAATCTGAGCTATCAGCCCACCCTGGTGGAGGTGTTTTTTTCTTGTAGTTAACACTCTTCCTTTTGGACGCAGCCCTCAAAAGGGACTGCACCTCATAAGATTCGAACAGACTTCACCGCTCTTAAGTCTAAACTTTGGGTGTTGGCCTTCGAAAGGGACTGCACGGGACTGAGCTATTGGCTCACATAGCTAAAGGTAATGTCTTTGTAGTTTTCACTCTTTCTTTTGGACAGAGACCAGCTCTCATAAGATTTGAACCCATGACTTCAGAAGCTCAAACTAGCGCTCTAACACAATGAGCTATTGGCTGACATACCTCACAATGGGTTGTTGGCAGTTTACACCCCTTCTTTTTAGACAGACACCTCAAAAGAGTCCAAGACATCACAGGGTTTGAACCGGTGACTTCTGAAGCTCAAAAAAGAGCTCTAACTCAATAAACTATGGGTTCACATAGCTAAAGGTAATGTCTTTGTGGTTTTCACTCTTTCTTTGGGACAGAGACCAGCTCTCATAAGATTTGAACCCATGACTTCAGAAGCTCAAAGTAGGACTCTAACACAATGAGCTATTGGCTGACGTAGCTTGCGATCGGTTCTTGGCAATTTACACCCCTTCTTTTTAGACAGACACCTCAAAAGAGTCCAAGACATCACAGGGTTTGAACCGATGACTTCTGAAGCTCAAAAAAGCGCTCTAACTCAATAAACTATGGGTTCACATAGCTAAAGGTAATGTCTCTGTGGTTTTCACTCTTTCTTTTGGACAGAGACCAGCTCTCATAAGATTTGAACCCATGACTTCAGAAGCTCAAACTAGCGCTCTAACACAATGAGCTATTGGCTCACATAGATGATAATAGTTTTTTGGTAGTTTTCACTCTTTCTTTCGGACTTCAAACACTTTTGTCAGACCTCCAGTTAACCCCCCCCCCCCCACCCC
The DNA here is from genome assembly GCA_004119915.2 of Collichthys lucidus. Lineage (NCBI taxonomy): Eukaryota > Metazoa > Chordata > Actinopteri > Sciaenidae > Collichthys > Collichthys lucidus. The sequence goes on along the minus strand of CM014078.1, from coordinate 38,169,792 downwards.
CACCCCCACCCTCTACACCCCACACACAGCTTATGAGGTGCAGTCCGTTTTGAAGGCCAACACCCAAAATTTAGCATTAAGAGCGCTCACGGTAAAGGTCTGTTTGTAGCTCACTGGATAGCTCAGTAGTGGGTGCTGCTGACTTTGCCCCGGTTGATGCGTGTTCGAATTCAGGTGGGTGACTGGGTATACATGGATGCTTCGGAACATCATCTGGCTAACCTCTAAAGCGTTAGTCCAGAGTTCCAATAGATGCGATCGGAAACTGAAATCATATGCTACAGATTCACGAGGTACAATAAATATGCTACGGCAAGGAGGAGTCAGGACGCCAGGACATGGGGGATGTAATCATCCCCCCCATTTGGGTACCAAGCCCCAACCCCGTTTGTGTAGTCAGGGACCTGAAGAGAGTTCAGTCGGTAAAGAGATAGGTTAGATACAATTACTTATCCTTTTTTTTCCCCCACTGGGGATACTTTTTTTTACTCCCCACTCTTCTACTCACTACTACTCATTCATTTACTCGAACGAAAAAAAACTAAAAGTGCCATGTTTGCTTGTTTGGGCGTAACCCTATCCTATCTATCTGACTATCCTATTTTACCGACTGGAAACTGCGATCATGACACTATCATCAGGACTTGGTACTTTAGTCTTACACTCTGTTCCCTGACAAACCTATCATATCATATCGGGGCCCAAATATCTAATTTGGGGGATGATTTAACTCACGTCCCCGGAAAGACCTGACAGTCATCCTCGGCATATTTATTGTACCTCGTGAAGCTGTAGCATATGATTTCAGTTTCCAATGGCATCTATTAAACTCTGGACTAACACTGTTTGGATTAGTCTTAGATTACGGTTAGCCCAAATGATGTTCCAAAGCATCCATGTATCCGAGGCTGTAGCATTGAAGGACCTTGCCTAAGGATCCACCTGGATTCGAACACACATGAACCGGGGCAAAGTCAGTGGGACGAACCACTGAGCTATCCAGTTAGCTACAAAGAGACCTTCACCGTGAGCGCTCTTAAGTCTAAACTTTGGGTGTTGGCCTTCAAAACCAAGTGCACCTCATAAGATTTGAACTCACAACTTCAGAAGCGCCAAGCAGTGCTCTAACAATCTGCGCTATCAGCCGACAAAGGTGGAAATGTTTTTTCTCGTAGTTTACACTCTTCCTTTTGCACGCAGCCCTTAAAAGCAACTGCACCTCTAAGATTTGAACTCACAACATCACAGTTTAGAAGCAGCGCTCTATTAATCTGAGCTATCAGCCCACCCTGGTGGAGGTGTTTTTTTCTTGTAGTTAACACTCTTCCTTTTGGACGCAGCCCTCAAAAGGGACTGCACCTCATAAGATTCGAAGAGACTTCACCGCTCTTAAGTCTAAACTTTGGGTGTTGGCCTTCGAAAGGGACTGCACGGGACTGAGCTATTGGCTCACATAGCTAAAGGTAATGTCTTTGTAGTTTTCACTCTTTCTTTTGGACAGAGACCAGCTCTCATAAGATTTGAACCCATGACTTCAGAAGCTCAAACTAGCGCTCTAACACAATGAGCTATTGGCTGACATACCTCACAATCGGTTGTTGGCAGTTTACACCCCTTCTTTTTAGACAGACACCTCAAAAGAGTCCAAGACATCACAGGGTTTGAACCGGTGACTTCTGAAGCTCAAAAAAGCGCTCTAACTCAATAAACTATGGGTTCACATAGCTAAAGGTAATGTCTCTGTGGTTTTCACTCTTTCTTTTGGACAGAGACCAGCTCTGATAAGATTTGAACCCATGACTTCAGAAGCTCAAAATAGGACTCTAACACAATGAGCTATTGGCTGACGTAGCTCACGATCGGTTCTTGGCAGTTTCCACTCCTTCTTTTTAGGCAGACACCTCAAAAGAGTCCAAGACATCACAGGGTTTGAACCGATGACTTCTGAAGCTCAAAAAAGCGCTCTAACTCAATAAACTATGGGCTCACATAGCTAAGGGTAATGTCTTTGTGGTTTTCACTCTTTCTTTGGGACAGAGACCAGCTATCATAAGATTTGAACCCATGACCTCAGAAGCTCAAACGAGCGCTCTAACACAATGAGCTATTGGCTGACGTAGCTCATAATCGGTTCTTGGCAGTTTACACTCCTTCTTTTTAGACAGACACCTCAAAAGAGTCCAAGACATCACAGGGTTTGAACCGATGACTTCTGAAGCTCAAAAAAGCGCTCTAACTCAATAAACTATGGGTTCACATAGCTAAAGGTAATGTCTTTGTGTTTTTCACTCTTTCTTTTGGACAGAGACCAGCTCTCATAAGATTTGAACCCATGACTTTAGAAGCTCAAACTAGCGCTCTAACACAATGAGCTATTGGCTGACATACCTCACAATCGGTTGTTGGCAGTTTACACCCCTTCTTTTTAGACAGACACCTCAAAAGAGTCCAAGACATCACAGGGTTTGAACAGATGACTTCTGAAGCTCAAAAAAGCGCTCTAACTCAATAAACTATGGGTTCACATAGCTAAAGGTAATGTCTTTTTCACTCTTTTTTTGGACAGAGACCAGCTCTCATACGATTTGAACCCATGACTTCAGAAGCTCAACCTAGGACTCTAACAGAATGAGCTATTGGCTGACGTAGCTCACCATCGGTTCTTGGCAATTTACACCCCTTCTTTTTAGACAGACACCTCAAAAGAGTCCAAGACATCACAGGGTTTGAACCGATGACCTCTGAAGCTCAAAAAAGCGCTCTAACTCAATAATGTATGGGTTCACATAGCTAAAGGTAATGTCTTTGTGGTTTTCACGCTTTCTTTTGGACGGAGACCAGCTCTCATAAGATTTGAACCCATGACTTCAGAAGATCAAACTAGCGCTCTAACACAATGAGCTATTGGCTGACATACCTCACAATCGGTTGTTGGCAGTTTACACCCCTTCTTTTTAGACAGACACCTCAAAAGAGTCCAAGACATCACAGGGTTTGAACCGACGACTTCTGAAGCTCAAAAATGCGCTCTAACTCAATAAACTATGAGCTCACATAGCTAAAGGTAATGTCTCTGTGGTTTTCACTCTTTCTTATGGAAAGAGACCAGCTCTCATAAGATTTGAACCCATGACTTCAGAAGATCAAACGAGCGCTCTAACACAATGAGCTATTGGCTGACGTAGCTCATAATCGGTTCTTGGCAGTTTACACTCCTTCTTTTTAGACAGACACCTCAAAAGAGTCCAAGACATCACAGGGTTTGAACCGATGACTTCTGAAGCTCAAAAAAGCGCTCTAACTCAATAAACTATGGGTTCACATAGCTAAAGGTAATGTCTTTGTGTTTTTCACTCTTTCTTTTGGACAGAGACCAGCTCTCATAAGATTTGAACCCATGACTTTAGAAGCTCAAACTAGCGCTCTGACACAATGAGCTATTGGCTGACATACCTCACAATCGGTTGTTGGCAGTTTACACCCCTTCTTTTTAGACAGACACCTCAAAAGAGTCCAAGACATCACAGGGTTTGAACCGACGACTTCTGAAGCTCAAAAATGCGCTCTAACTCAATAAACTATGAGCTCACATAGCTAAAGGTAATGTCTCTGTGGTTTTCACTCTTTCTTATGGACAGAGACCAGCTCTCATAAGATTTGAACCCATGACTTCAGAAGATCAAACTAGCACTCTAACACAATGAGCTATTGGCTGACGTAGCTCATGGTCGGTTCTTGGCAATTTACACCCCTTCTTTTTAGACAGACACCTCAAAAGAGTCCAAGACATCACAGGGTTTGAACAGATGACTTCTGAAGCTCAAAAAAGCGCTCTAACTCAATAAACTATGGGTTCACATAGCTAAAGGTAATGTCTTTTTCACTCTTTTTTTGGACAGAGACCAGCTCTCATACGATTTGAACCCATGACTTCAGAAGCTCAACCTAGGACTCTAACACAATGAGCTATTGGCTGACGTAGCTCACCATCGGTTCTTGGCAATTTACACCCCTTCTTTTTAGACAGACACCTCAAAAGAGTCCAAGACATCACAGGGTTTGAACCGATGACCTCTGAAGCTCAAAAAAGCGCTCTAACTCAATAAAGTATGGGTTCACATAGCTAAAGGTAATGTCTTTGTGGTTTTCACGCTTTCTTTTGGACGGAGACCAGCTCTCATAAGATTTGAACCCATGACTTCAGAAGATCAAACTAGCGCTCTAACACAATGAGCTATTGGCTGACATACCTCACAATCGGTTGTTGGCAGTTTACACCCCTTCTTTTTAGACAGACACCTCAAAAGAGTCCAAGACATCACAGGGTTTGAACCGACGACTTCTGAAGCTCAAAAATGCGCTCTAACTCAATAAACTATGAGCTCACATAGCTAAAGGTAATGTCTCTGTGGTTTTCACTCTTTCTTATGGAAAGAGACCAGCTCTCATAAGATTTGAACCCATGACTTCAGAAGATCAAACGAGCGCTCTAACACAATGAGCTATTGGCTGACGTAGCTCATAATCGGTTCTTGGCAGTTTACACTCCTTCTTTTTAGACAGACACCTCAAAAGAGTCCAAGACATCACAGGGTTTGAACCGATGACTTCTGAAGCTCAAAAAAGCGCTCTAACTCAATAAACTATGGGTTCACATAGCTAAAGGTAATGTCTTTGTGTTTTTCACTCTCTTTTGGACAGAGACCAGCTCTCATAAGATTTGAACCCATGACTTTAGAAGCTCAAACTAGCGCTCTAACACAATGAGCTATTGGCTGACATACCTCACAATCGGTTGTTGGCAGTTTACACCCCTTCTTTTTAGACAGACACCTCAAAAGAGTCCAAGACATCACAGGGTTTGAACCGACGACTTCTGAAGCTCAAAAATGCGCTCTAACTCAATAAACTATGAGCTCACATAGCTAAAGGTAATGTCTCTGTGGTTTTCACTCTTTCTTATGGACAGAGACCAGCTCTCATAAGATTTGAACCCATGACTTCAGAAGATCAAACTAGCACTCTAACACAATGAGCTATTGGCTGACGTAGCTCATGGTCGGTTCTTGGCAATTTACACCCCTTCTTTTTAGACAGACACCTCAAAAGAGTCCAAGACATCACAGGGTTTGAACAGATGACTTCTGAAGCTCAAAAAAGCGCTCTAACTCAATAAACTATGGGTTCACATAGCTAAAGGTAATGTCTTTTTCACTCTTTTTTTGGACAGAGACCAGCTCTCATACGATTTGAACCCATGACTTCAGAAGCTCAACCTAGGACTCTAACACAATGAGCTATTGGCTGACGTAGCTCACCATCGGTTCTTGGCAATTTACACCCCTTCTTTTTAGACAGACACCTCAAAAGAGTCCAAGACATCACAGGGTTTGAACCGATGACCTCTGAAGCTCAAAAAAGCGCTCTAACTCAATAAAGTATGGGTTCACATAGCTAAAGGTAATGTCTTTGTGGTTTTCACGCTTTCTTTTGGACGGAGACCAGCTCTCATAAGGTTTGAACCCATGACTTCAGAAGATCAAACTAGCGCTCTAACACAATGAGCTATTGGCTGACATACCTCACAATCGGTTGTTGGCAGTTTACACCCCTTCTTTTTAGACAGACACCTCAAAAGAGTCCAAGACATCACAGGGTTTGAACCGACGACTTCTGAAGCTCAAAAATGCGCTCTAACTCAATAAACTATGAGCTCACATAGCTAAAGGTAATGTCTCTGTGGTTTTCACTCTTTCTTATGGAAAGAGACCAGCTCTCATAAGATTTGAACCCATGACTTCAGAAGATCAAACTAGCACTCTAACACAATGAGCTATTGGCTGACGTAGCTCACGGTCGGTTCTTGGCAATTTACACCCCTTCTTTTTAGACAGACACCTCAAAAGAGTCCAAGACATCACAGGGTTTGAACCGATGACTTCTGAAGCTCAAAAAAGCGCTCTAACTCAATAAACTATGGGTTCACATAGCTAAAGGTAATGTCTTTTTCACTCTTTCTTTTGGACAGAGACCAGCTCTCATAAGATTTGAACCCATGACTTCAGAAGATCAAACTAGCGCTCTAACACAATGAGCTATTGGCTCACATAGGTGATAATAGTTTTTTGGTAGTTTTCACTCTTTCTTTCGGACTTCAAACACTTTTGTCAGACCTCCAGTTAACCCCACCCCCCCACCCCCACCCTCTACACCCCACACACAGCTTATGAGGTGCAGTCCGTTTTGAAGGCCAACACCCAAAATTTAGCATTAAGAGCGCTCACGGTAAAGGTCTGTTTGTAGCTCACTGGATAGCTCAGTAGTGGGTGCTGCTGACTTTGCCCCGGTTGATGCGTGTTCGAATCCAGGTGGGTAACTGCGTATACATGGATGCTTCGGAACATCATCTGGCTAACCTCTAAAGCGTTAGTCCAGAGTTCCAATAGATGCGATCGGAAACTGAAATCATATGCTACAGATTCACGAGGTACAATAAATATGCTACGGCAAGGAGAAGTCAGGACGCCAGGACATGGGGGATGTAATCATCCCCCCCATTTGGGTACCAAGCCCCAACCCCGTTTGTGTAGTCAGGGACCTGAAGAGAGTTCAGTCGGTAAAGAGATAGGTTAGATACAATTACTTATACTTTTTTTTCCCCCACTGGGGATACTTTTTTTTACTCCCCACTCTTCTACTCACTACTACTCATTCATTTACTCGAACGAAAAAAAACTAAAAGTGCCATGTTTGCTTGTTTGGGCGTAACCCTATCCTATCTATCTGACTATCCTATTTTACCGACTGGAAACTGCGATCATGACACTATCATCAGGACTTGGTACTTTAGTCTTACACTCTGTTCCCTGACAAACCTATCATATCATATCTATTGGGGCCCAAATATCTAATTTGGGGGATGATTTAACTCACGTCCCCGGAAAGACCTGACAGTCATCCTCGGCATATTTATTGTACCTCGTGAAGCTGTAGCATATGATTTCAGTTTCCAATGGCATCTATTAAACTCTGGACTAACACTGTTTGGATTAGTCTTAGATTACGGTTAGCCCAAATGATGTTCCAAAGCATCCATGTATCCGAGGCTGTAGCATTGAAGGACCTTGCCTAAGGATCCACCTGGATTCGAACACACATGAACCGGGGCAAAGTCAGTGGGACGAACCACTGAGCTATCCAGTTAGCTACAAAGAGACCTTCACCGTGAGCGCTCTTAAGTCTAAACTTTGGGTGTTGGCCTTCAAAACCAAGTGCACCTCATAAGATTTGAACTCACAACTTCAGAAGCGCCAAGCAGTGCTCTAACAATCTGCGCTATCAGCCGACAAAGGTGGAAATGTTTTTTCTCGTAGTTTACACTCTTCCTTTTGCACGCAGCCCTCAAAAGCAACTGCACCTCTAAGATTTGAACTCACAACATCACAGTTTAGAAGCAGCGCTCTATCAATCTGAGCTATCAGCCCACCCTGGTGGAGGTGTTTTTTTCTTGTAGTTAACACTCTTCCTTTTGGACGCAGCCCTCAAAAGGGACTGCACCTCATAAGATTCGAACAGACTTCACCGCTCTTAAGTCTAAACTTTGGGTGTTGGCCTTCGAAAGGGACTGCACGGGACTGAGCTATTGGCTCACATAGCTAAAGGTAATGTCTTTGTAGTTTTCACTCTTTCTTTTGGACAGAGACCAGCTCTCATAAGATTTGAACCCATGACTTCAGAAGCTCAAACTAGCGCTCTAACACAATGAGCTATTGGCTCACATAGATGATAATAGTTTTTTGGTAGTTTTCACTCTTTCTTTCGGACTTCAAACACTTTTGTCAGACCTCCAGTTAACCCCCCCCCACCCTCTACACCCCACACACAGCTTATGAGGTGCAGTCCGTTTTGAAGGCCAACACCCAAAATTTAGCATTAAGAGCGCTCACGGTAAAGGTCTGTTTGTAGCTCACTGGATAGCTCAGTAGTGGGTGCTGCTGACTTTGCCCCGGTTGATGCGTGTTCGAATCCAGGTGGGTTACTGGGTATACATGGATGCTTCGGAACATCATCTGGCTAACCTCTAAAGCGTTAGTCCAGAGTTCCAATAGATGCGATCGGAAACTGAAATCATATGCTACAGATTCACGAGGTACAATAAATATGCTGCGGCAAGGAGAAGTCAGGACGCCAGGACATGGGGGATGTAATCATCCCCCCCATTTGGGTACCAAGCCCCAACCCCGTTTGTGTAGTCAGGGACCTGAAGAGAGTTCAGTCGGTAAAGAGATAGGTTAGATACAATTACTTATACTTTTTTTTCCCCCACTGGGGATACTTTTTTTTACTCCCCACTCTTCTACTCACTACTACTCATTCATTTACTCGAACGAAAAAAAACTAAAAGTGCCATGTTTGCTTGTTTGGGCGTAACCCTATCCTATCTATCTGACTATCCTATTTTACCGACTGGAAACTGCGATCATGACACTATCATCAGGACTTGGTACTTTAGTCTTACACTCTGTTCCCTGACAAACCTATCATATCATATCTATTGGGGCCCAAATATCTAATTTGGGGGATGATTTAACTCACGTCCCCGGAAAGACCTGACAGTCATCCTCGGCATATTTATTGTACCTCGTGAAGCTGTAGCATATGATTTCAGTTTCCAATGGCATCTATTAAACTCTGGACTAACACTGTTTGGATTAGTCTTAGATTACGGTTAGCCCAAATGATGTTCCAAAGCATCCATGTATCCGAGGCTGTAGCATTGAAGGACCTTGCCTAAGGATCCACCTGGATTCGAACACACATGAACCGGGGCAAAGTCAGTGGGACGAACCACTGAGCTATCCAGTTAGCTACAAAGAGACCTTCACCGTGAGCGCTCTTAAGTCTAAACTTTGGGTGTTGGCCTTCAAAACCAAGTGCACCTCATAAGATTTGAACTCACAACTTCAGAAGCGCCAAGCAGTGCTCTAACAATCTGCGCTATCAGCCGACAAAGGTGGAAATGTTTTTTCTCGTAGTTTACACTCTTCCTTTTGCACGCAGCCCTCAAAAGCAACTGCACCTCTAAGATTTGAACTCACAACATCACAGTTTAGAAGCAGCGCTCTATCAATCTGAGCTATCAGCCCACCCTGGTGGAGGTGTTTTTTTCTTGTAGTTAACACTCTTCCTTTTGGACGCAGCCCTCAAAAGGGACTGCACCTCATAAGATTCGAACAGACTTCACCGCTCTTAAGTCTAAACTTTGGGTGTTGGCCTTCGAAAGGGACTGCACGGGACTGAGCTATTGGCTCACATAGCTAAAGGTAATGTCTTTGTAGTTTTCACTCTTTCTTTTGGACAGAGACCAGCTCTCATAAGATTTGAACCCATGACTTCAGAAGCTCAAACTAGCGCTCTAACACAATGAGCTATTGGCTGACATACCTCACAATCGGTTGTTGGCAGTTTACACTCCTTCTTTTTAGACAGACACCTCAAAAGAGTCCAAGACATCACAGGGTTTGAACCGATGACTTCTGAAGCTCAAAAAAGCGCTCTAACTCAATAAACTATGGGCTCACATAGCTAAGGGTAATGTCTTTGTGGTTTTCACTCTTTCTTTGGGACAGAGACCAGCTCTCATAAGATTTGAACCCATGACCTCAGAAGCTCAAACGAGCGCTCTAACACAATGAGCTATTGGCTGACGTAGCTCATAATCGGTTCTTGGCAGTTTACACTCCTTCTTTTTAGACAGACACCTCAAAAGAGTCCAAGACATCACAGGGTTTGAACCGATGACTTCTGAAGCTCAAAAAAGCGCTCTAACTCAATAAACTATGGGTTCACATAGCTAAAGGTAATGTCTTTGTGTTTTTCACTCTTTCTTTTGGACAGAGACCAGCTCTCATAAGATTTGAACCCATGACTTTAGAAGCTCAAACTAGCGCTCCAAAACAATGAGCTATTGGCTGACATACCTCACAATCGGTTGTTGGCAGTTTACACCCCTTCTTTTTAGACAGACACCTCAAAAGAGTCCAAGACATCACAGGGTTTGAACCGACGACTTCTGAAGCTCAAAAATGCGCTCTAACTCAATAAACTATGAGCTCACATAGCTAAAGGTAATGTCTCTGTGGTTTTCACTCTTTCTTATGGACAGAGACCAGCTCTCATAAGATTTGAACCCATGACTTCAGAAGATCAAACTAGCACTCTAACACAATGAGCTATTGGCTGACGTAGCTCATGGTCGGTTCTTGGCAATTTACACCCCTTCTTTTTAGACAGACACCTCAAAAGAGTCCAAGACATCACAGGGTTTGAACAGATGACTTCTGAAGCTCAAAAAAGCGCTCTAACTCAATAAACTATGGGTTCACATAGCTAAAGGTAATGTCTTTTTCACTCTTTTTTTGGACAGAGACCAGCTCTCATACGATTTGAACCCATGACTTCAGAAGCTCAACCTAGGACTCTAACACAATGAGCTATTGGCTGACGTAGCTCACCATCGGTTCTTGGCAATTTACACCCCTTCTTTTTAGACAGACACCTCAAAAGAGTCCAAGACATCACAGGGTTTGAACCGATGACCTCTGAAGCTCAAAAAAGCGCTCTAACTCAATAAAGTATGGGTTCACATAGCTAAAGGTAATGTCTTTGTGGTTTTCACGCTTTCTTTTGGACGGAGACCAGCTCTCATAAGATTTGAACCCATGACTTCAGAAGATCAAACTAGCGCTCTAACACAATGAGCTATTGGCTGACATACCTCACAATCGGTTGTTGGCAGTTTACACCCCTTCTTTTTAGACAGACACCTCAAAAGAGTCCAGGACATCACAGGGTTTGAACCGACGACTTCTGAAGCTCAAAAATGCGCTCTAACTCAATAAACTATGAGCTCACATAGCTAAAGGTAATGTCTCTGTGGTTTTCACTCTTTCTTATGGAAAGAGACCAGCTCTCATAAGATTTGAACCCATGACTTCAGAAGATCAAACGAGCACTCTAACACAATGAGCTATTGGCTGACTTAGCTCATAATCGGTTCTTGGCAGTTTACACTCCTTCTTTTTAGACAGACACCTCAAAAGAGTCCAAGACATCACAGGGTTTGAACCGATGACTTCTGAAGCTCAAAAAAGCGCTCTAACTCAATAAACTATGGGTTCACATAGCTAAAGGTAATGTCTTTGTGTTTTTCACTCTTTCTTTTGGACAGAGACCAGCTCTCATAAGATTTGAACCCATGACTTTAGAAGCTCAAACTAGCGCTCTAACACAAAGAGCTATTGGCTGACATACCTCACAATCGGTTGTTGGCAGTTTACACCCCTTCTTTTTAGACAGACACCTCAAAAGAGTCCAAGACATCACAGGGTTTGAACCGATGACTTCTGAAGCTCAAAAAGCGCTCTAACTCAATAAACTATGGCTCACATAGCTAAAGGTAATGTCTCTGTGGTTTTCACTCTTTCTTTGGACAGAGACCAGCTCTCATAAGATTTGAACCCATGACTTCAGAAGATCAAACTAGCACTCTAACACAATGAGCTATTGGCTGACGTAGCTCACGGTCGGTTCTTGGCAATTTAACCCCTTCTTTTTAGACAGACACCTCAAAAGAGTCCAAGACATCACAGGGTTTGAACCGATGACTTCTGAAGCTCAAAAAAGCGCTCTAACTCAATAAACTATGGGTTCACATAGCTAAAGGTAATGTTTTTCACTCTTTCTTTTGGACAGAGACCAGCTCTCAAGATTTGAACCCATGACTTCAGAAGATCAAACTAGCGCTCTAACACAATGAGCTATTGGCTCACATAGGTGATAATAGTTTTTTGGTAGTTTTCACTCTTTCTTTCGGACTTCAAACACTTTTGTCAGACCTCCAGTTAACCCCCCCCCCACCCCCACCCTCTACACCCCACACACAGCTTATGAGGTGCAGTCCGTTTTGAAGGCCAACACCCAAAATTTAGCATTAAGAGCGCTCACGGTAAAGGTCTGTTTGTAGCTCACTGGATAGCTCAGTAGTGGGTGCTGCTGACTTTGCCCCGGTTGATGCGTGTTCGAATCCAGGTGGGTTACTGGGTATACATGGATGCTTCGGAACATCATCTGGCTAACCTCTAAAGCGTTAGTCCAGAGTTCCAATAGATGCGATCGGAAACTGAAATCATATGCTACAGATTCACGAGGTACAATAAATATGCTACGGCAAGGAGGAGTCAGGACGCCAGGACATGGGGGATGTAATCATCCCCCCATTTGGGTACCAAGCCCAACCCCGTTTGTGTAGTCAGGGACCTGAAGAGAGTTCAGTCGGTAAGAGATAGGTTAGATACAATTACTTATACTTTTTTTCCCCCACTGGGGATACTTTTTTTACTCCCCACTCTTACTACACTACTACTCATTCATTTACTCGAACGAAAAAAAACTAAAAGTGCCATGTTTGCTTGTTTGGGCGTAACCCTATCCTATCTATCTGACTATCCTATTTTACCGACTGGAAACTGCGATCATGACACTATCATCAGGACTTGGTACTTTAGTCTTACACTCTGTTCCCTGACAAACCTATCATATCATATCTATTGGGGCCCAAATATCTAATTTGGGGGATGATTTAACTCACGTCCCCGGAAAGACCTGACAGTCATCCTCGGCATATTATTGTACCTCGTGAAGCTGTAGCATATGATTTCAGTTTCCAATGGCATCTATTAAACTCTGGACTAACACTGTTTGGATTAGTCTTAGATTACGGTTAGCCCAAATGATGTTCCAAAGCATCCATGTATCCGAGGCTGTAGCATTGAAGGACCTTGCCTAAGGATCCACCTGGATTCGAACACACATGAACCGGGGCAAAGTCAGTGGGACGAACCACTGAGCTATCCAGTTAGCTACAAAGAGACCTTCACCGTGAGCGCTCTTAAGTCTAAACTTTGGGTGTTGGCCTTCAAAACCAAGTGCACCTCATAAGATTGAACTCACAACTTCAGAAGCGCCAAGCAGTGCTCTAACAATCTGCGCTATCAGCCGACAAAGGTGGAAATGTTTTTTCTCGTAGTTTACACTCTTCCTTTTGCACGCAGCCCTCAAAAGCAACTGCACCTCTAAGATTTGAACTCACAACATCACAGTTTAGAAGCAGCGCTCTATCAATCTGAGCTATCAGCCCACCCTGGTGGAGGTGTTTTTTTCTTGTAGTTTACACTCTTCCTTTGGACGCAGCCCTCAAAAGGGACTGCACCTCATAAGATTCGAACAGACTTCACCGCTCTTAAGTCTAAACTTTGGGTGTTGGCCTTCGAAAGGGACTGCACGGACTGAGCTATTGGCTCACATAGCTAAAGGTAATGTCTTTGTAGTTTTCACTCTTTCTTTGGACAGAGACCAGCTCTCATAAGATTTGAACCCATGACTTCAGAAGCTCAAACTAGCGCTCTAACACAATGAGCTATTGGCTGACATACCTCACAATCGGTTGTTGGCAGTTTACACCCCTTCTTTTTAGACAGACACCTCAAAAGAGTCCAAGACATCACAGGGTTTGAACCGGTGACTTCTGAAGCTCAAAAAAGCGCTCTAACTCAATAAACTATGGGTTCACATAGCTAAAGGTAATGTCTCTGTGGTTTTCACTCTTTCTTTTGGACAGAGACCAGCTCTGATAAGATTTGAACCCATGACTTCAGAAGCTCAAACTAGGACTCTAACACAATGAGCTATTGGCTGACGTAGCTCACGATCGGTTCTTGCAGTTTCCACTCCTTCTTTTTAGACAGACACCTCAAAAGAGTCCAAGACATCACAGGGTTTGAACCGATGACTTCTGAAGCTCAAAAAAGCGCTCTAACTCAATAAACTATGGGCTCACATAGCTAAGGGTAATGTCTTGTGGTTTTCACTCTTTCTTTGGACAGAGACCAGCTCTCATAAGATTTGAACCCATGACTTCAGAAGCTCAAACGAGCGCTCTAACACAATGAGCTATTGGCTGACGTAGCTCATAATCGGTTCTTGGCAGTTTACACTCCTTCTTTTTAGACAGACACCTCAAAAGAGTCCAAGACATCACAGGGTTTGAACCGATGACTCTGAAGCTCAAAAAAGCGCTCTAACTCAATAAACTATGGGTTCACATAGCTAAAGGTAATGTCTTTGTGGTTTTCACCTTTTCTTTTGGACAGAGACCAGCTCTCATAAGATTTGAACCCATGACTTCAGAAGATCAAACTAGCGCTCTAACACAATGAGCTATTGGCTGACGTAGCTGCGATCGGTTCTTGGCAATTTACACCCCTTCTTTTTAGACAGACACCTCAAAAGAGTCCAAGACATCACAGGGTTTGAACCGGTGACTTCTGAAGCTCAAAAAAGCGCTCTAACTCAATAAACTATGGGTTCACATAGCTAAAGGTAATGTCTCTGTGGTTTTCACTCTTTCTTTGGACAGAGACCAGCTCTCATAAGATTTGAACCCATGACTTCAGAAGCTCAAACTAGCACTCTAACACAATGAGCTATTGGCTGACGTAGCTCACGATCGGTTCTTGGCAGTTTACACCCCTTCTTTTTAGACAGACACCTCAAAAGAGTCCAAGACATCACAGGGTTTGAACCGATGACTTCTGAAGCTCAAAAAAGCGCTCTAACTCAATAAACTATGGGCTCACATAGCTAAAGGTAATGTCTCTGTGGTTTTCACTCTTTCTTTTGGACAGAGACCAGCTCTCATAGATTTGAACCCATGACTTCAGAAGACTCAAACTAGCGCTCTAACACAATGAGCTATTGGCTCACATAGATGATAATAGTTTTTTGGTAGTTTTCACTCTTTCTTTCGGACTTCAAACACTTTTGTCAGACCTCCAGTTAACCCCCCCCCCACCCCCACCCTCTACACCCCACACACAGCTTATGAGGTGCAGTCCGTTTTGAAGGCCAACACCCAAAATTTAGCATTAAGAGCGCTCACGGTAAAGGTCTGTTTGTAGCTCACTGGATAGCTCAGTAGTGGGTGCTGCTGACTTTGCCCCGGTTGATGCGTGTTCGAATCCAGGTGGGTTACTGGGTATACATGGATGCTTCGGAACATCATCTGGCTAACCTCTAAAGCGTTAGTCCAGAGTTCCAATAGATGCGATCGGAAACTGAAATCATATGCTACAGATTCACGAGGTACAATAAATATGCTACGGCAAGGAGGAGTCAGGACGCCAGGACATGGGGGATGTAATCATCCCCCCCATTTGGGTACCAAGCCCCAACCCCGTTTGTGTAGTCAGGGACCTGAAGAGAGTTCAGTCGGTAAAGAGATAGGTTAGTAATTACTTATACTTTTTTTCCCCCACTGGGGATACTTTTTTTACTCCCCACTCTTCTACTCACTACTACTCATTCATTTACTCGAACGAAAAAAAACTAAAAGTGCCATGTTTGCTTGTTTGGGCGTAACCCTATCCTATCTATCTGACTATCCTATTTTACCGACTGGAAACTGCGATCATGACACTATCATCAGGACTTGGTACTTTAGTCTTACACTCTGTTCCCTGACAAACCTATGATATCATATCTATTGGGGCCCAAATATCTAATTTGGGGGATGATTTAACTCACGTCCCCGGAAAGACCTGACAGTCATCCTCGGCATATTTATTGTACCTCGTGAAGCTGTAGCATATGATTTCAGTTTCCAATCGCATCTATTAAACTCTGGACTAACACTGTTTGGATTAG
Organism: Collichthys lucidus; assembly: GCA_004119915.2. NCBI lineage: Eukaryota > Metazoa > Chordata > Actinopteri > Sciaenidae > Collichthys > Collichthys lucidus. The sequence continues at coordinate 38,154,030 of CM014078.1, read as the reverse complement.
TCTTAGATTACGGTTAGCCCAAATGATGTTCCAAAGCATCCATGTATCCGAGGCTGTAGCATTGAAGAACCTTGCCTAAGGATCCACCTGGATTCGAACACACATGAACCGGGGCAAAGTCAGTGGGACGAACCACTGAGCTATCCAGTTAGCTACAAAGAGACCCTCACCGTGAGCGCTCTTAAGTCTAAACTTTGGGTGTTGGCCTTCAAAACCAAGTGCACCTCATAAGATTTGAACTCACAACTTCAGAAGCGCCAAGCAGTGCTCTAACAATCTGCGCTATCAGCCGACAAAGGTGGAGATGTTTTTTCTCGTAGTTTACACTCTTCCTTTTGCACGCAGCCCTCAAAAGCAACTGCACCTCTAAGATTTGAACTCACAACATCACAGTTTAGAAGCAGCGCTCTATCAATCTGAGCTATCAGCCCACCCTGGTGGAGGTGTTTTTTTCTTGTAGTTTACACTCTTCCTTTTGGACGCAGCCCTCAAAAGGGACTGCACCTCATAAGATTCGAACAGACTTCACCGCTCTTAAGTCTAAACTTTGGGTGTTGGCCTTCGAAAGGGACTGCACGGACTGAGCTATTGGCTCACATAGCTAAAGGTAATGTCTTTGTAGTTTTCACTCTTTCTTTTGGACAGAGACCAGCTCTCATAAGATTTGAACCCATGACTTCAGAAGCTCAAACTAGCGCTCTAACACAATGAGCTATTGGCTGACATACCTCACAATCGGTTGTTGGCAGTTTACACCCCTTCTTTTTAGACAGACACCTCAAAAGAGTCCAAGACATCACAGGGTTTGAACCGTGACTTCTGAAGCTCAAAAAAGCGCTCTAACTCAATAAACTATGGGTTCACATAGCTAAAGGTAATGTCTCTGTGGTTTTCACTCTTTCTTTTGGACAGAGACCAGCTCATAAGATTTGAACCCATGACTTCAGAAGCTCAAACTAGGCTCTAACACAATGAGCTATTGGCTGACGTAGCTCACGATCGGTTCTTGGCAGTTTCCACCCCTTCTTTTTAGACAGACACCTCAAAAGAGTCCAAGACATCACAGGGTTTGAACCGATGACTTCTGAAGCTCAAAAAAGCGCTCTAACTCAATAAACTATGGGTTCACATAGCTAAGGTAATGTCTTGTGGTTTTCACTCTTTTTTGGACAGAGACCAGCTCTCATAAGATTTGAACCCATGACTTCAGAAGCTCAAACTAGCGCTCTAACACAATGAGCTATTGGCTGACGTAGCTCAATCGGTTCTTGGCATTTACACCCTTCTTTTTAGACAGACACCTCAAAAGAGTCCAAGACATCACAGGGTTTGAACCGATGACTTCTGAAGCTCAAAAAAGCGCTCTAACTCAATAAACTATGGGTTCACATAGCTAAAGGTAATGTCTTGTGGTTTTCACTCTTTCTTTTGGACAGAGACCAGCTCTCATAAGATTTGAACCCATGACTTCAGAAGCTCAAACTAGCGCTCTAACACAATGAGCTATTGGCTGACTCACGATCGGTTCTTGGCAATTTACACCCCTTCTTTTTAGACAGACACCTCAAAAGAGTCCAAGACATCACAGGGTTTGAACCGATGACTTCTGAAGCTCAAAAAAGCGCTCTAACTCAATAAACTATGGGTTCACATAGCTAAAGGTAATGTCTTGTGGTTTTCACTCTTTCTTTTGGACAGAGACCAGCTCTCATAAGATTTGAACCCATGACTTCAGAAGCTCAAACTAGCACTCTAACACAATGAGCTATTGGCTGACGTAGCTCATCGGTTCTTGGCAGTTTACACCCTTCTTTTTAGACAGACACCTCAAAAGAGTCCAAGACATCACAGGGTTTGAACCGATGACTTCTGAAGCTCAAAAAAGCGCTCTAACTCAATAAACTATGGGTTCACATAGCTAAAGGTAATGTCTGGTTTTCACTCTTTTTTGGACAGAGACCAGCTCTCATAAGATTTGAACCCATGACTTCAGAAGCTCAAACTAGCTCTAACACAATGAGCTATTGGCTGACGTAGCACATCGGTTCTTGGCATTTACACCCTTCTTTTTAGACAGACACCTCAAAAGAGTCCAAGACATCACAGGGTTTGAACCGATGACTTCTGAAGCTCAAAAAAGCGCTCTAACTCAATAAACTATGGGTTCACATAGCTAAAGGTAATGTCTTGTGGTTTTCACTCTTTCTTTTGGACAGAGACCAGCTCTCATAAGATTTGAACCCATGACTTCAGAAGCTCAAACTAGCGCTCTAACACAATGAGCTATTGGCTGACGTACTCACAATCGGTTCTTGGCATTTACACCCCTTCTTTTTAGACAGACACCTCAAAAGAGTCCAAGACATCACAGGGTTTGAACCGATGACTTCTGAAGCTCAAAAAAGCGCTCTAACTCAATAAACTATGGGTTCACATAGCTAAAGGTAATGTCTTGTGGTTTTCACTCTTTTTTGGACAGAGACCAGCTCTCATAAGATTTGAACCCATGACTTCAGAAGCTCAAACTAGCGCTCTAACACAATGAGCTATTGGCTGACGTAGCTCACTCGGTTCTTGGCATTTACACCCCTTCTTTTTAGACAGACACCTCAAAAGAGTCCAAGACATCACAGGGTTTGAACCGATGACTTCTGAAGCTCAAAAAAGCGCTCTAACTCAATAAACTATGGGTTCACATAGCTAAAGGTAATGTCTTGTGGTTTTCACTCTTTCTTTTGGACAGAGACCAGCTCTCATAAGATTTGAACCCATGACTTCAGAAGCTCAAACTAGCGCTCTAACACAATGAGCTATTGGCTGACGTAGCTCGATCGGTTCTTGGCAATTTACACCCCTTCTTTTTAGACAGACACCTCAAAAGAGTCCAAGACATCACAGGGTTTGAACCGATGACTTCTGAAGCTCAAAAAAGCGCTCTAACTCAATAAACTATGGGTTCACATAGCTAAAGGTAATGTCTCTGTGGTTTTCACTCTTTCTTTTGGACAGAGACCAGCTCTCATAAGATTTGAACCCATGACTTCAGAAGCTCAAACTAGCGCTCTAACACAATGAGCTATTGGCTGACGTAGCTCACGATCGGTTCTTGGCAGTTTACACCCCTTCTTTTTAGACAGACACCTCAAAAGAGTCCAAGACATCACAGGGTTTGAACCGATGACTTCTGAAGCTCAAAAAAGCGCTCTAACTCAATAAACTATGGGTTCACATAGCTAAAGGTAATGTCTCTGTGGTTTTCACTCTTTCTTTTGGACAGAGACCAGCTCATAAGATTTGAACCCATGACTTCAGAAGCTCAAACTAGCACTCTAACACAATGAGCTATTGGCTGACGTAGCTCACGATCGGTTCTTGGCAATTTACACCCCTTCTTTTTAGACAGACACCTCAAAAGAGTCCAAGACATCACAGGGTTTGAACCGATGACTTCTGAAGCTCAAAAAAGCGCTCTAACTCAATAAACTATGGGTTCACATAGCTAAAGGTAATGTCTCTGTGGTTTTCACTCTTTCTTTTGGACAGAGACCAGCTCTCATAAGATTTGAACCCGATGACTTCAGAAGCTCAAACTAGCGCTCTAACACAATGAGCTATTGGCTCACATAGATGATATGTTTTTTGGTAGTTTTCACTCTTTCTTTCGGACTTCAAACACTTTTGTCAGACCTCCAGTTAACCCCCCCCCACCCTCTACACCCCACACACAGCTTATGAGGTGCAGTCCGTTTTGAAGGCCAACACCCAAAATTTAGCATTAAGAGCGCTCACGGTAAAGGTCTGTTTGTAGCTCACTGGATAGCTCAGTAGTGGGTGCTGCTGACTTTGCCCCGGTTGATGCGTGTTCGAATCCAGGTGGGTTACTGGGTATACATGGATGCTTCGGAACATCATCTGGCTAACCTCTAAAGCGTTAGTCCAGAGTTCCAATAGATGCGATCGGAAACTGAAATCATATGCTACAGATTCACGAGGTACAATAAATATGCTACGGCAAGGAGGAGTCAGGACGCCAGGACATGGGGGATGTAATCATCCCCCCCATTTGGGTACCAAGCCCCAACCCCGTTTGTGTAGTCAGGGACCTGAAGAGAGTTCAGTCGGTAAAGAGATAGGTTAGATACAAACTTATATTTTTTTCCCCACTGGGGATACTTTTTTTTCCCCACTCTTCTACTCACTACTACTCATTCATTTACTCGAACGAAAAAAAAACTAAAAGTGCCATGTTTGCTTGTTTGGGCGTAACCCTATCCTATCTATCTGACTATCCTATTTTACCGACTGGAAACTGCGATCATGACACTATCATCAGGACTTGGTACTTTAGTCTTACACTCTGTTCCCTGACAAACCTATCATATCATATGGGGCCCAAATATCTAATTTGGGGGATGATTTAACTCACGTCCCCGGAAAGACCTGACAGTCATCCTCGGCATATTTATTGTACCTCGTGAAGCTGTAGCATATGATTTCAGTTTCCAATCGCATCTATTAAACTCTGGACTAACACTGTTTGGATTAGTCTTAGATTACGGTTAGCCCAAATGATGTTCCAAAGCATCCATGTATCCGAGGCTGTAGCATTGAAGGACCTTGCCTAAGGATCCACCTGGATTCGAAACACATGAACCGGGGCAAAGTCAGTGGGACGAACCACTGAGCTATCCAGTTAGCTACAAAGAGACCTTCACCGTGAGCGCTTAAGTCTAAACTTGGGGTTGGCCTTCAAACCAAGTGCACCTCATAAGATTTGAACTCACAATCAGAAGCGCCAAGCAGTGCTCTAAAATCTGCGCTATCAGCCGACAAGGTGGAAATGTTTTTTCTCGTAGTTTACACTCTTCCTTTTGCACGCAGCCCTCAAAAGCAACTGCACCTCTAAGATTTGAACTCACAACATCACAGTTTAGAAGCAGCGCTCAATCTGAGCTATCAGCCCACCCTGGTGGAGGTTTTTTCTTGTAGTTAACACTTTCCTTTTGGACGCGCCCTCAAAAGGGACTGCACCTCATAAGATTCGAACAGACTTCACCGCTCTTAAGTCTAAACTTTGGGTGTTGGCCTTCGAAAGGGATGCACGGGACTGAGCTATTGGCTCACATAGCTAAAGGTAATCTTTTGTAGTTTTCACTCTTTCTTTTGGACAGAGACCAGCTCATAAGATTTGAACCCATGACTTCAGAAGCTCAAACTAGCGCTCTAACACAATGAGCTATTGGCTGACATACCTCACATCGGTTGTTGGCAGTTTACACCCCTTCTTTTTAGACAGACACCTCAAAAGGTCCAAGACATCACAGGGTTTGAACCGGTGACTTCTGAAGCTCAAAAAAGCGCTCTAACTCAATAAAACTGGGTTACATAGCTAAAGGTAATGTCTCTGTGGTTTTCACTCTTTCTTTTGGACAGAGACCAGCTCTGATAAGATTTGAACCCATGACTTCAGAAGATCAAACTAGCGCTCTAACACAATGAGCTATTGGCTGACATACCTCACAATCAGTTGTTGGCAGTTTACACCCTTCTTTTTAGACAGACACCTCAAAGAGTCCAAGACATCACAGGGTTTGAACGACGACTTCTGAAGCTCAAAAAAGCGCTCTAACTCAATAAAACTATGAGCTACATAGCTAAAGGTAATGTCTCTGTGGTTTTCACTTTCTTATGGAAAGAGACCAGCTCTCATAAGATTTGAACCCATGACTTCAGAAGATCAAACGAGCGCTCTAACACAATGAGCTTATGGCTGACGTAGCTCAGGTCGGTTCTTGGCAATTTACACCCCTCTTTTTAGACAGACACTCAAAAGAGTCCAAGACATCACAGGGTTTGAACCGATGACTCTGAAGCTCAAAAAAAGCGCTTAACTCAATAAACTATGGGTTCACATAGCTAAAGGTAATGTCTCTGTGGTTTTCACTCTTTCTTTTGGACAGAGACCAGCTCTCATAAGATTTGAACCCATGACTTCAGAAGCTCAAACTAGCGCTCTAACACAATGAGCTATTGCTCATAGATGATAAAGTTTTTTGGTAGTTTTCACTCTTTCTTCGGACTTCAAAACACTTTGTCAGACCTCCAGTTAACCCCCCCCCACCCTCTACACCCCACAACGCTATGAGGTTGCAGTCCGTTTGAAGGCCAACACCAAAATTTAGCATTAGAGCTCCGGGTAAAGGTCTGTTTGTAGCTCACTGGATAGCTCAGTAGTGGGTGCTGCTGACTTTGCCCCGGTTGATGCGTGTTCGAATCCAGGTGGGTGACTGGGTATACATGGAGCTTCGGAACATCATCTGGCTAACCTCTAAAGCGTTAGTCCAGAGTTCCAATAGATGCGATCGGAAACTGAAATCAATGCTACAGATTCACGAGGTACATAAATATGCTACGGCAAGGAGGAGTCAGGACGCCAGGACATGGGGGATGTAATCATCCCCCCTTTGGGTACCAAGCCCCAACCCGTTGTGTAGTCAGGGACCTGAAGAGAGTTCAGTCGGTAAAGAGATAGGTAGATACAATTACTTATACTTTTTTTTCCACCACTGGGGATACTTTTTTTACTCCCATCTCTACTCACTACTACTCATTCATTTACTCGAACGAAAAAAAAAACTAAAAGTGCCATGTTTGCTTTGGGCGTAACCCTATCCTAACTCTCTGACTATCCTATTTTACCGACTGGAAACTGCGATCATGACACTATCATCAGGACTTGGTACTTTAGTCTTACACTCTGTTCCCTGACAAACCTATCATATCATATCGGGGCCCAATATCTAATTGGGGGATGATTTAACTCACGTCCCCGGAAAGACCTGACAGTCATCCTCGGCATATTGTACTCGTGAAGCTGTAGCATATGATTTCAGTTTCCAATGGCATCTATTAAACTCTGGACTAACACTGTTTGGATTAGTCTTAGATTACGGTTAGCCCAAATGATGTTCCAAAGCATCATGTATCCGAGGCTGTAGCATTGAAGGACCTGCCTAAGGATCCACCTGGATTCGAACACACATGAACCGGGGCAAAGTCAGTGGGACGAACCCACTGAGCTATCCAGTTAGCTACAAAGAGACCTCACGTGAGCGCTCTTAAGTCTAAACTTTGGGTGTTGGCCTTCAAAACAAGTGCACCTAAGATTGAACCCACAACTTCAGAAGCGCAAGCAGCGCTCTAACAACATTGCGCTATCAGCCGACAAAGGTGGAGATGTTTTTCTCGTAGTTTACACTCTTCCTTTTGCACGCAGCCTTAAAAGCAACGCACCTCTAAGATTTGAACTCAAACATCACAGTTTAGAAGCAGCGCTCTATCAATCTGAGCTATCAGCCCACCCTGGTGGAGGTGTTTTTTCTTGTAGTTAACACTCTTCCTTTGGACGCAGCCCTCAAAGGGACTGCACCTCATAAGATTCGAACAGACTTCACCGCTCGTCTAAACTTGGGTGTTGGCCTTCGAAAGGGACTGCACGGGACTGAGCTATTGGCTCACATAGCTAAAGGTAATGTCTTGTAGTTTTCACTCTTTCTTATGGAAAGAGACAGCTCTCATAAGATTTGAACCCATGACTTCAGAAGCTCAAACTAGCACTCTAACACAATGAGCTATTGGCTGAACGTAGCTTGCGATCGGTTCTTGGCAATTTACACCCCTTCTTTTAGACAGACACCTCAAAAGAGTCCAAGACATCACAGGGTTTGAACCGATGACTTCTGAAGCTCAAAAAAGCGCTAATCAATAAACTATGGGTTCACATAGCTAAAGGTAATGTCTCTGTGGTTTTCACTCTTTCTTTTGGACAGAGACCAGCTCTCATAAGATTTGAACCCATGACTTCAGAAGCTCAAACTAGGCTCAACACAATGAGCTATTGGCTCACATAGATGATAATAGTTTTTGGTAGTTTCACTTTCTTTCGGACTTCAAACACTTTTGTCAGACCTCCAGTTAACCCCCCCCCCACCCTCTACACCCACAACAGCTTATGAGGTGCAGTCCGTTTTGAAGGCCAACACCCAAAATTTAGCATTAAGAGCGCTCACGGTAAAGGTCTGTTGTAGCTCACTGGATAGCTCAGTAGTGGGTGTGCTGACTTTGCCCCGGTTGATGCGTGTTCGAATCCAGGTGGGTGACTGGGTACATGGATGCTTCGGAACATCATCTGGCTAACCTCTAAAGCGTTAGTCCAGAGTTCCAATAGATGCGATCGGAAATGAAATCATATGCTACAGATTCACGAGGTACAATAAATATGCTACGGCAAGGAGGAGTCAGGACGCCAGGACATGGGGGATGTAATCATCCCCCCCATTTGGGTACCAAGCCCAACCCCGTTGGTAGTCAGGGACCTGAAGAGAGTTCAGTCGGTAAAGAGATAGGTTAGATACAATACTTATACTTTTTTCCCCACTGGGGATACTTTTTTACTCCCACCTCCTACTCACTACTACTCATTCATTTACTCGAACGAAAAAAAAACTAAAAGTGCCATGTTGCTTGTTTGGGCGTAACCTATCCTATCTATCTGACTATCCTATTTACCGACTGGAAACTGCGATCATGACACTATCATCAGGACTTGGTACTTAGTCTTACACTCTGTTCCCTGAAAACTATCATATCATCGGGGCCCAAATCTAATTTGGGGGATGATTTAACTCACGTCCCCGGAAAGACCTGACAGTCATCCTCGGCATATTTATTGACCTCGTGAAGCTGAGCATATGATTTCAGTTCCAATCGCATCTATTAAACTCTGGACTAACATGTTTGGATTAGTCTTAGATTACGGTTAGCCCAAATGATGTTCCAAGCATCCATGTATCCGAGGCTGTAGCATTGAAGGACCTTGCCTAAGGATCCACCTGGATTCGAACACACATGAAACGGGGCAAAGTCAGTGGGACGAACCACTGAGCTATCCAGTTAGCTACAAAGAGACCTTCACCGTGAGCGCTCTTAAGTCTAAACTTTGGGTGTTGGCCTTCAAAACCAAGTGCACCTCATAAGATTTGAACCCACAACTTCAGAAGCGCCAAGCAGTGCTCTAACAATCTGCGCTATCAGCCGACAAAGGTGGAAATGTTTTTCTCGTAGTTTACACTCTTCCTTTTGCACGCAGCCCTCAAAGCAACTGCACCTCTAAGATTTGAACTCACAACATCACAGTTTAGAAGCAGCGCTCTATCAATCGAGCTATCAGCCCACCTGGTGGAGGTGTTTTTTTCTTGTAGTTAACACTCTTCCTTTTGGACGCAGCCCTCAAAAGGGACTGCACCTCATAAGATTCGAACAGACTTCACGCTCTTAAGTCTAAACTTTGGGTGTTGGCCTTCGAAAGGGACTGCACGGGACTGAGCTATTGGCTCACATAGCTAAAGGTAATGTCTTGTGTTTTCACGCTTTCTTTTGGACGGAGACCAGCTCTCATAAGATTTGAACCCATGACTTCAGAAGATCAAACTAGCGCTCTAACACAATGAGCTATTGGCTGACATACCTCACAATCGGTTGTTGGCAGTTTACACCCCTTCTTTTAGACAGACACCTCAAAAGAGTCCAAGACATCAGGGTTTGAACCGATGACTTCTGAAGCTCAAAAAGCGCTCTAACTCAATAAACTATGGCTCACATAGCTAAAGGTAATGTCTCTGTGGTTTTCACTCTTTCTTTGGACAGAGACCAGCTCTCATAAGATTTGAACCCATGACTTCAGAAGCTCAAACTAGCGCTCTAACACAATGAGCTATTGGCTGACGTAGCTCACGATCGGTTCTTGGCATTTACACCCCTTCTTTTTAGACAGACACCTCAAAAGAGTCCAAGACATCACAGGGTTTGAACCGATGACTTCTGAAGCTCAAAAAAGCGCTCTAACTCAATAAACTATGGGTTCACATAGCTAAAGGTAATGTCTCTGTGGTTTTCACTTTCTTTTGGACAGAGACCAGCTCTCATAAGATTTGAACCCATGACTTCAGAAGCTCAAACTAGCGCTCTAACACAATGAGCTATTGGCTGACGTAGCTCGATCGGTTCTTGGCAATTTACACCCCTTCTTTTAGACAGACACCTCAAAAGAGTCCAAGACATCACAGGGTTTGAACCGTGACTTCTGAAGCTCAAAAAAGCGCTCTAACTCAATAAACTATGGGTTCACATAGCTAAAGGTAATGTCTCTGTGGTTTTCACTCTTCTTTTGGACAGAGACCAGCTCTCATAAGATTTGAACCCATGACTTCAGAAGCTCAAACTAGCGCTCTAACACAATGAGCTATTGGCTGACGTAGCTCACGATCGGTTCTTGGCAGTTTACCCCTTCTTTTTAGACAGACACCTCAAAAGAGTCCAAGACATCACAGGGTTTGAACCGATGACTTCTGAAGCTCAAAAAAGCGCTCTAACTCAATAAACTATGGTTCACATAGCTAAAGGTAATGTCTCTGTGGTTTTCACTCTTTTTTGGACAGAGACCAGCTCTCATAAGATTTGAACCCATGACTTCAGAAGCTCAAACTAGCACTCTAACACAATGAGCTATTGGCTGACGTAGCTGCGATCGGTTCTTGGCAATTTACACCCTTCTTTTTAGACAGACACCTCAAAAGAGTCCAAGACATCACAGGGTTTGAACCGATGACTTCTGAAGCTCAAAAAAGCGCTCTAACTCAATAAACTATGGGTTCACATAGCTAAAGGTAATGTCTCTGTGGTTTTCACTCTTTTTGGACAGAGACCAGCTCATAAGATTTGAACCATGACTTCAGAAGCTCAAACTAGCGCTCTAACACAATGAGCTATTGGCTCACATAGATGATAATAGTTTTTTGGTAGTTTTCACTCTTTCTTTCGGACTTCAAACACTTTTGTCAGACCTCCAGTTAACCCCCCCCCCCACCCACCCCACCCTCTACACCCCACACACAGCTTATGAGGTGCAGTCCGTTTTGAAGGCCAACCCCAAAATTTAGCATTAAGAGCGCTCACGGTAAAGGTCTGTTTGTAGCTCACTGGATAGCTCAGTAGTGGGTGCTGCTGACTTTGCCCCGGTTGATGCGTGTTCGAATCCAGGTGGGTTAGGGTATACATGGATGCTTCGGAACATCATCTGGCTAACCTCTAAAGCGTTAGTCCAGAGTTCCAATAGATGCGATCGGAAACTGAAATCATATGCTACAGATTCACGAGGTACAATAAATATGCTACGGCAAGGAGGAGTCAGGACGCCAGGACATGGGGGATGTAATCATCCCCCCATTTGGGTACCAAGCCCCAACCCCGTTTGTGTCAGGGACCTGAAGAGAGTTCAGTCGGTAAAGAGAGATAGTTAGTACAATTACTTATACTTTTTTTTCCCCCACTGGGGATACTTTTTTTACTCCCCACTCTTCTACTCACTACTACTCATTCATTTACTCGAACGAAAAAAAACTAAAAGTGCCATGTTTGCTTGTTTGGGCGTAACCCTATCCTATCTATCTGACTATCCTATTTTACCGACTGGAAACTGCGATCATGACACTATCATCAGGACTTGGTACTTTAGTCTTACACTCTGTTCCCTGACAAACCTATCATATCATATCTATTGGGCCCAAATATCTAATTTGGGGGATGATTTAACTCACGTCCCCGGAAAGACCTGACAGTCATCCTCGGCATATTTATTGTACCTCGTGAAGCTGTAGCATATGATTTCAGTTTCCAATCGCATCTATTAAACTCTGGACTAACACTGTTTGGATTAGTCTTAGATTACGGTTAGCCCAAATGATGTTCCAAAGCATCCATGTATCCGAGGCTGTAGCATTGAAGGACCTTGCCTAAGGATCCACCTGGATTCGAACACACATGAACCGGGGCAAAGTCAGTGGGACGAACCACTGAGCTATCCAGTTAGCTACAAAGAGACCTTCACCGTGAGCGCTCTTAAGTCTAAACTTTGGGTGTTGGCCTTCAAAACCAAGTGCACCTCATAAGATTTGAACTCACAACTTCAGAAGCGCCAAGCAGTGCTCTAACAATCTGCGCTATCAGCCGACAAAGGTGGAGATGTTTTTTCTCGTAGTTTACACTCTTCCTTTTGCACGCAGCCCTCAAAAGCAACTGCACCTCTAAGATTTGAACTCACAACTCACAGTTTAGAAGCAGCGCTCTATCAATCTGAGCTATCAGCCCACCCTGGTGGAGGTGTTTTTTTCTTGTAGTTTACACTCTTCCTTTGGACGCAGCCCTCAAAAGGGACTGCACCTCATAAGATTCGAACAGACTTCACCGCTCTTAAGTCTAAACTTTGGGTGTTGGCCTTCGAAAGGGACTGCACGGGACTGAGCTATTGGCTCACATAGCTAAAGGTAATGTCTTTGTAGTTTTCACTCTTTCTTTTGGACAGAGACCAGCTCTCATAAGATTTGAACCCATGACTTCAGAAGCTCAAACTAGCGCTCTAACACAATGAGCTATTGGCTGACATACCTCACAATCGGTTGTTGGCAGTTTACACCCCTTCTTTTTAGACAGACACCTCAAAAGAGTCCAAGACATCACAGGGTTTGAACCGGTGACTTCTGAAGCTCAAAAAAGCGCTCTAACTCAATAAACTATGGGTTCACATAGCTAAAGGTAATGTCTCTGTGGTTTTCACTCTTTCTTTTGGACAGAGACCAGCTCTGATAAGATTTGAACCCATGACTTCAGAAGCTCAAACTAGGACTCTAACACAATGAGCTATTGGCTGACGTAGCTCACGATCGGTTCTTGGCAGTTTCCACTCCTTCTTTTTAGACAGACACCTCAAAAGAGTCCAAGACATCACAGGGTTTGAACCGATGACTTCTGAAGCTCAAAAAAGCGCTCTAACTCAATAAACTATGGGTTCACATAGCTAAGGTAATGTCTTTGTGGTTTTCACTCTTTTTGGGACAGAGACCAGCTCTCATAAGATTTGAACCCATGACTTCAGAAGCTCAAACGAGCGCTCTAACACAATGAGCTATTGGCTGACGTAGCTCATAATCGGTTCTTGGCAGTTTACACTCCTTCTTTTTAGACAGACACCTCAAAAGAGTCCAAGACATCACAGGGTTTGAACCGATGACTCTGAAGCTCAAAAAAGCGCTCTAACTCAATAAACTATGGGTTCACATAGCTAAAGGTAATGTTTTGTGGTTTTCACGCTTTCTTTTGGACGGAGACCAGCTCTCATAAGATTTGAACCCATGACTTCAGAAGATCAAACTAGCGCTCTAACACAATGAGCTATTGGCTGACGTAGCTGCGATCGGTTCTTGGCAATTTACACCCCTTCTTTTTAGACAGACACCTCAAAAGAGTCCAAGACATCACAGGGTTTGAACCGGTGACTTCTGAAGCTCAAAAAAGCGCTCTAACTCAATAAACTATGGGTTCACATAGCTAAAGGTAATGTCTCTGTGGTTTTCACTCTTTCTTTGGACAGAGACCAGCTCTCATAAGATTTGAACCCATGACTTCAGAAGCTCAAACTAGCACTCTAACACAATGAGCTATTGGCTGACGTAGCTCACGATCGGTTCTTGGCAGTTTACACCCCTTCTTTTTAGACAGACACCTCAAAAGAGTCCAAGACATCACAGGGTTTGAACCGATGACTTCTGAAGCTCAAAAAAGCGCTCTAACTCAATAAACTATGGGTTCACATAGCTAAAGGTAATGTCTCTGTGGTTTTCACTCTTTCTTTTGGACAGAGACCAGCTCTCATAGATTTGAAACCATGACTTCAGAGACTCAAACTAGCGCTCTAACACAATGAGCTATTGGCTCACATAGATGTGTAATAGTTTTTTGGTAGTTTTCACTCTTTCTTTCGGACTTCAAACACTTTTGTCAGACCTCCAGTTAACCCCACCCCCCACCCCCACCCTCTACACCCCACACACAGCTTATGAGGTGCAGTCCGTTTTGAAGGCCAACACCCAAAATTTAGCATTAAGAGCGCTCACGGTAAAGGTCTGTTTGTAGCTCACTGGATAGCTCAGTAGTGGGTGCTGCTGACTTTGCCCCGGTTGATGCGTGTTCGAATCCAGGTGGGTTACTGGGTATACATGGATGCTTCGGAACATCATCTGGCTAACCTCTAAAGCGTTAGTCCAGAGTTCCAATAGATGCGATCGGAAACTGAAATCATATGCTACAGATTCACGAGGTACAATAAAATGCTACGGCAAGGAGGAGTCAGGACGCCAGGACATGGGGATGTAATCATCCCCCCCATTTGGGTACCAAGCCCAACCCCGTTTGTGTAGTCAGGGACCTGAAGAGAGTTCAGTCGGTAAAGAGAGGTTAGATACAATTACTTATACTTTTTTTCCCCCACTGGGGATACTTTTTTTTACTCCCCACTCTTCTACTCACTACTACTCATTCATTTACTCGAACGAAAAAAAACTAAAAGTGCCATGTTTGCTTGTTTGGGCGTAACCCTATCCTATCTATCTGACTATCCTATTTTACCGACTGGAAACTGCGATCATGACACTATCATCAGGACTTGGTACTTTAGTCTTACACTCTGTTCCCTGACAAACCTATATATCATATCTATTGGGGCCCAAATATCTAATTTGGGGGATGATTTAACTCACGTCCCCGAAAGACCTGACAGTCATCCTCGCATATTTATTGTACCTCGTGAAGCTGTAGCATATGATTTCAGTTTCCAATCGCATCTATTAAACTCTGGACTAACACTGTTTGGATTAGTCTTAGATTACGGTTAGCCCAAATGATGTTCCAAAGCATCCATGTATCCGAGGCTGTAGCATTGAAGGACCTTGCCTAAGGATCCACCTGGATTCGAACACACATGAACCGGGGCAAGTCAGTGGACGAACCACTGAGCTATCCAGTTAGCTACAAAGAGACCTTCACCGTGAGCGCTCTTAAGTCTAAACTTTGGGTGTTGGCCTTCAAAACCAAGTGCACCTCATAAGATTGAACTCACAACTTCAGAAGCGCCAAGCAGTGCTCTAACAATCTGCGCTATCAGCCGACAAAGGTGGAGATGTTTTTTCTCGTAGTTTACACTCTTCCTTTTGCAGCCCTCAAAAGCAACTGCACCTCTAAGATTTGAACTCACACTCACAGTTAGAAGCAGCGCTCTATCAATCTGAGCTATCAGCCCACCCTGGTGGGAGGTGTTTTTTTCTTGTAGTTTACACTCTTCCTTTTGGACGCAGCCCTCAAAAGGGACTGCACCTCATAAGATTCGAACAGACTTCACCGCTCTTAAGTCTAAATTTGGGTGTTGGCCTTCGAAAGGGACTGCACGGTACTGAGCTATTGGCTCACATAGCTAAAGGTAATGTCTTTGTAGTTTTCACTCTTTCTTTTGGACAGAGACCAGCTCTCATAAGATTTGAACCCATGACTTCAGAAGCTCAAACTAGCGCTCTAACACAATGAGCTATTGCTGACATACCTACAATCGGTTGTTGGCAGTTTACACCCTTCTTTTTAGACAGACACCTCAAAAGAGTCCAAGACATCACAGGGTTGAACCGGTGACTTCTGAAGCTCAAAAAAGCGCTCTAACTCAATAAACTATGGGTTCACATAGCTAAGGAAATGTCTCTGTGGTTTCACTCTTTCTTTTGGACAGAGACCAGCTCTGATAAGATTTGAACCCATGACTTCAGAAGCTCAAACTAGGACTCTAACACAATGAGCTATTGGCTGACGTAGCTCACGATCGGTTCTTGGCAGTTTCCACTCCTTCTTTTTAGACAGACACCTCAAAAGAGTCCAAGACATCACAGGGTTTGAACCGACGACTTCTGAAGCTCAAATATGCGCTCTAACTCAATAAACTATGAGCTCACATAGCTAAGGTAATTCCTGTGGTTTTCCTCTTTCTTATGGACAGAGACCAGCTCTCATAAGATTTGAACCCATGACTTCAGAAGATCAACTAGCACTCTAACACAATGAGCTATTGGCTGACGTAGCTCACGCGTCGGTTCTTGGCAATTTACCCCCTTCTTTTTAGACGACACCTCAAAAGAGTCCAAGACATCACAGGGTTTGAACCGATGACTTCTGAAGCTCAAAAAAGCGCTCTAACTCAATAAACTATGGGTTCACATAGCTAAAGTATGTCTTTTACTTTTTTTTGGACGAGACCAGCTCTATAAGATTTGAACCCATGACTTGAGAAGATCAACTAGCCTCTAACACTGAGCTATGGCGGACGTAGCTTGTCATCGGTTCTTGGCAATTTACACCCCTTCTTTTTAGACAGACACCTCAAAAGAGTCCAGACATCACAGGGTTTGAACCGATGACTCGAAGCTCAAAAAAAGCGCTCTAACTCAATAAACTATGGGTTCACATAGCTAAAGGTAATGTCTTGTGGTTTTCACGCTTTTTTTGGACGGAGACCAGCTCTCATAAGATTTGAACCATGACTATCAGCAGCTCCAACAAACTGTCACTCTAACACAATGAGCTATTGGCTGACGTAGCTCACGATCGGTTCTTGGCAGTTTACACTCCTTCTTTTTAGACAGACACCTCAAAGAGTCCAGACATCACAGGGTTTGAACCGATGACTTCTGAAGCTCAAAAAGCGCTCTAACTCAATAAACTATGGGCTCACATAGCTAAGGGTAATGTCTTTGTGGTTTTCACTCTTTCTTTGGGACAGAAACCAGCTCTCATAAGATTTGAACCCAGGACTTCAGAAGCTCAAACGAGCGCTCTAACACAACGAGCTATTGTCTGACGTAGCTCATAATCGGTTCTTGGCAGTTTACACTCCTTCTTTTTAGACAGACACCTCAAAAGAGTCCAAGACATCACAGGGTTTGAACCGATGACTTCTGAAGCTCAAAAAAGCGCTCTAACTCAATAAACTATGGGCTCACATAGCTAAAGGTAATGTCTTTGTGTTTTTTACTCTTTCTTTTGGACAGAGACCAGCTCTCATAAGATTTGAACCCATGACTTCAGAAGCTCAAACTAGCAGTCTAACACAATGAGCTATTGGCTGACGTAGCTCATGATCGGTTCTTGGCAGATTACACCCCTTCTTTTTAGACAGACACCTCAAAAGAGCCCAAGAGATCACAGGGTTTGAACCGATGACTTTGAAGCTCAAAAAAAGCGCTCTAACTCAATAAACTATGGGTTCACATAGCTAAAGGTAATGTCTTTGTGTTTTCACTCTTTTTTTGGACAGAGACCAGCTCTCATAAGATTTGAACCCATGACTTCAGAAGCTCAAACTAGCGCTCTAACACAATGAGCTATTGGCTGACATACCTCACACTCGGTTGTTGGCAGTTTACACCCCTTCTTTTTAGACAGACACCTCAAAAGAGTCCAAGACATCACAGGGTTTGAACCGATGACTTCTGAAGCTCAAAAAAGCGCTCTAACTCAATAAACTATGGGTTCACATAGCTAAAGGTAATGTCTCTGTGGTTTTCACTCTTTCTTATGGAAAGAGACCAGCTCTCATAAGATTTGAACCCATGACTTCAGAAGACCAAACTAGCACTCTAACACAATGAGCTATTGGCTGACGTAGCTCACGGTCGGTTCTTGGCAATTTACACCCCTTCTTTTTAGACAGACACCTCAAAAGAGTCCAAGACATCACAGGGTTTGAACCGATGACTTCTGAAGCTCAAAAAAGCGCTCTAACTCAATAAACTATGGGTTCACATAGCTAAAGGTAATGTCTCTGTGGTTTTCACTCTTTCTTTTGGACAGAGACCAGCTCTCATAAGATTTGAACCCATGACTTCAGAAGCTCAAACTAGCGCTCTAACACAATGAGCTATTGGCTGACATACCTCACAATCGGTTGTTGGCAGTTTACACCCCTTTTTTAGACAGACACCTCAAAAGAGTCCAAGACATCACAGGGTTTGAACCGACGACTTCTGAAGCTTAAAATGCACTCTAACTCAATAAACTATGAGCTCACATAGCTAAAGGTAATGTCTCTGTGGTTTTCACTCTTTCTTATGGAAAGAGACCAGCTCTCATAAGATTTGAACCCATGACTTCAGAAGACAACTAGCACTCTAACACAATGAGCTATTGGCTGACGTAGCTCACGGTCGGTTCTTGGCAATTTACACCCCTTCTTTTTAGACAGACACCTCAAAAGAGTCCAAGACATCACAGGGTTTGAACCGATGACTTCTGAAGCTCAAAAAAGCGCTCTAACTCAATAAACTATGGGTTCACATAGCTAAAGGTAATGTCTCTGTGGTTTTCACTCTTTCTTTTGGACAGAGACCAGCTCTCATAAGAATTGAACCCATGACTTCAGAAGCTCAAACTAGCGCTCTAACACAATGAGCTATTGGCTCACAATCAGTTTTCGGCAGTTTACACTCCTTCTTTTTAGACAGACACCTCAACAGAGCCCAAGACATCACAGGGTTTAAACCGATGACTTCTGAAGCTCAAAAAAGCGCTCTAACTCAATAAAGTATGGGCTCACATAGCTAAAGGTAATGTCGGTGGTTTTCACTCTTTTTGGACAGAGACCAGCTCTCATAAGATTTGAACCCATGACTTGAAGAAGCAAACTAGCGCTCTAACACAATGAGCTATTGGTCACAATCAGTTTCGGCAGTTTACACTCCTTCTTTTTAGACAGACACCTCAAAGAGCCCAAGACATCACAGGGTTTAAACCGATGACTTCTGAAGCTCAAAAAAGCGCTCTAACTCAATAAATATGGGCTCACATAGCTAAAGGTAATGTCTCGGTGGTTTTCACTTTTCTTTGGACAGAGACCAGCTCTCATAAGATTTGAACCCATGACTTCAGAAGAGCTCAAACTAGCGCTCTGACACAATGAGCTATTGGCTGACGTAGCTGCGATCGGTTCTTGCAATTTACACCCCTTCTTTTTAGACAGACACCTCAAAAGAGTCCAAGACATCACAGGGTTTGAACCGATGACTTCTGAAGCTCAAAAAAGCGCTCTAACTCAATAAACTATGGGTTCACATAGCTAAAGGTAATGTCTCTGTGTTTTCACTCTTTCTTTTGGACAGAGACCAGTTCTCATAAGATTTGAACCATGACTTCAGAAGCTCAAACTAGCACTCTAACACAATGAGCTATTGGCTGACGTAGCTCACGGTCGGTTCTTGGCAGTTTACACCCTTCTTTTTAGACAGACACCTCAAAAGAGTCCAAGACATCACAGGGTTTGAACCGATGACTTCTGAAGCTCAAAAAAGCGCTCTAACTCAATAAACTATGGGCTCACATAGCTAAAGGTAATGTCTCTGTGGTTTTCACTCTTTCTTTGGACAGAGACCAGCTCTCATAAGATTTGAACCCATGACTTCAGAAGCTCAAACTAGCGCTCTAACACAATGAGCTATTGGCTGACGTAGCTGCCATCGGTTCTTGGCATTTACACCCCTTCTTTTTAGACAGAAACCTCAAAAGAGTCCAAGACATCACAGGGTTTAAACCGATGACTTCTGAAGTTTAAAAAAGCGCTCTAACTCAATAAACTATGGGTTCACATAGCTAAAGGTAATGTCTTTGTGGTTTTCACTCTTTCTTTTGGACAGAGACCAGCTCTCATAAGATTTGAACCCATGACTTCAGAAGCTCAAACTAGCGCTCTAACACAATGAGCTATTGGCTGACGTAGCTCACTATCGGTTCTTGGCAATTTACACCCCTTCTTTTTAGACAGACACCTCAAAAGAGTCCAAGACATCACAGGGTTTGAACCGATGACTTCTGAAGCTCAAAAAAGCGCTCTAACTCAATAAACTATGGGTTCACATAGCTAAAGGTAATGTCTCTGTGGTTTTCACTCTTTCTTTTGGACAGAGACCAGCTCTCATAAGATTTGAACTCATGACTTCAGAAGCTCAAACTAGCACTCTAACACAATGAGCTATTGGCTGACGTAGCTCACGGTCGGTTCTTGGCAGTTTACACCCCTTCTTTTTAGACAGACACCTCAAAAGAGTCCAAGACATCACAGGGTTTGAACCGATGACTTCTGAAGCTCAAAAAAGCGCTCTAACTCAATAAACTATGGGCTCACATAGCTAAAGGTAATGTCTCTGTGGTTTTCACTCTTTCTTATGGAAAGAGACCAGCTCTCATAAGATTTGAACCCATGACTTCAGAAGACCAAACTAGCACTCTAACACAATGAGCTATTGGCTGACGTAGCTCACGGTCGGTTCTTGGCAATTTACACCCCTTCTTTTTAGACAGACACCTCAAAAGAGTCCAAGACATCACAGGGTTTGAACCGATGACTTCTGAAGCTCAAAAAAGCGCTCTAACTCAATAAACTATGGGTTCACATAGCTAAAGGTAATGTCTCTGTGGTTTTCACTCTTTCTTTTGGACAGAGACCAGTTCTCATAAGATTTGAACTCATGACTTCAGAAGCTCAAACTAGCACTCTAACACAATGAGCTATTGGCTGACGTAGCTCACGGTCGGTTCTTGGCAGTTTACACCCCTTCTTTTTAGACAGACACCTCAAAAGAGTCCAAGACATCACAGGGTTTGAACCGATGACTTCTGAAGCTCAAAAAAGCGCTCTAACTCAATAAACTATGGGCTCACATAGCTAAAGGTAATGTCTCTGTGGTTTTCACTCTTTCTTTTGGACAGAGACCAGCTCTCATAAGATTTGAACCCATGACTTCAGAAGATCAAACTAGCGCTCTAACACAATGAGCTATTGGCTGACGTAGCTTGCGATCGGTTGTTGGCAATTTACACCCCTTCTTTTTAGACAGAAACCTCAAAAGAGTCCAAGACATCACAGGGTTTAAACCGATGACTTCTGAAGTTTAAAAAAGCGCTCTAACTCAATAAACTATGGGTTCACATAGCTAAAGGTAATGTCTTTGTGGTTTTCACTCTTTCTTTTGGACAGAGACCAGCTCTCATAAGATTTGAACCCATGACTTCAGAAGCTCAAACTAGCGCTCTAACACAATGAGCTATTGGCTGACGTAGCTCACTATCGGTTCTTGGCAATTTACACCCCTTCTTTTTAGACAGACACCCCAAAAGAGTCCAAGACATCACAGGGTTTGAACCGATGACTTCTGAAGCTCAAAAAAGCGCTCTAACTCAATAAACTATGGGCTCACATAGCTAAAGGTAATGTCTTTGTGGTTTTCACGCTTTCTTTTGGACAGAGACCAGCTCTCATAAGATTTGAACCCATGACTTCAGAAGCTCAAACTAGCACTCTAACACAATGAGCTATTGGCTGACGTAGCTCACAATCGGTTCTTGGCAGTTTACACCCCTTCTTTTTAGACAGACACCTGAAAAGAGTCCAAGACATCACAGGGTTTGAACCGGTGACTTCTGAAGCTCAAAAAAGCGCTCTAACTCAATAAACTATGGGTTCACATAGCTAAAGGTAATGTCTCTGTGGTTTTCACTCTTTCTTTTGGACAGAGACCAGCTCTCATAAGATTTGAACCCATGACTTCAGAAGCTCAAACTAGCACTCTAACACAACGAGCTATTGGCTGACGTAGCTAACGATCGGTTCTTGGCAGTTTCCACTCCTTCTTTTTAGACAGACACCTCAAAAGAGTCCAAGACATCACAGGGTTTGAACCGATGACTTCTGAAGCTCAAAAAAGCGCTCTAACTCAATAAACTATGGGCTCACATAGCTAAGGGTAATGTCTCTGTGGTTTTCACTCTTTCTTTGGGACAGAGACCAGCTCTCATAAGATTTGAACCCATGACTTCAGAAGCTCAAACTAGCACTCTAACACAATGAGCTATTGGCTGACATAGCTCATAATCGGTTCTTGGCAGTTTACACTCCTTCTTTTTAGACAGACACCTCAAAAGAGTCCAAGACATCACAGGGTTTGAACCGATGACTTCTGAAGCTCAAAAAAGCGCTCTAACTCAATAAACTATGGGTTCACATAGCTAAAGGTAATGTCTCTGTGGTTTTCACTCTTTCTTTTGGACAGAGACCAGCTCTCATAAGATTTGAACTCATGACTTCAGAAGCTCAAACTAGCACTCTAACACAATGAGCTATTGGCTGACGTAGCTCACGGTCGGTTCTTGGCAGTTTACACCCCTTCTTTTTAGACAGACACCTCAAAAGAGTCCAAGACATCACAGGGTTTAAACCGGTGACTTCTGAAGCTCAAAAAAGCGCTCTAACTCAATAAAGTATGGGCTCACATAGCTAAAGGTAATGTCTCGGTGGTTTTCACTCTTTCTTTTGGACAGAGACCAGCTCTCATAAGATTTGAACTCATGACTTCAGAAGCTCAAACTAGCGCTCTAACACAATGAGCTATTGGCTGACGTAGCTTGCGATCGGTTCTTGGCAGTTTACACCCCTTCTTTTTAGACAGACACCTCAAAAGAGTCCAAGACATCACAGGGTTTAAACCGATGACTTCTGAAGTTTAAAAAAGCGCTCTAACTCAATAAACTATGGGTTCACATAGCTAAAGGTAATGTCTCTGTGGTTTTCACTCTTTCTTTTGGACAGAGACCAGCTCTCATAAGATTTGAACCCATGACTTCAGAAGATCAAACTAGAGCTCTAACACAATGAGCTATTGGCTGACGTAGCTCACTATCGGTTCTTGGCAATTTACACCCCTTCTTTTTAGACAGACACCCCAAAAGAGTCCAAGACATCACAGGGTTTGAACCGATGACTTCTGAAGCTCAAAAAAGCGCTCTAACTCAATAAACTATGGGCTTACATAGCTAAAGGTAATGTCTTTGTGGTTTTCACGCTTTCTTTTGGACAGAGACCAGCTCTCATAAGATTTGAACTCATGACTTCAGAAGCTCAAACTAGCACTCTAACACAATGAGCTATTGGGTCACATAGGTGTTAATAGTTTTTTGACAGTTTTCACTCTTTCTTTCGGACTTCAAACACTTTTGTCAGACCTCCAGTTAAAATTACCACCCTTTTTTGCCATACCATATTATGACTTTTTTTTTTGCCATACCATACTATGACTTTTTTTATATAGTATATACCAACTTTTTTGCCATACTATACTATGACCTTTTTTTTGCCATACTATACTATGACTTTTTTTGCCATACTATACTATGACTTTTTTTTGCCATACTATACTATCACTTTTTCTGCCATACTATACTATCACTTTTTCTGCCATACTATGACTTTTTTTATATAGTATATACCGACTTTTTTTGCCATACTATACTATGTCTTTTTTTTGTATAGTATATACCAACTTTTTTGCCATACTATACTATGACTTTTTTTGCCATACCATACTATGACTTCTTTATATAGTATATACCGACTTTTTTTGCCATACCATACAATGACTTTTTTTGCCATACCATACAATGACTTTTTTTGCCATACCATACTATGACTTTTTTTATATAGTATATACCGACCTTTTTGCCATACCATATTATGACTTTTTTCTCATAAGGTTTAAAGCCATGACTTCAGAACCTCAAACGAGCACTCTACCCAGTGAGCTATTGGCTCACATAGGTCATAGAAGGTTCTCTGCAGTTTTCACTCTTTCTTTTGGACAGAGACCTCAAAACCAACAGCTCTCATAGGTTTGAACCCATGACTTCAGAAGCTCAAACGAACGCTTTAACTTAATGAGCCACTGGCTCACGTAGCTCACCATCGGTTCTTGGCAGTTTTCACTCCTTCTTTGGACAGACACATCAAAAGTGTCTAAGATGTCACAGGGTTCGAACCCATGACTTCTAAAGCTTCAAAGTAGCGCTCTCACTCAATGAGCTATTGGCTCACATGTCTTAATGTCATGTCTTTGTGTTTTTTAACTCTTTCTTTTGGACAGAGACCTCAAAATCAACACATCTCATAAGATTTGAACTCTAACCCAATGAGCTATTTGGTCATATAGGTGTTAATAGTTTTTTGGCGGTTTTCACTCTTCCTTTTGGACTTTAAACGCTCTTGTCAGACCTCTAGTGAAAACTTTCAAAATAAAACAACGGCATACGCACAACATAAAACAATCTTACAAAATTGAGAATTCTCCTGTGGTCTTCAGCGAGTGTCAGACGGTAGACAACCAAGAGACGACTACAACTCCACACAAGGTAATGGCGGAATTTAAAGGCATCGTCTGTTGACCTACCTTAGTAGAGATAGATCAGTGATCGGTGGTAGTGGAGGAGCTCACAACTGATGTTTTCTGGACTGACAATGAAATTTCAGGACCATTTCTTACACTTAATTTTGACTTGCTTTAGTTTTTGTCGCTATATATTGAAAGGATGTTACCATGAGTACATTTTACTAACACGTTACATTTTCACACTATGACCACTGGACAGCGACAGAGACTGAAGTCTGTATCAGGAAAGTTCAGAATACAAAGATCAAAATTGAAGCAGTCTGAAAGGAATTAGGTATTAAAACACTCGTTTTAATTGTTTTATTGTGGTTGCACACCACATATACTCATGCTGGTCATCTCTATTAACACAGGGTTAGTTAGGGCTGGGTATCGTTTAAAAATGTTCTATACCTGTACCGATACCAGTACCCTTAAAATGATACCGATACCAACCGAGTACTTCATTCGATACTTTTTCATCTTAATTTGATATTAATCATGTGAAAAGAAAGCAATCGGTTGTGTAAAGGTCACTCTCGTACTGATAACCAGCCAACTCCAATCACACATTAAATCGAAGAAGGCTTGTGGTGTTTGGCTACAAGCAAAACCATAGAAACATTTTTTTTTTTCTTGATCTGAGTACAAAAAGAACCGATTGCTTGTATTGTCTGACAGCTGCAGTTTCGATACTACTTAGTACCAGGTTGTTTCGGTCGATACCTGAAAAGTACCGGGTACCGATACCCAGCCCTAGTGTTAGTACCCTCCAAAAACAGGTATTAATTCATGTTTTATGTGGATGTCCAATGCGTGTTGACATAGTCAACTGAAGCAATAAACCACCCAGCGTGTGATATGCACAGAAAAACACATGAAACACACGAAAAGTCAAATGAATTTATTGATCTTTCAAAACATCGACTTACATGATCATGTGTCTGGTTTGTATACTGACAGTACCTGTAATAACGAAGTACAGACAGACAACAGAGGACATTTACAGGAGGATTTAAGCACAGAGTGATGGCAGCAGGCACGAGCAGTCCGGGGAATTCATGATGATATCACCACTGTCAATATAAATATAGAAAAATATGATGGAGGGCCACAATACGTCTGGAAGTCTCTTCTCTTGGTGAACTCATTTCTTCTTTTTATCCTGCGTGCTGGTGAACCACTGGTCCAGCAGCTTCTTGCTGTAGTAGATCTGCCAGCCGTGCACCTGCACAGCAATCACGATCACCAGGTACATGACGGACACGGCGGAGAAGCCGAAGATGAAGCGGTAGGCTTTGCCGTGTCGGTACAGCTGTTGGGCCACAGGGAACATCTCCATGGAGCCGTAGATCAGCGGGGCCACGCAGAAGAGCCCCGCACTGATCATCGAGATGACGAGGTAGCTGATGTTGTTGCGGGGCAACGCCAGGAAGCAGAAGATGGTGGGAATGATGCTCAGGAGGTAGGGGTACTCCCACTGGTACGGAGAGGCTACTACCTTGTGGGACACCAGGCTCAGTTGGCTCACTGTGACCTGAGGAAGAAGAGACACAGAGTCACAACAAACTCACGACACGAGCCAAACTAAAAATATCTGTGGCAACTTCTGAAGATCTACCTGAGCGGCCATCAGCACCCAGATCACAAGATGGACAATGTTCAGTTTACGGATTTCAGACTTCAAGGCGACACTGCAGGACAAGAGGCAGACACACAAAAAACAAGTAGATTAAGTAGGTTACAAACAAACATTACAGTGCGAGACTTAATACAAAAGGACCAACCTCATCTGGTAATGGGAGGCAACCCTCTCCCGATGCTGAAAGTCGCTGCCGTCTGTGCCTGTCGCTCTCGGACCTTCTCGAGAAGCCATGGTGGATTATCTAAAAGCAAAAGACGAAAAAAATTGGTGACACAACGGAGCAGCAAGAAGGCTGGTTTAATCTGACGCTGTCAAGTAAAAAGAAAATCAGGGGTCGGTGAACCCTAGGGGGGCCACAGGGGGGTTGCATTAATATGCAATAATAAGCTACTTTTGACAACAAAATGAATTTCTCCTCCTGCAATAAGACTCCATAAGTCACTCTGGGAGGAGAAGCGAGCCAAAAACAAGTAAGAATAATAAGCGCGGTGGATAACATGTACTGTGCGCTTTTAGGCACAAGGACAAGAGAGACAGGCTAGGGAAGTATCATTATGAATCATAATGCTCATTACTGAGCAGAAAACTAAAAAAGGATGTTATGATATTGTCTGTATCAGGTGGGAAGGTGTCAGAGACAGCCCATCTTTAGGAAAATGTATAAGAACAAACAGTTAGAGCTCCTCGAGGAGCCTTTTCTCTGTGTGTATATATGCTGCCGTTGTCTAGGTTACTGTAGCCTTGTTGTGCAGTACTCTGTTACACTGCAGCTCTGTAACGTTGGTAACGTTCATCAGATGTCTGTTTTTTTATTTGTATTAATTTAAATCAGCATGTAAACACAGTAAGGACGCGAGCTAACCAGCTGCTAGCTGCTGTCAGTCATTCAAACGGGACGGTTGCTAAGGGTTACTGCAGCTTGTTAATAACGCCGTGAAACGTTCAAGGAACATACGACAGATCAATGACGTCACTTACTTTCTTACTGGATGATCATCCGAAGCGTTTAACCGTAAATTTAACCGTAAATGTGACCGTTAACCGGAGAGACGTGCTAACCGACGAGGTCCATATAAGGGAGGGACGGACAGGAAGTGTGACGCCTCAAGCTCCGATTGGTCAGATGCTTCTTCTTCTTCTTCTTCTGCTTTGGGGTTCTGCAGCAGTGACGTCTACTAGTGAAGTTCGGTTCTTTTTAGGGAGTCGGATCATTCGACTCAGCTCTGGTGTTGGGAAGTTCAGTTCTTCTTAGGGAGTCGGATCTTTCGACTCAGCTCTAGTGTTGGGAAGTGGGTTCTTTTTAGGGAGTCGGATTATTCGACTCAGCTCTAGTGTTGAGAAGTTAAGTTCTTTTTAGGGAGTCGGATTATTCGACTCAGCTCTAGTGTTGAGAAGTTCAGTTCTTTTTAGGGAGTCGGATCATTTGACTCAGCTCTAGTTTTGGGAAGTTCGGTTCTTTTTATGGAGTCGGATCATTCGACTCAGCTCTAGTTTTGGGAAGTTAAGTTCTTTTTAGGGAGTCGGATCATTCGACTCAGCTCTAGTTTTGGGAAGTTCGGTCCTTTTTATGGAGTCGGATCATTCGACTCAGCTCTAGTATTGGGAAGTTCAGTTCTTTTTAGGGAGTCAGATCATTCGACTTTTTTGATATTTTGATGATGGCTGGGAACCACTACTGCTGCGCCTGTTGCTCCTGTTATCAGCTCTTTGCGGCAGTGTGTAAGTAAACATAATCTCTATACTATCCATTTATGTATCATCCATTCTGGTATTATCGTCCACAGATCTGTTGGGCTGAATTCTATTTCCTGTTTTTTAGTTGTTCTGCTATTCACTCACTGACCCACCCAAAGCTTGATTTTTGTTCTTTCCCATTGTTCACTTAAAGGAGCCTGCTCTTTGAACCAGCTCACTACCACCTACTGGCACTGCTCATCCAATGTTTCCCACTCCCTTACAGTCTTGTAATCAGAAGAATCAGACATCAAATAATCATAAAATCTGTAATTTAATTGTAACAATAATGGAAACCAAGTCAAGACAAATGTTTTTGTTTCTTTATTATCTAACCAATAAAAGCAAAATTCACATACTTTAGGCACAGTTTCTCCCATTTAATGCTGTGCACCATTGTCCAAAGTAAAGCCAACAAAAAGTAAGAGAGAAAACACAAATTGCACATCCACAGTTCAAAATTAAACAAAACTGACACACGGTGGTGATATGAACGGGTACAAGCATGATGGATATTTTTTTCTTTCCGAATATTTGTTTTTGTTGATTGATTACTGTCAACACACAGAAATTAACACAATCCCAAAGTAATCAGTAGTCAAACAAATAAATTACAGAGAATACTGACAAACAAAACAATCTTGACAAAACAAAGTTCAACTGTGGGCAAAGGTTTTTATTTATTTATTTTTTGGTCCTGTTCTGGACCGAGATATGGTGTGAAATTGGATTTAAAACTCACCCAAATACTTGCATTTAAGAGCTGCATTTTCATAAAACAACATAAAAAGACTAACAATAACTTAATAACTGTATGATGAATCCCCCCAAAACAAACCCAACCTTATGTACTGTGAGTAAATGCATTGTACAATGAAACTAATATGTTCTTATGTGCCCAGTATACAGCGTATAACTGTAAAGCGAGTGAAAAGTGAATACAAGTCTGCAACGTAAAGCCTCATTGTTCCAGCCATGTCTTGATATATTGTGTGTTGATGAATATAAGAATAAATGTAAACATACGAGAATTATGACAACTGACATATTTGGTAGTACTTCTTGTGCTCTTAACAACACAGAACCCTCACAAGAACGATCATGACTCTGTTGATGTATTTATACTTGCTACTGTTTAAAAGGTTATTCTTCCATCGCTCTTTGTAAACCATTTCACTTGACCTACGTTGTACCTTTGAGACTGCACTTGTTTTACCATAAATATGGTAAAATGTACCTCCAATACGTCATTGCTATCGCTTTGTTTATACACATTTCTTACATTGGGTACAATAAGTATCCGGAAAACGTAGAATGGACATATTGACCAGCGTAAAGTCCCGCAGCCTGGTCAGATGGTAGCTGTATATGCACAGTGTCTCCATGTCGTAAAGGGAGTACAGCGCTCCCTGATGCCTGATCCAGCAAACCCTTTTTGTATTCATCGTACGTGTACATGACTGGCTCATTGTTCTTCATTAGTGCCACCCACACGTTACCTCCCTTGCAGTGGACGTGGTAAGCAAAGTAGTAAATCCCTGGTACGCTACAGGTGAAAATACCAGTTTGGGGATTGTAGTCCTGGTTGCCGTTGTGCAGGAGTTTGTCAAAGATGACCGGAGAGCCAACAGGAGGGAACGGGTTTGTGAGCTTCGCTGTGAAAGCCGGCATCTCCACGCCATTTCCACCAATGTCGCCTCCGTTCTTCTTGTAGCCTTGTTTTTGGCTGCTGTATGGGCCGGTCACGGGGAGGATCTGTCCGAGTTCAGGGGATGTAGCAGGTAGTCCTGGGGGACCAGGGGGTCCAGGTTGTCCTGGTTGACCTGGAAGTCCAGCAGGGCCACTTGGACCAGGGTTACCCTGAGGACCAATATGGCCTGGGAGTCCTGGCTTTCCCTCACCAGGGTAGCCAGGTTTACCAGGCAGGCCCGTTTCACCTTTCGGCCCTGGCATCCCAGGAGGTCCAATTGGTCCCCCTGGTCCTGTAAGCCCTGGAATACCTTGTGATCCTTGGTGGCCTTTCTCTCCAGGTTGTCCCCCCTCTCCTCTTGGTCCAGGTAGTCCTCCACCACCAGGGGCACCAGGTAAACCCCTTAAACCAGGTTCTCCTTTGGGGCCAATGGGCCCTTGAAAACCTCTTGGTCCAGGTTGTCCAAGCTCTCCTGATAATCCTGGATGTCCTGGAAGACCTGGAGGCCCTAGAGCACCCTTCATTCCTGGATATCCCTTTTGTCCCCCAACACCTTCCTCTCCCTTTTGTCCTGGGAAACCAAGACTACCGGGAGGTCCCATTGGACCTGGTGGGCCAGGCATACCACTAGGACCGGTGGGACCAATAACTCCAGGAAGACCTCCATGACCTTTATCACCTTTTAGGCCTGAAGGTCCCGGGAGACCAGCATGTCCCTTGTGACCCTTAGGTCCTGGAAATCCTGGTTTACCATATCCTGGTAAGCCTGGACCCCCTGGTAAACCATGTGGGCCTGGTTCCCCTTTCGCTCCAGCAGGCCCTGGTTGCCCTCTGAAACCATCTTTTCCCGGTTTACCAATTCCTGGCACACCTGGCGGTCCTGGTTGGCCTCTATCACCAGGTAGCCCTGCCAGTCCTGGCTCTCCAGAAGGACCAGGCTTTCCTGGTATCCCTGGCTGTCCAGGGAGACCATTCAGGCCAGGTTTACCAATCCCAGGGTTGCCCACATGTCCAGGTGGACCTGGTGGTCCACTGGGTCCTTTTAAACCTGGTAAACCGGGTATACCAATTCCTTTGTCCCCCTTGAGGCCTGGAGGACCAGGGAGCCCAGGTGGACCTCTTTGTCCAGGCTCTCCTGAAAGACCATTCTGTCCGGGCAGCCCCTGACCTCCTTGTTTTGAAATCCCAGGTAGTCCAGGGGGACCTGGGAGCCCTGGGGGCCCAGGAAGTCCAGTTGGTCCTTCACCACCACCAGGACCAAGGTCACCCTTTAGCCCTGGTAATCCAGGTCCTCCAGGTTTTCCTGGCAATCCTGGCATGCCAGGTTTTCCGATTCCTGGGTAGCCTTGAGGACCAGGAGGACCTGGCTTTCCTGGTAATCCTGGCAATGCTTGGCCTGGTGGTCCAGTGGGTCCCTGTGGACCTGGTGGTCCTGTTGGTCCTGGGGGACCCTGAACTCCTTGTGGTCCCTCTCTGAGACCTTCTACACCAGGACCAGGAGGAGGCGGACCTTTAGCTCCTCTGGGGAATGTTTGTCCTGTAAAAAAGATGCAATTTATGTCACTCGTTAATTTAAGCGTTAGCATTTTGACATTTTGGAACTACTGGACCTCACCTTTGCTGTCAGTCAGTGGCCTCTCTTTGGCCATCTGCAAAGGCAGCTGAGGAAGCTCTTTCCCATACTGAGGCACTTCTTGGCCATAAGGCAGGTGTGGCATCTCGTTCCCCATAAACTGTTGCTGAGGATACCCATCATTGTACTGAGGCAGGGGCTGGTGCTGTTGAGGCAGCTGTTGAGGCAGCTGTTTGTGTCCATAATACGCCCCGCCATGGACCAGGTGTAATAAACATAACTGGGACACTGTGATGAGTAGATAGAAAGAACGAAGGGGTACAGCCACCATTTTCTGCAGTGGAAAAGAAAATAAGTAAACATATAACACAGTCTGCAGATAGGCAACTCTACACTGACCTGTGATCAGGTGAACGGTGTCTCTGTCATCCGTACGTCTGTTCTCATGTAACTTTGGGCTCCGGGTCGGGAGAAGTACGTAACGCTTTACGGCACTAAGTCACAAAGCAGCAACAATTTCACTGATTCTGGTGAAACTGGATTATATTTTATGGAGGAAATGTTTTCTGGTTTTCCCTCTGATGTCCTCCGGCTGCTCCGCCTCAACTCTCTGTGATTTACAGAGTTTATGATGGACAGTGAAGTAAACTGCTGACAGCTGTAGCTGCTGTTAGTTAATGTGAGCTCAGAGCACCGGGGTTACAGAGTTAGTGTTTTGTACCACCAAGAAGAAGTTTCATGAGGGAACACTGGCGGTTAGTGGAGCCGGTGTCGTGCCAGAACTGGAGCTGTGCAAGTGGGCAATGTACCTCAGCTCTAAGGACGTAATGACAAGAGAAGAGACTGCAGAAGACATTGACAGAGGAAGCTAAGAAACTGCAGGACAAGTGTAAATCTGGTGAGAGCTTGGTGAAATAAAATGCTGAAAGACAGACGCCGAGCTGGGCTGACTGCTGTTGGACTAGTCAATTATAAAATTCAGCTGCTATGTCTTGTGTTGTTGACCTTGCTTAACGTTCGGCTGTTAACAAAGCTGTGGACTTTACACAAGATGCTACAATTCCCTAATGTCTGGTAAAGGCCTGCATCAAACTTCACACCTTCGGTTTGTAGTCTCAAGGCCAAAGGCATCAAAACCTTGATGTTCCTTGCCTCACCACAAGAGGTCGCTCACATTAAGTTTGAATATGCTGCTCTCACCACCAGGACTCACCATTTAATAACTCTGCCATCAAAGCTGTCGTGTTAGTCCACGACCAGCAGGCTGTGCTCTCCCACCTCACTTCTAAGCCAACACTTGGGGTCTTATGAAACCCACTGTGGTCAAACCAAAAAAGAAAACCCTCTGCTGCCTCCTGGCTCCGGGTGATCTCCCTCACGTCCTTCCTTTCCCTCATTGTTTACACATCTATTCAAACACACTGTGTATAAGCCTCAGAGTCTCATATCCTTGAAGTGAATTACACAAAGCACATGCTGCTAAAGCATATATATCGTAATTAAGAGGCCCCCACAGGGGACGCGGTCACTTTTGAACATAATCCTTAATCCTTCAACCATGTGTGCGCTAAAGAGATTGACTAAGTGCTGCCAGGAACACGGTGTGAAAATAAACGGTGATGGGTGAACGTATGTTTTCCTCCGCCGTGGTATTTGTGTGTCCTGAAACAATCCCAGAGAGATCAAAAGTCTTTGGAGAGCTGGAATAATGGAAGTAAGACTTGCTTACATTTTTCTGAGCAATTAAAAAAAAAAGAAACATAGGAAAGAAAGCTAGGTCGTGTCAGGTTGAATATGTTAACCGTTAAATATATTTATAGCACAGGTTTCATCTCTCACAGATACAAATTGCTATTCAAAGAAGCAGAGGGTGAACGTATGAACTCACATTCGATATTTCGGGGGAATTTGGGAGGTTTTTAATTAAATTCTTGTTGAGTTGGTTGATTTTGATAACATTTTTTAGATTATTAAAGATTTTATCTGGAAAACCGGCTGCAGAGATGCTTTAAGTGACACGTGGGTCATATTTTAGAGAGATTCCATCTATTTTCTTAAATCCCAGCAGAGTTTAAATATAGATTTTATATTTACTGCACTTTTGGCTTTCTAGGTGCCGACATGAGTCAAGAAAGTATAAAACTAATTATTGATTGCAGTTATCAGACAGTATGTTGCTACTCACATGCATTCCTCTACATAAACTCTGATTTTGATACATTTTGTTACTTTAAAACAACCTTCAGATCGTCTCTCTTACTCTCAGATTGTTCCTCCTCTCAGACTGAAGCTCTCTCCCTCTGGCCTGCGCCTCCTTCGTCTGCTTTCCCCTCAAACTTTACGCTGCTTTTCTGGGTCTTTTCCAAGGCATGAGCGGGACGGTGGCCATGCGCGGGGTTCCAGCCAGGTGTTAGCTGCAGTCCTGCTGGGCCCTGTGAAAATATGAATGTCAAGTTCAATGAATGTCAGGTGGTGACCTTTCGCAGAGGTGCTGGGTTTGTAACACTGAGCTGTCGTCTCCACCTGGTAGACATATTCAGCTTAGACACACCTCGTTCTGTGAGGAATGCAGCGACGGAGGTATTAAAAATAAATGTAACAGAACAGTAACGTCATAAAACTGTAGCTTTGCAGCTCCGTTTAGCAGCTAAGTATCATAATGAAACATCATCTGCTTTACCAGAGCAGACTTGAGAAGTCTGCAGTGTTTTCAGGCTCCATAGATCGAGTGTTAACGTTAATATTTATCTTTTTCTCGCCTGGGCAAATCCCAAAACCTCTTTAGAGGATCAGAATCAATGATATAGAAGTCAGTAACTAAAGAAAAGTGTCTTTATTGTTATGTAATTTGGCAGAAGCGTGCACACAATGGATGATATGCTGTAACTCAATTTATTATATTATAAAATATTATATATGAAACTATATTATATCATATTATACATTTAAAGCTTGTTGAAACTGTTTCATTTCTTCTGTTATATGTCGATATATATTTTTTTACATTAATTTTAACAGTTTAATTATTTCATCTTGTCTCATTTTTAGTATAATATTACATATATTTCTATTTTTCTGCTTTTCACTGTCTTGTTTTTGTCTTATTATATCTATAAAATATAAAAAATATAAAATAAAAGGATAGTTTTCTGTAGAATTAAAGACATTATCTGTAAATCAAGTGAGATAATGACAGATTAAAGTTATTCGTCATTTTTGTACAGAAAGATTATATTACAGTATTTATACAGAGTTTTTCTACTTTCTGAAATGTCATAGTATTTCAAAGTGATGATTTCACCACAGTTCAAAATGAAACGGCTTGTTGTAAAATAAAAGTAACAGTCTGTAAAAACCAGGACATGAAATGTAAGGGCCCTTGTAAAAAAAAAAAGGATAAGAAGTTGGCAGATAAAATTCTGCTTTTAAACTTGTTATGAAAGTTTTGGGATGATGAAAAGTTAAAACCTTAATTGAAAACAGCTCGTCAACTGACTAAAACTTGGTCATTAAGTGTTTCACATTCAGCCATTATGGCCAGACTAAATAGATATTTTATGTTTCCCCCAAACCCGAGCGCTGGAACAAATTGTTAAACATCTTTTTCAGATACGAGCGAGGGATTAATCCTCAAGCATTCATCTACTAAACCGAACATGATTTCACACACGAGGATGTTGATCTGATCCCTCGCTGTAGTCAAAACCCCTTCGAACTCCCACAACGTGACCTCTTCCTCCGCAGACAAAAAGGGAACACATGCTTGGCGAGGAAACGAGACGACCTCCATAAAACAGAAAGTCCACACAAAAAAAAAACAGAGAGAGAGAGAGAGAGAGAGAAGACAGAGCGGAGCTTTGAAAACACATGTTCGCCGTATCCTCCAAGGATCCGTCAGTCTTCATGGCTCAGGGAGGCGCAGCAGACAAAAACACATCCTCCTCCATTTACTGGATGAGCTGCATGAGTAACGGAGCTCATTTAGGAAGCTGGAC
The DNA here is from genome assembly GCA_004119915.2 of Collichthys lucidus. Taxonomy (NCBI): domain Eukaryota; kingdom Metazoa; phylum Chordata; class Actinopteri; family Sciaenidae; genus Collichthys; species Collichthys lucidus. Next base: position 38,119,223 of record CM014078.1, on the reverse strand, counting down.
TCAGGTTCTGGGGAATCTTCGTCTGTTTGAAATTAAGTCTGAGACACACATGGGGGGAGAGTTTGGGACTGTTCAGCTTTTGAAAGATGTTGGTTTTCACATTGGATAAAAATAGTTTTCACATCTTTCTGTAAATATTGCATGAAGAAAGATGCAATCCCAGTTTCACTCTTCACCTTTCTTGAGCCCCAACGTTGCCGTCTGGGTCATAAGGCAAGACTAAGACAAAGCCAGAGCTTAAAAACTGTTCTTCAGAACCCTGTGGATGATGTCACGGAGACGACATTTTATACAGTCTATGGTGAAAACTAGTGATGAGATATCGTCCAGGTCAGTAAAGTGTGGAGGACTCTCCAGCAAACCACACCTATGAATCTGTGTCTCTTTTGTATCAGTTTATCAATTCAATTCCCAATTTCAAACCCAAATTCAGGAGTTTTTCCTTCTGAGAACTGAGATTTCGAAAAATAAATAAAAACGGAATAATGAAGTCATAACAGCACCGCAAACTGTCTAAACATTCACCCTGTGAAAACACGACGTGCTGCTGCTGCTGCCAGTGCACAATCACGGATTGGACACGGTATCAGATACACAAACACAGTGTTTGTTTTGACGATTAAAACAAGACGACTGGAACCGTTTCATGGTATTTGTACTTTTAATATTTCCACTGGACCGTTACGCCTGAGTAAAAGCAAATATGCTATTTACTGCAACGAAGCTACCAATTACTTTGAAGAGGGAGGCTTTGATTGCACAAAGTCCAGATCATCAGTCATCTTCTGGTTTCCAGACAGTGTAATGGGAAGGCAATTGCAGAAACCGTCTGCGGACCACAGACTAAAACTGGGAAAGTACTGAATTATGAGGATATTACACCGTGTGTTTGTTTAGCTTCGAGTACCCCGCATGGCAAATGTTTCAACACAACAAATAAAGTCTGAATCATCTTGTTCTGGTTTATTTCCTGTTTTTCCATCACACAGGATGGAGGAAAAGTTCAGGTTGCTCTGGGGTCAGGTGGGTCAGATAACGCGACTATGTAAGAGATTTAAGCCCCGCGGAGAAGAAAACTGATTTTTCACGGCACAAGTCCATTTTTTCGACTCAATTTGCAAGAGTTTCGTCTGGGATATCGTCGAGGGACTTCAATTTATGCATTCACATGGTGTTGGAGGCCGATCAGAGATCTGCGAGATTCATCCAACAAAAACTGCAAATGAGAAGTGAGTCCGCTCAGGTGCTTTTCTTCTATACATGTAGTGCAAACAGATGCTTTTCAGCAGTCTGTCTTGGCAGCGATTGTTGGTTACTCTCTCTTGCTCAGTATGTCAGATGTTCAGTACATATAATAAATGCGGCCGTTTGTTGTTCTGCAGACGAGACTTCACAGAGCACGTCAAAACTTGATGAGACGTGATGCCAAAAAGCCAGAAAATAAAAAACCTGCCATCATCCTGAAGTTTCTGGCTGCAGGTTTGATCTTTGCAGACACGGATTTTCATTTAACTTCATTTAACAGCAAGAAAACGCCAATTTCTGTTGCGCAAAGGAACAAAATCCCACAGTCTGAGCATCATCGGACGGCTTGACGATAAATACTTTGACATCTTTAAATCCCAACAACAGGACTCATTTTTCAGGCAGCTTATTTTCTTTGAGCCTTTCATCTCGCGCTGATGAGAACTCCTCCAGGACACCTCCACGCCCTTCGCTCGATGACAATCCAACGCAACAGAAGAAGATCGCCTTCCCCCCAGAATCGACGCTGGTTCCTCTGAAACTCTTTGCCAACACTTACAACCACAGCCGGCTCCGCTTGGTGATGAGCCACAAGTCTTTTATCACCTCCAGCTCGGCTTTGAAAATAATCAAATTTCCATTTCTCCTCTTGTGTTCCTCTCCTGACTGATTCCAGATGGGCGACTCCACCGCTCGATAAACAAACAATGAGGAACAGAGGCATGTCATTGCTTACAGATACGGGTGCCAGTCTTAATCGCTTGTGGTCACGGCTGGCGTTTGTGTTTTAAACAGATTGCAAAGGGTCTTTTCTTTAACAATGAGCGCAGGCAGCAAACAGCGCTGCAGGGCCAACTGTCATCAAACTGTAATGAAGACACCTCGGTGCTCGCTACTCCGATCTAACACATCACGACTGTTATTAGCATCCCCAGTGTTGCATTTTAAGCAATGCTGTGCAACCTTCCTACCATAAGAGTGCTGCCAGCTGTAGCTGCTGTTAGCTCGTGTGAGCTCAGAGCACTGTGTTTGTACCACAGGTGTTTTGGAAGAGGAGTGGAGTCGATGTCGTGCCAGAACCGGAGCTCAGCAGCCTCTATGGCAGAGGAGAGGAGACTGAAGAGGACGTCGACTGGGGAAAGAAGCCAGTCAGTTTTCAAAATAAAACCCCCTGAATTTCATGGTTTAAGTTCTGTTTTCAGTATAAAGGAAACTTCTGCTTCGTATTACATGAAAATGCTACAATAAATTCATGGACTTCTTCCCAAACAGTCATGGGATTGAACCCCGAGCCTACAATTACTGGCTGAGCTGCCGTATCACCTGAGCTTACCCAAGAACAATACAGATGTTGTTCTCTTTTACTGGCTACAAACTGTGCTCGGCTTCGAAATCAGGCAAGAATACACGCAACTGTTCTGTCAGCGCCGCGTGAAAAGCTTCGTACGCGCACAGGAATGCAGCGATCAGCTGGTCGCACGAGCGCCAGGACAACATCTGGGAAATGCACCTGTGTGTTTTTCCCGTATAAGAAAACAGGCGAACATCTGTCTGCAGGCACCGGGGGATCGATCTAATATACTGAGGTACAAGTACATTCAGCAAAGAATGCACCAGAATTCGTGATAATAGGCTGATTTAAAAAAAAATTATGACACATAATTAAATATATTCGAGGTTTGGGCTGTTGGTTCAGAGAGCCGCCTTGCTTACATCTTAAGACACTGCAGTGAGTCTTCTGGCTCAATAGATGGCGCCAAACTCCGTTTCTGATTGGACAGTCACCTCATCAATACGTGTATCAGTCTCTTCTGTTTACTGGAGTTTCTCACAGACTGGGAGGAGAAAAGAAAAGAAAATTATCCTGAGAAAATCTGTGTTTTTTCCTCCTTCGCACAATCAGATTTATTGTCGTTTCGTCTGTAATTAATCCTGGATGTTGGTTTTTCTGCATCACGTCTGCCATTTTCCATCTCCAGCGTAATCCGCAGAGCAACATCGTCCTCTCCTCGGTGCGTTATTCTCACAAACCACAAGTCATATTTGAGCATATTCTGGACCTGAAGCTGTTTTTCTTCCCTGCATTCGCTGCCCTTCCCGTCTCCGAGCAGGTGATTTATCCCCGCCTCAATCACCGGCTAACGTTTCCCCACACAGCTTATCTGGATGGAAAGCGAAGAGTTTCTGAAGCCAGTTCCATTTTTGCTCAGCATTCCTTCACACCTACTCGATCTCTTTGCAAAGCCCGGACTCACCTTCGGGGGCCTCGATCTGGACGCCGTGGACCAGAGGTCAGCTGACCTTTTGAAAAGGTGGAAACACATTTCAAACTGAAAATAACCGCAGAAAGGGAAGTAGCACCCGGGCGAGTTTGCTCGCCACTCCTCCGACCTCTGACACGCACAGACGTCCACGCACATAATTGCGCCTCCTGCTCGTCTCGCTGACAGACTCGGGGGAACCACAGCGCGCCCGACGTCTGGCCACAATTTTCATTTCAGGCAAAGAATCAGGAGCAGGAGGAGAATTATTTTCCTATTAGCTTTGAGTTCGAGTCAAAACAGAGTATCTGGTGTCAGTGGACAGTGTTAATGGCGACGCACGACTAAGAAGAACTTAGCAACGAGTACGAGGAACCTTATCTCGCACAGCAGGAGAGAAGCACTTGCGAGGCTCTTCAGGAGTTTGTGGTTTCGCCACATTTTTCTTTCGCTTGTATTTGCACTGGCTCTCAAAGGGACCCCTCCACAAGTGAATGAATTATTTTTATAGGCAACAACAAACGTTTTGGCCAATAATCAGATCTGATCGCTGATACTATTCTTTTAAACCGCAGACTCCAGAGGGGAATTCGGCAGTTTGCAGCTGCATAAATAGATTTTGTGTCCCGTGTAAACCAGAAAAAGACGAGCACACACTGTGCGACGGGCTCTTCTTCGGTTTCCAAAGAACACGGGTGGAATAGATTTAGATTTTGAAGCATTTGTACCTTTTCCAGTCTAATTGAGACGTTTAAAGGTCCGGTGTTTCAGATTTAAGCAGCTCTATCTGCGTTTGGTCAGCTGAAAATAAAGAATGTTGTCACCTTTTAAATCTATGCAGTCTGCCATGTCCTTCTACAGGCCACCGCAGTTTCTCCTGGAGCCGGAGAGCGAGCGCAAGAGGTTGTAGTCGGCTAACTAACATCGCTAGATGCCACTAAACCATCCACGCTGCTCGTTTAAGTCACACGTACGAGTCCAAAGTTTGTTTCCACAGCTGATTTCTGACATTCCCAGGTCCAAAATGTTGATTCCCTCTCTAAACGTCTCACCTAAAAAAACTCTACGAGGCCCAAAGACGTTAAACTATTCAATATTTCACAAGAGAAGATAAGATCTTTAAAAAATGAGCAGATATTTCTGCAGCAGGATTTTGGTTTTTCTTCTTTCAGACGCTATGAATCAACTCACGGCCGCTTAGACTTATCTTGTGACTGGAGGACACTTGGCCCATAGTTTGGGAACAGCTGTAAGCTCCGTGGCTGAGAAGTGAAGTCAGCGCCTGCAGTTCATCAAACGTCCACTTGAGGCTGGCTCCAGAAGTGAGTCAGTCCCCATGAGCCCCCATGTTGAAACCAGCTCCACTTTCAGTATCTTCAGCTTCTTGTGTTGGTACTTCTGCTCTAATAAAGGATCTGAATACTTCACCAACCCACTGCCAGTGAATCTGGCGAAGGCAAATTGACCACAAATACCTCGGAAGATTTCCAATGAATGCTTTTGCAATTTCAACACACAGGATGTCAGAAATACTGTACAAGTGGGCATGAGAGCTTCCAGAGTTGCGGTAATCGGTGAAATTAAAAGTGTGAGAGCAGAGTGTATGAAAAAAGGGGTGAGGTGGTGATTATATCACACTTTTAGAGTCTGATGATGGTTTCTGCAGCGTGCTTTTTCTAACTGCTGCCTTTCTTTACACGTATCGGATTTATTGGGATCGTAAATACTCCCGGGATCATCGAGGACTTGCCGCGTCTGACCGGTGACAGTAATGGGATATGACGACAGTCCCGGGGAGCTTAATGTGTTATACAGTCACACCATAAAATATGCCACTCAAAAAAAAATACGATCCTCCCTTCCCCAACTGTCCAGATGTTTTCGGAGCGGAGTATACGAGGGATAATAAGCACTACAACTCTGTCTACTTTGGAGTTCAGATAAGAGAAACTTTGCAGTAAATCTACAGAATCTGAAGCTGTAATCCGAGCGTGTGCTTGTGCCCGCGAGGAGAGCAAAGCGAACGTGAGAGTTTAATCGCTTGCAGAGCCACAATTGCCAGTCTGAAAGTGATTTAGATTTCATATTCGGAGACGTCTCAGCGCTCCGCACGGTAGCAGGCGAGCGTCTGGACACATGGCCTCGAATCACAGAGGCGGCAGCTGCAGGGATCAGCAGAGACACGTTCCCTCTGAGCTACATAAACACTTCCCGTTCGGTAGGTGAGAGAAAACGCCGTCGAGAGGCGTTAAGAGAGTGACGACTATGTAAAGTCTGCTGACAGGAGCAGCTCCTGCAAACATCCAGCCCCCGCAGCTCAGCACAAACCAACGAGCTCGCTGCTCTTTGACTCGAGAGAGCTGCATGACAGGATCGACTCGAACGTCTGTAGATGAAGCTCTACAGGCAGGAGGCAGTTAGCGTAGCTTAGCATACACACTGGAAACGGGGGGAAACAGCTAGCCTGGTTGTGTAAAATCTCGCCTTTGATAACTGGCTCAGATTTGGTTTTTCCACGTCTTTGTTAGTTTTTGGATGAGCCGAGATGGCGACGACCACACTGAGCTTCACAGCGTCTCGCCAGAGTGACGTCACAGAGACTACGTCCATGTTTCACGCAGTATACGGTCATGCCCGGTATAATTTAGGATTAAAGCTCACTAATTGACATCTCGCTCGTTTAATCCATCCTCAGACCAACAATCCATGACCCGAGTCTGAGTGACCGTCCGGAGAGCAGCGCCGTCCTGCAGTGAAGCGTCTCCAGCATCAACCGGCCGTTTCATTAAAGACGCGGCTAGTACGGTCGACTCCCGACGAGTTAATTGGTTTTAAAGAAAACATGCTTGACATTTTTTCTTTTACTGGACAGCGGGAACTTGGAGTGGCAAAACCGATCCTGGGCCAAAACTGATCCAGCTCCAGCTCCAAACACAGCCAGCCTCAAGGCCTCTGGACTTGAAAAACTATAAATCTTCAGGTATCTTCCACCTGGTCGAGCTTCGTTACAAGGAACCGCTTGCTGTCATTTTGGGAAGTCTGGTTGGTACCACTCTGCATAAACTTTTCAGACACTGCTGCGGTGTTGTCTCCGTTTCCACGGCGTTTTACATCAACAATTTGGCGATGGCAGCGCTCCTTCCAGCTCAGCGAGAGTTTACGGTAATCAAAAACTATCAGCGAGTTAATTGTACGAGTTGTTCGACCTCAGCTATGCGAGGTTACCACATTTTCCCCTAATTAAAGGAGTTTTCTCTCAAAGAAAAGGAAAAACACGATCACTTTTAGTGGCACCGAAGGAGCTGGAAGTTAGAAACAGATGCTGGCTTCTATATAAACCGACCTCTCTGCTATCTAAAGAAGGTTATCGCTGAGTTCATCACGCAGGCCTGTGAAGCTCATTAGATAGATCCACACCTGGTTTCATACTCCGTGATAGCGACCATTATTTCCACCCACTCGCAGGCAGAAAACAGTCCAACAGGAGAGGCTCAATGTTTAACACTGTGATAAATCCAGGTCAGGGTGTGAAGCAGGGAACTGTTTCCTGGCAGGTGCACGCTCGCTCGGATACTCTGTGACCGAGTTACACCGAGGAGGATAGCGAGGGGAGAACTGGTTGAGCAAATCCATCTTAAGACCTGTCCGGGAGTTGAACACATGTTTTAGGTGGAAGATAGGTAGAAAAAAAAACGAGCTCCCAAAGCCCAAACTTTCCGTCTCTGACTCATTTCTCAGAGCCAACTTGCTGCCAGGAAGCTTCTTTCTAAAACTAATCCCGTCTTCTCTTATTTATGTGGGATATTTTAACCTTAACACTGAATCCTGTGTTGAAAGAAATGCAGATAACATTCCATTAAGTGCTGCTAAATCCTGTCAAGATGCTGAACCGTGCATTTATTTTAACAAGCTGAGTTATTCTTCCCAGGTGTCTCTTTTTTTCCTGGGATTTGAGAAACTGTTAGATTTTATCTGCAGAGATTTCTGTCAGCAAAAACGCTTCGTCGGATGTCTTATGCAACTTTTTTTGGGGGGAGGTTTTGGACGTGTTGTTGTTGCTTTCCCAAATCCAACTCCAAGGAATTCCAAGAGAGAGAAAAAGGGGGTGAAAATAATCCAAGCTCCGGCACCACAGCCATGCAATAAAAACACTACTATGATCATGCCAAACAAAAATATAAAATCCTGCTGTGCCGGCAGTGACGCATCACTTACCTTTGTGTGCTGCTGCTGCTGCTGCTGCTGCTGCAGGGTGGAGGTATCACAAAGCTTTGAGGAGCTGCTCTGCTGAGGGTTTGGCTTTTATCTGCAGGTGGGTGGAGCTGCACGAGTTTGAGAGGAGAGAGGAGAAAGGATCTGTGCATGTATGCGAGAGGAAAGAAAGTAAGGAAGGGAGGAAGGAAGGAGGAGGGGAGGGAAACAGAAGAATCAGATCAGAAGAAAAAAAAAACGCTGCTGGAAGTTGCATGTTTGCAGCTTTATTAGCGAGGCGAAGAGAGCGAGCTGCGACGATAGATCACAAGGAAGAAGATCCTCGTTTGACTTGGAGCTCTCGGTGCATTCTTTGCATGCAGAGAGATTTAAGGGCAGGGTCTCACTTTGGTTTTGGCAGAGGTCAACGTCGAGCTGAGAGAGAGGAGAGCGCACACACACACACACACACACACACACACACACACACACACACACACACACACACACACACACACACACACACACACACACACACACACAGTAAATGACAAAACAATCCAACCACAACGCCCATTTAAAGAAGCTGTTCTGGAGCTTTTGGTCGATTTGCACAATTTACACATTAAAGATGAGAACATGGACGAGTCCTCTCCTGATCTTTCTCCTTTATTTGTGCATAAAAAGGCCAAATCCACATCCAGGCTAACATCTCTCACGTCTGTGAACAGCTACCACAGTGTTACCTTTGAGCTAAACGCTACAAGAAAGAGTTTACAGCCATGCAAGGCTAAGCTTTGCACGTACATGTATTTCTATCCTCCTATGTGACTCCCCTCCAGAGAGCTTTGGGTGTAAAATGTCAAAAATATTTTGCCTTTTGTCCAAAATCGGAGTAACAAGCAGAGACATGAGGGGCGAACGCTCGCACTCCGAGCAGCTGGTTCACATTTAACAAGGACTTCTATGTGTTTTTGTTTGTGTTGCTATTTCAGCTCTTTAACGTGTTCACCCCCATCGACCGACAGCCCCTCTGTGCCGCGCTAATTGCAGCTCGTTAAAGTAATTTGCAATTCAAATAGTCATGACTTCACTTACTGGCGAGTTAACTAATGATGTGTCTGTCGTGAACGAGTCGGTGCAAAGTTTTTATAGGTGTTTGTGTGCCAGAGTGGTTCCACAAGCAAGTTAGTGCATTCAACGCAATGAAAACAGTCGCCTGGGAGCTGAAAAAGCCGACTCTTTGAGCTGAGTCAAATGATCCGACTCCCTGAAAAGAATCGAACTTCCCACTTATCACTACAGTTAACATCATTGACCATCATCCCAACATTCCAGAAACAACAACAGTTCAGCTGCGTGGAAACACTGACCTCATACGTGTCTGTATGCAGACTTCCCGTTCCTGTAGTTATTAACCTGAGACTTAGATCTCAAGGCCAAGCTGCTGCAGCAGACAGCCGTGGCAGTGACTCTCATTACTTCCCGTTTCCTGCTCCGAAATAAGCTTTGCTTTGATCTCGGGACTGGCAGCTCGAGTCCTGCAAACAGGTGGACGCACTGTTGCGTGAGCTTCGTACGTATTGTTTAGTTTGGTAACTAGTAGTGATGTGTCAGTCGTGAACGAGCTGAGTCAAATGATGCGACTCCCTAAAAAGAACCAAACTCCCCATTACTAGAAACTAGAGTGCTACATGCAAAAAAAAATATGTTACTCTTTATTTTCTTTCAGAGACACATCTGCCAAGTCAGTGGTCACATTTCAGCTGATTTGAAGATTGTAATGGTCGTGTGAAATAGGTCACTGGCTCCGGTCTTGATTCTCACACCAAAATGCGAGCCACAGCATCAGCACATAAATTTAAATGACAAGCACAACATTTTTTCCCCACACGACACTATTTTCCACTTCCTTTCTCTACCAAATAACCAAGAGGTACGCTGGAGGAAGTGGACGGTCAGCATATTTCTGAGTCCTTAAGGTGACTTTATGAGAGGTTCTAACAGACGGGACCGATCAACGACCAAGATCGGCAGCTGCTGAGTCGACTGAATGGAAAGTAAAGCAATGCAGCCTGAACAGAAGCTAAGGGTAGTACTCCAATCTGTGGTGACAGAACTGGAGCCAGGGAACACTGTTGAGTTTTTCCTGCATCTGGGTCTTATTGTTCTTCTCCCGTCTTTGAGAAATGAAACACTGAACAAACAAAATTTGTCAAACCCCCGCACTCTGCAGCTGAGGAAATCAAAGTGGAGGATTAAATTCTGTGTTTGTCTTTAGTTTGGACGTTCCCGAATCCAAAACACAGTTTGTGTCAAATATATGAATATATTGCTGTGAAAAAACATGTAGCTCAATTTGAGGAACATTAGCGGTGTGCCTCTGCGGATGACAATGTTGGTCAGTCCACCACTTTAGCCCAATCTGAAATATGTCAACATCTATTAAAGAGACATCACACAGACAGGATGAATCGTCATATCTTTGGTGATGCTGTAACTTTTACACGAGGGCCAACAGGTCAAATTAGATTTGTAATAAACACAACGGATGCATTCTGTACTATTCCCACACTGACATTCCCATTAGCTTCAAATGTACTTTTAGTGCTAATTAGCAATTGCTAGCTCGCTAAAAAACTGAATATGGAAAACATAAGTTTGTTCGCTCAGCTAACTAGCTTATGGCCTACTGTAGTAAGGGCATTAGCCTGGCTAACTAGTTTAATTCTTACAGTAGTAAGTGTGTTAGCTTGGCTAACTAACTTAATTCATACAGTAGTAAATGTGTTAGCTTGGCTAACTTGCTTATTTCTTAGAGTAGTAAATATGTTAGCCTGGCTAACTAGCTTAATTCTTACAGTAGTAAGTATGTTACCTTGCTAACTAGCTTAATTCTTACAGTAGTAAGTGTGTTAGCTTGGCTAACTAGCCTAATTCTTACAGTAGTAAGTGCGTTAGCTTGGCTAACTTGCTTGGCTAAAGCGCTTCCAAATAAAATGTATTATTATTATTATTATTATTAAATTCTTACAGTAGTAAGTGTGTTAGCTTGGCTAACTTGCTAAATTCTTACAGTAGTAAGTGTGTTAGCTTGGCTAACTAGCTTAATTCTTACAGTAGTAAGTGTGTTAGCTTGGCTAACTTGCTAAATTCTTACAGTAGTAAGTGTGTTAGCTTGGCTAACTAGCTTAATTCTTACAGTAGTAAGTGTGTTAGCTTGGCTAACTTGCTAAATTCTTACAATAGTAAATTAGGGTGACCATATTTGGCTAGTTGAAAAAGAGGACACCTTTTTTGTACCAAGACCCCCCCCCCCCCCCCCCCCCCCCCCCCGAGACGAAGATTTTCTCGTGCGCACCTGGATGCGCCGTGCGCACCTGGATGCGCCGTGCGCCCCGATCAGTCTGTCCCCCGGACAGACTGATCGGGGGGGTTGACGGGGGGGGTTGACGAGCGGGGGGTTGACGAGGTAGAGGGGGCGCCGGCTCCGCTAACAGGAAAAAAAAACTTTTGACTATGGTGACGAAAACTGAAAACAGCCCTTACGCTATATTAAAAATAACGTAACGGGGGGAAATTGCCATTGCGGTCTGAAATTTTAACGTAGCGGGCCGCAACCATATAAAGCGCTGGCGAGACCCATGATGTCAGTGTTTCAGCCCAGCACTTGCGTTTAGGCATTGTAGCTGCGGACGCACATGTGCTACTCTGCTCTGCTTCTGTTTCGCTTGTGAACACACTAGCAACTCAAGACTAAAAAGCAGTGACTGAAGTTGAGAAGAGCGTGACTAATTTGAGAGCGACACAGAGAAACCTGGAATGGAGTAAAACGGAACGGAGTGGAATTCTATTGGCAATACATTGTGTTTTGAGACATTCGCACGAAATCCCGGACGATTTTGAAAATCCCCCCGGACATTTTTTTAGGTCCCAAAAGTAGGACATGTCCGGGGAAAAGAGGACGTCTGGTCACCCTAAGTAAATGTGTTAGCTTGGCTAACTAGCTTAATTCTTACAGTAGTAAGTGTGTTAGCTTGGCTAACTAGCTTAATTCTTACAGTAGTAAGTGTGTTAGCTTGGCTAACTTGCTAAATTCTTACAGTAGTAAGTGTGTTAGCTTGGCTAATTAGCTTAATTCTTACAGGAGTAAGTGTGTTAGCTTGGCTAACTATCTTAATTGTTACAGTAGTAAGTGTGTTAGCTTGGCTAACTAGCTTAATTCTTACAGTAGTAAGTGTGTTAGCTTGCTAACTAGCTTAGTTCCTAAAATAACAAGAATGTTAGCTTGGCTAAATAGCTTTTAGCCTACAGTAGGCATATAGTACCTTTGTGGCTTTCAAATTAATATTTAACTTGAAACAATAAAAGCCAGTGGTTTCAATCAACTCTTCGAGCAAACATTTAATAGATGGGTAGCTATAAATTTAGCTAATGAATGTTGAAAAAATTCACAATTGGCAGCTAGAAATCAGTCGGATCGGATGTTCTGAGATACTTCCATGCTAAAACTGTCAGCTGTGATTAAGATGTATCTGCTAATTATTCAATTTATACACATTTTAATGATGTTTACCTCTGTTAGCTTCAATGTGACATACTGTCAAACAGTCATGAAGTCAGAGGTACTACTGTACATCTGAGTCCTCATCCATCACACGGGCCCTCGACTACGATTAACCCCAAAGCCTTGTGGAAAGATTTATGAGCTCTCACTGGATTTCCTGCGCGGCCAGCGGGAGACTTTTCAAACGTTCATACATCAGGCTTATATGGAGGGATTTCCTTTTGTCACCTAAGGATGTCAGATTCCCAAAGAGGGAATCTGACATCTTTAAACTTCCATACAGTCGAGCTCCGGCTTCGATTCTGGATCTGTTTTTTCTCCTTTGGCTCCAAAAAGACGTCAGTGACATGATGTCATGACGTGAAACAACGCACATTTTTACAGCTGTGGTGCAAGAAGACTAACAGTCCTAATTCAGTGAGGCAGAACTGCACATACGTTCCCAGGCACAACATACATATGGCGAGCAAAGTAAAGGTTATACATCAGTCAACACTGTCTGCAGCACTTCCTCGCAGTGAAACAAGCAAACCCGCTGATTCCTGCTGGAACCAGTTACTTAATGCGGTGACGAGCTGTTTGCTCTCGCATGACCACCTTTTGAATTTTTCTGTCTGGCTGTTAATCCGGTCGTCTCAGAGCTCCGAGTGCTTTGATTTTTCAGGGTAAGCTGCACTACTCGAAAATGTTCCTCTCCGTCTTTGGTGGACGGGTTTTGAGACTTGGCAGCTGGATGCCAAAAAAAAAAAAAAAAAAGGTTCTGGAGACGACAGATCGTCTTTATCCGTTCATTAAAGCCAGCAGGGCTGCTGTTATTGTAAAAAAAAAAAAAAAGCACAAGGTCTGGCAGCAGCAGTTTCTCAAAGAAATCATTTAGCCCTCTCACTTTTCCTCTCGAGCTCTTGACTGTGTCTCACTGCAACTGGCACAGCTGAGTGACAGAGGAGTGAAATCATAAGACGACGGTTTAATTGGGTGAAAAATCTACAGCCATGCCAGCAGCTCCGTGAGGCCGCACTGTGAAACATAGCAGGAGCTTTGAGTTTATAATGATAAATGTGCTAACATGCTCACAGGGATAATGTAGCAGGCACAATGTCCTAAGCTTTGCAGGTTAGCACGTTACCTTGACCAACTAGCTTTTGTGCTGTTGCACTTGCTTGATGTTCGGCTGTTAGCAAAGTTGTTGACCACAGTGCAGTGTTGGAAAGTTCGAGTCTTATCACTTAATCAGACGGTAAAATCTTTCATTGAGTGATTTCGCGAACGAGTCTGATCCGTATAAGCGAACCGCTGTGTGTACTGCTCGTCACACAGCCTGAGTGGCCTGTCACGTGACAATTGAACGATCCATATGAACGAACCGCTGTGTGTACTGCTCGTCACACAGCCTGAGCGGCCTGTCACGCAACAAATGAACGACAAATTATCTGTATAAACGAACCGCTGTGTGTACTGCTCATTACACAGTCTAAGTATGAACGAACCGCTGTGTGTACTGCTCGCACACAGCCTGAGCGGCCTGTCACGCAACAAATGAACAACAAATTATCCATATGAACGAACCGCTGTGTGTACTGCTCATTACACAGTCTAAGTATGAACGAACCGCTGTGTGTACTGCTCATCACACAGCCTGAGTGGCCTGTCACGCAACAAATGAACGACAAATTATCCATATGAACGAACCGCTGTGTGTACTGCTCGTCACACAACCTAAGCGGCCTGTCACGCAACAAATGAACGACAAATTATCTGTATGAACGAACCGCTGTATGTACTGCTCATTACACAGTCTAAGTATGAACGAACCGCTGTGTGTACTGCTCGTTACACAGCCTGAGTGGCTTGTCACACAACAAATTAATCCGTATGAACGAACCGATGTGTGTACTGCTTGTCACACAGCCCGAGCGGCCTGTCACGCAACAAATGAACGAACTGCTGTGTGTACTGCTCGTTACACAGTCTTAGCGGCCTGTCACGCAACAAATGAACGAACCGCTGTGTGTACTGCTCGTTAAACAGTCTGAGCGGCCTGTCACACAACAAATGAACGAACCGCTGTGTGTACTGCTCATTACACAGTCTAAGTATGAACGAACCGCTGTGTGTACTGCTCGTTACATAGACTAAGTATGAACGAACCGCTGTGTGTACTGCTCGTCACACAAGCCATGCTGCCTTGTGGCGAAGGAACGTACTGCATCAAAATGAACAAATCACTCACTGAGACTACTCATTACTCCAGAGTCATATGAAAGATTAGTTCATATTTAACGATACATTCACCGACACACGACTACCACAGTGGAATTACTCTGAAAACTGGGGGCGCTAAATCCTGGATTCATTGGATAGCAGTCTTTACTTCCTACTCATTTCATTAACAACGACTGAAACTGAAGCAGCTTATTTTATCTTTCACCCTGTGTTTTTTCTACTACTGCAAAACCCTGAAGATACCGACGAGGCTTTAGCATGTACTACAAGCTTTGAGCTAAACACAGCATCAACAATCCAAAAACCAGAGTTCAGAGACAGAGTCACAGCTGTCCTATTATATTTCCAAGAAGATTAAATCACAAGAAATCTGTTTCTGATGAACGGTAACCATGCTACACATGTGCTTGTAATATCAAGACGTATTTCTATGGTGACACAATGCACTGAAGAAGTTTTGAAGAACACAAAAGACAATATAAACCAAAGAAAGAGCCTTCACAAACCAACCAAACCTGCGCTCAGAAGGTCAAATATTATCTTTAGCATCTCACAGTGGGTTCAGCCATTCACTGTAGCACACTAGAGCTTGTGAAAACATAATACACAAGAGCAGCATGCGACTTAAGGGCTGGAAAAGGCAACATAATACTGTTTATTCATGTTGTCACTGCGTGTTTGCCTTTGGTGAAGTCAGACCAATTACAGAGCAAACCGAGAGCGCACCAGTCCTACGTGATATCACAGGAAAAGGATCATTAGCCGCAAACCGCCTTAACCAACATTTCCTGTGGTCATTAAGTCTGTAGTGAAGAAGCAGGGTTGTACGAGGGCAAACCCGCTCTGTGCTGCTTTGTCTGTCACTGTACTCGGAAATCTATACGGATCCCATCGCGGATGTTTTCTTAAAGTGTGATGCAACCGTCGAGGTTCAAGCAGACCAGGAATAATCCATGATTTTACACCAATTTGCTAGCTGCAGTAGACGGTCGGATTAGGTTTGTTTCTGAGTGTTTTCCAGTGTAATTCAACATACTGTTACACTGTTTGATATGATTGGTTTGGGATGTAAATTGTTTTCAGAAGTGTTGTTACACACCTTTATTGGTGCTCACAGTTTTGTCACCAACATTCCTTGCCTAACAATGGCATCATTGATTTCCTATATTTATTGTAATTTACCAAAGACAGGCAGAGATGCTTTCTTTCCAACAAAGATGTAACCACAGGAACATCACATTCAAACTGCCTCCGCCGCCGTGTTCCCTATGTAAAGACAACATGATTTATCCGGGCACCCTCTTCCAGCCTAGTGCCCATTGTTGGCGCTTTCGTCAGTGGACAGGGGTCAGCGTGGACACCCTGACTGGTTTACGGACTCCTTATTCAGACACCTCTTTGTCACAACCAGCATGAACTTTTTTCAGCAGTTCGAGCTATAGTAGCTTGTCTGTTGGATCGGACCAGATGGACCAGCCTTTACTCCCAATGTGCATCAATGAGCGTTGGCCGCCGATGACCCTGTTTTCCTTCTGCTTTTGGACCCTACAAGATCTGCAGTTTTGTTCTGACCCAGTCTTTAAGTAACAGTTTGGTTCTTGTCATTTTTCTACATCTAACATCAACAAAAATGTTGCCATGGTAGCGAGTGGGTGACGCCACGGATGTGACGTCCATAAATACAGTCTTTTTAGTGCTCTAATGTCAGTGTGCATTATTTTCAACCTTCACATGACTCCAAGCTTCAGCCTTCTTGATTTACCTGTTGAAAATCTTTCCCCACTTTGTCCACAAAGACTCTATGAACAGAAACCACCTACGCGGTTCATTGGTTCGTTTTCCATCAATAGAACCATTGTGTACAGTCTGTGTTTCTGGGCGGGTTACCTACAACAGGATCAGAGTAATTACATTATGAAAATGTCGAATATGATCCATCAATGTTTACTTTTTCTACTTCTCTGCAGTCCGTCAGTCACTAACTCCTAAACACACCTGAACACACCTGCCTGCCAAAAAACCCCTTTACAAATAAATTGACCGGACTCGACCGTGATTATATTAAAAGTACCAGAAGAATGTGTCGCTTTCAGTTAGAGAGAAAACTTCAAGGCTACACATGATTCTGTAAACATTTAAAATCACATAATTTCATCCATTTGTTCATAAAAAGAGGGGATGATGGTCGATATTACTGCGTACTTTAAATATCTCGGAAGGCAAAGCTCTCGATTTTCCAGTCCAACCCTCGTCTACGGTCATTAGCTTTGGGCAGTGACCGAAAGAACGAGACTACGGGTACAAGCCGCCAAAATGAGCTTCCTCTGCCAGGTGGCCGGGCTTACAGATGGTAAGGTTGAGGAGCCCGGACATCCAGAGGGAGTAGAGCCGAGTGCCTCCCAGGTTCCTTCCTTTGGAGTTACAATATCCAGACCCAAACCTGCTGGAGGGACAACAGAGCACATCCAGCCTGGGAACACCTCGGGAACTTGCAACACAACCTGCTGCTATCGTGACTCAACTCCAGATAAGAGGAAAAATGTGGATGCATGGATGGATTTGAAATATTCTGCAGGCTACAATATATTTACTGAACTGCCAGAAAGATCTTTAAACAACATTCATGGCCTCCAGTAACAACTAGAATAAAGAAAAACTCATATGCACAGAGTTACTTTCTCCACTTCCATCCACATTATGTCAACTCTGCTGTCATCTGACTCTGCGCACACACTGCATCGACCTTGGAAATGGAGGTAATCTCTGTCCGTCAAGATTACTGCATGTATACGAGAGAATACCGCAGCTTTAGGAGGACCTCTCTCTCTCTCAAACGTTTTATTTATTTGGCTCAAAGTTCGAGCCAAAAGCCTTGGTTTCCATTTCATTCCTCTGCTGCCCTTGAAACGGGGGCCAGATATGTGTGGACTGGAAATCCCTCCAGTGTTTGACGGTGGGAAGTAAATTAATCAATCTTAGGTGGATCCAGAAAATAAAAAAAGAGCTTGCTCATAGCATGAAAAGCCACTGAGTCATCGTCTGTTCATCTGGTCCACAGGCTGGCCAAAGTCTGGGCCCTCTGCGATTGGGGCAAAAGTTTGACAATGAGTCACAAACACCAACTATTGAACTGATTCTGGTGAAACTGGATCATATTATAAGGAGAAGATGTTTTCTGGTTTTCCCTCTGATGTCCTCCAGCCGCTCCGCCTCAACTCTCTGTGATTTACAGAGTTTCCTGATGGACAGTGAAGTAAACTGCTGCCAACTGTAGCTGCTGTTAGCTCAAAGCCTCCGTCAACGTCCTCTTTGGTCTCCTCTCCTCTGTCATTATGTCCATAGAGGGTATTGAGGCCAGCTCCGGTTCTGGCACGACACCGACTCCATTCTTAGTCACCATTCGCCAGAGCTCAAACTGTGTTATAATTTAAACTTGTTTATTAGTTTTTAGGTTTAGCAGTGGAGTGTGACTACATGGGTACACCTGATCCAGACATCCATCACTCATTTTCCCTCCTGGCATACATTTTCTCAGACAGACATGTTGAGTTTCTCATGGGAACGCTGTTTGTCCAGGACCAGACAGGTGTCTCGATACACACGATTCCCAGCACACCCACGCTGTAAATCTAACGCCCACCCAGCGACTGGAGATGTGCTGCAACCTCATTCAGCAGGTGATCCACACCAACATGTTTTGTTACGACCACGGCACGCAAAACTCGATAACTGGCAAAGTTATTGTACTGGGATTAACATTTAAAAGGATACTAATCTTAGAAATTTGCCAAAAAATGTTCAGTATTAAAGGTCCTAACACAAAGATGTGATTCTTTCTTCTGCAGTGCAATTATAAAAGGATCTGGACGGCATGAAACAGAACACAAACACGAGTTTAATAGCAGTTCCTCTGGGAGCATTAGCAGAGCCGTACAGTGTGGATTCAGGAATTAGCCTTAAACAAAAAGTCATGTCCGGGGGATCGAGTAAATGTTTGCTTTGAATACCATACACATGTTGAACTCTGCATTCCCACATTCAAATAAACTCAATGTGAGTTAAAAATAAGCCAGATTAATGACATGTTACGAGCGTA
This sequence comes from Collichthys lucidus, assembly GCA_004119915.2. Taxonomy (NCBI): domain Eukaryota; kingdom Metazoa; phylum Chordata; class Actinopteri; family Sciaenidae; genus Collichthys; species Collichthys lucidus. The sequence continues at coordinate 38,100,640 of CM014078.1, read as the reverse complement.
TCTGACTTATGAGGGCTCTGCCTCATTGAACACGAATTCTGGCTGAGGGTGTGTGTGTTTCCGAAATGAAACTATGGCTATGTTTCTACGTCAACTTAAAGTGACAGTCCATGTTTCGCTCTGAAACTGCATTGCAGAAATACCAACAGCTACGAGATATTTCTGTGATAAACTAATAAAGATTGATTAATCAGGCTTTATTAGCAGCAGGTAAGACGTTCTCTGTCTGGGTCCAATCGTAAAAAACAAACCAACGTTTAAAAGAAGCTAAATTTGGGGAGTGAAACAATTTCTGCTGCCAGATATGAAGTAAATCCATGCAACTCTATCATGTGGACTCAATTCATCATACAAATACCCATGGAGGGAACAAAGAGAAACAGAATTTATTTAAGCCTGCTCTGCTGAATAAGAAGCCAGTACAGCTTTCCTGTTGGTGTCCATTTTGTCAAGAACCAAAATTCCAGTATCAGCTGTTTCGTGCAATTACAGAGTCGGGAATGTCAGCTGTCTGCCATTCCCGCTCCTGGAGGAAAAAGGTATCAAATATAATAACCAGAATTTTGTCTCTTTTTTCTGTGAAACGCGACTGTCTGAGCTGTCCAGGCTCATTAAGGGATCATTTTCTCCCTTTCATCCACTTATTCTGCGGGTCACGCCGTGTTAGGTGGTTGAGAATTTGCAGCCACCTCCCTCCACGAGTAATTTACAGAGCACATTACGAGCTTTGAAGTATGAAGAGCAACCAAACCACAGGTATTTCAGTTGAAAGTATCGTTAGGGAGTCTTTGTCAAATGTTTTCAGGTACATTTGTCAAGTCCGGGAGCGTGACACTGAGCAGAAATACTTTCTACGCACGTGACTGAAGCAAAAAATACCCAACAAAAAAAATTCCTTCCCGCTTGTGTGTCAGATGAAGCCACAAAGCCCTGTTTTATTTCTGCACTTGGCAAAATATTATGGCATTAATATCTTCAAAACTGGCTCGTTCTTTTTAACGCCTCGCCAACCAGACCGGGACGTCGTGATCCCAGAATCACAAGCACAAACTTAGACGTGCCACAGATACAGACACAGTTGAGGCTCCAGCCTCGAACACCAGAAAAAACACAGATGCATCCAAAAAAACAGCCGAACTGAGCAGCAGAAGCAGAAACGGACAAGTGCAAACAATTCCCAGCATTCCTCTGAGGAGAAGGGTAAACTGACCCAGACCTTTTTTTTTATGCCACACAGGCTGAGACAGACAGACTGATCCTGGATTAATGTTGTGATAGCCTCCAACGAAGAAGGAGGAGCCCGTTAGTACGAACCATGGCGATGTGTCTAAATTAGAGTACAGCCTAATTAAGAGCTGTGATTGACAGGTAGGTGTTGTTACAGGTGGCCTGTTTGAGGAATCGGGCTTCGTTCAGCTTCACGCATGCAACGTCCATGTTTTTATACTGTCTTCTATTGTGACGCCACCATTCGTCTGTGTCTTCCTGTGAAGGTTTCTTGGGTTCACTGACAAATAACGACTTGTGGCTTGGCCTGAAATAAGTTATCCTCTTCAGGAACAACTGTGGTCAAGGTTTAAAAGGAAAGAAGCATCGACTGTTGGATGGAAACGGGAAACCAACGGCGGCCTCTTGCATCAAAGTCAGATGTTTTTCTAATCCATCTTTGTTCCTGATGAAGACACTTTATAATTACAACGTCCACTTTGCTGTAACGGACTGACTTTGACATTGAAGTTAAATATGTATGTTGATATTTAAGGGGCATTAAAATTCCCAGCAGGCATTTCATATCTCTCAAACACATAAAAGTATATGTGCTCGACCTTTTCACCAACATGTTCTTTATCATCCGGCAAAATTACTTCCAGAGACAGCAAGTCTGCAATCTCTGGGAGGCTTTATCAACTCCATCAGGTCTCACAGCTCGGCGCTACAGTGATGATTTATTAATCTCAACCTGCCTCGCATCATCATAGAGATGTCGAGGGCAGTTCTGGCAGCGTCACCTCAGCGTCGTCTCAGAGACTGAGAGAGAAAGACGGAGTCAAAATAGAGACAGAATCATAATAAGAACGTAGCCAGAGGAGAAAAAGGAGGGCAGAGGACTCCTGTTGGTCTTCGCAGTGGGTCCGTGCCTCCTCAGCAGCTCGGCTCTGGACCCTGTTTGTCCAGCTTTGACGGACTGGGCGCGCTCTCTCTTCATTTGCCAGGAGTTTTTATTGGCTCTGCGCAGTCGCATGCTGAGACATTACACAGAGAGAAACAAGTCGTTGCCTGAGGACCCGTCACGACGGAGGTCTGTCCAAGTTCACAGGCGCAAAATCCAAGAGTTCCTGTCCTGACATTACGTGTAATGGTCCAGAACGATCATGCAAAACGACGCTTTAAGTTAAAAAAGGATAGTCTGGGTTAAAAAAATGGAGGAATATAGCTGTAAACAGCTGCTGACTGATGTGTTTACATGTGGATATGTTGGTGGTAAAGTATTCTCAAGGTCTAAATTTGTTAAATAAGTTGCTTTCATGATTTTCACAGAGGGACTTGACGTGCAAGACGTCTAAACCAACTTTAATACCAGTAAAAATGCAAAAACAAACTCAATTCTGTTACAGCCGGCAGAGGAGCTAACTGTCTACAGGTGTGTGTGTGGAGCCAGTTGGTTTTCCTTTTCAGGGCTACTGGTATTTACAGCAGTTTTCATTTGTGGCCTATTGTGGACGTCATCATGTCTGTCAGGGCGCCTAAATCAGACCACCGAGATGTCGACATTTAAAGTCTGCACTATAGTCATAAAACCGATGGTATGATTCAGTTCTTTTCACCTTTGCCCGCGCAGGCATTGTCCAAATGTTTAGTCTGCCGCATTCTGATTTCCGAAACACCTACGAAGACATCCTTCCTTCCTGTCGTCGCCTTTCCTGGTGGATTCCGCGCGTGAAGCAAAACAAAATTGGAACAAGATGATCTTGCGTTTTAATGAACGGCTGTGAGAGGAGGTGTGGATCTTTTTCCACGATCTCCATCCAGGATCTAGTTAAAGCTTTCTACTCTTACAAAAATCCTCCATGGCAGGCATGTGTGGTTCAGACCCTTCGCTCTAATGATTAAACCAAAGCGTCTTTCGTCTCTGCGGTCATCTCTGCTCTCTCACAAACCACATAAAAAGACCAGTATCCTCTTGTGAAGTGCTCTCTCTCAGTTTAGGATTTTAGTGCAACTGGCCCGAGAACAAGAGCGGCAACAGGATTCACACTTTGCCTCCACACTGAGATTTTTGGATGCTTTCGCCCAAGTGCAAACGTTGTTGCTTTTTTCCCTTCGCCAGACTTGGCGCGGCGGCACATACATGTGTCACAGGTCTCACCTCTTCTGGTCTCACTAATACACTTTTACAGGGTTTTCCTTGGCTGGCGACCGGGGGACCGTCTTGCCTCGGTGTCCAAGCTAAACAGAGAAGCGTTACAGGGGGATGACAGATGGTTTGGGACGGCACGCAAGAGACTGAAACGAAATAACTGTGTCACACCGAAGACGTTCTTGCTGTTGGATGGCGCTCTCGAACCTCCAGACGAGTGTTTTAACAGATGTTAGGCGTCTATTGGCTGAATTGTACTAACACTACCTATTTTTGTTTTTGCAAGATTTGCATTTACTGATAAAGCCAGGCCACCCACGGTGAAAACAGGGCTACTGGAAAGAGAAAATACCAGGTGAAAACAAGCAACGTGTGCAACACGTAGCTCTTTCTGTCTTTGTTTCTTGACTAATGTTTCATGGACTTTGGTTATGTGAACCCATAATAAGTACAATATGTGTACATGGTTCCCATTTCCACCCCACACTTCATATAATGTTGTTTGGACCGTCATAAATGTCAAACATGAATCATCCTCGGTCTAAGAAATATATAATTTTATGTAGACCAATAATATGTGGTTTCTGTATGTTGGCTCTACAGCGGTGAAACCAGACTGTCCTCACCCTCGATGGGAAAACACCCCAACACTTAATCAGGTTCCACTGCCAGTGGATATTATAGCTAAAAAACATCTTACATTAAAATATGTCTCTCTCACTGACCATAGTTTTATACAAATAACTGCACAATGAACGAAAACTCCCAGTTTAGGAATTTATGCAAAAACAAAAACCGTGGTGGAGGAAGTATTGCGATTCTTGAATTCAAGTAACATTGTGTAACTTTTCTTACCATAAGTTAACATTATAAAACATGTTGACGCTACACTGACTTGTCAAGTGTTGTAAGGTGAATGTGTCGTAACGGGGTTTCAGTTTTTCAGCTGCTGTTAGCTCATGTTGTTAGCTGCTGTTAGCTCATGTTAACAGCTGCCGTTAGCTGCTGTTAGCTCATGTTAACAGCTGCCGTTAGCTCACGTTAGCTCATGTTAACAGCTGCCGTTAGCTCACGTTAGCTCAGGTTAACAGCTGCCGTTAGCTGCCGGTAGCTCAGGTTAACAGCTGCCGTTAGCTGCCGGTAGCTCAGGTTAACAGCTGCCGTTAGCTGCCGGTAGCTCAGGTTAACAGCTGCCGTTAGCTGCCGGTAGCTCAGGTTAACAGCTGCCGTTAGCTCACGGTAGCTCAGGTTAACAGCTGCCGTTAGCTCACGGTAGCTCAGGTTAACAGCTGCCGTTAGCTCACGGTAGCTCAGGTTAACAGCTGCCGTTAGCTGCCGGTAGCTCAGGTTAACAGCTGCCGTTAGCTGCCGGTAGCTCAGGTTAACAGCTGCCGTTAGCTGCCGTTAGCTCAGGTCAACAGCTGCCGTTAGCTCAGGTTAACAGCTGCCGTTAGCTCAGGTTAACAGCTGCCGTTAGCTCAGGTTAACAGCTGCTGTTAGCTCATGGTAGCTCAGGTTGTTAGCTGCTGTTAGCTCATGGTAGCTCAGGGTGTTAGCTGCTGTTAGCTCATGGTAGCTCAGGTTGTTAGCTGCTGTTAGCTCATGGTAGCTCAGGTTGTTAGCTGCTGTTAGCTCATGGTAGCTCAGGTTGTTAGCTGCTGTTAGCTCATGGTAGCTCAGGTTGTTAGCTGCTGTTAGCTCATGGTAGCTCAGGTTGTTAGCTGCTGTTAGCTCAGTCTGTTAGCCTGGCTGTCTGAAATGTGAACTCAGAGCACCAGGGGAGTGTTACAGTTTGTACCAATGGCAGTTTGGACCACCAAGAAAAGGGGGAAAAAATATATTTATAAAAATATCATAAATAAAAATCATAAATATCAATTTCTACATAATGTTGCTTTAAGTACTAACAGCAGACCATACAAATACTGTATTAAAACCCTGCATAGAGAAACTTACATTAGAAGGAAAGCAGCAGCCCACAGGGACACGTTCAATCTTTGTTGTCCAACCAACAGTCCAAATGTCAAAATTATCAAAAAATAAACCAGCTAATTCTCAAACCTTTGAGGTTCGAACCATCATGTGTTTGCCCAGTGATGACTAACCTGCTTCAAGGTGATGCAGTACAGGGTTAACATCCGCAGCACTGCCACCTTGTGGCAGCTCACACTAAATGCACCAAACCAACCATAGTGTAACATGTTTAATTCACATGTTGTAAACGTGCAAATTACTGTCTGTTTCTGTACACGGTGACAAAGCTTCAAGAATATTTTTCTTCGGTCTATTAAACGACACGACACAACGAGATTCTGATGCGATCAAAGTGTTTTATAAACAGAAACTGTTGAGAAGTAATTTCATAAGTGCCTTAATACAGAGGAAAGTTTATCCAGCCACAAGGCGAAAGACATGAGCAATTTGTATATAATCCACGACCCACAACTCTTTGGGCCGGGATCCCGGCAGTCTGCTTGGACTCCTTCCGTAAACAAGATCTGATTTCTGAAATTGACGTGTTTGAGGTAACGTTCCCATGCCTCGTTTCTGAGAGGCAAGCTCAGGGCTCCAGGTTTCTGGCAAACTGGGAGGAACGCCGAGCCACAGAGACGAAAACAACAAAGTGAACGAGAAGGTGATGAACTCCCCGAAGCCAAAAACTAAACCCCTTCTTGAATCATGATAAATTTAAGTTGGCTTTATTGATATTAGACTATTAAACTTAATGGCAGGATATGGATCCACCATTCCCACCCTGTGCTTGTATTACTTTGGTCTTGGCCCGCTTCGTCCTGCTTGACCATCAGACAAATATCACGGGGTGTGTGTGTGTGTGTGTGCATAGCTGTGAGGGGAAAAAGGGAAATCCCTTGTCAGATTCTGGGGGATTACAGTCAGACTGAAAACCAGCCTCCCATGCTGCGGGAAAAGTCAAGGATCAAGACCCGAGGTGGAAAACATAACAGAACTTTAGCTGTGAAGATAGACCCGGCTTGTCAAGACTGCAGCCCGCTCGACGAAGCGAATCCTGGCAAATGACCGTCAGTTCAAACTTAATTTGTAATTTAAGAAGGTGCCTCGAAACATTCCAACTGTCAGCACAACTTTTTCCCACTCCGGCCTCACGGACAGCGAGCGATGTTTTTCCCTCCTCGGCTCAGACCGATTGATTGGGAGTTAATGTAAAATTAAACGTTACACCCCAAATTGCGGCGCTGTCGTCCAAGAATTACTCGAGGGGAGGAAAAAAATTAAATAAAAAAATCGCAGTGATTCAGCAGCACTCGCGACTCGTGTTTCCAACCGTGACGGTGGAAAGTGAGAGATGAGGTGTGATAAAGAAAATGCTGCTGGCTCGAGACGGAAACTGGGCTTAGGTTAGCGGAAATGTTTCATAATCTCACAGAAATCACAAACTGCGATAGGATTATTATTTAAACACGTCCGCTGATGCTTTGCCTCAGATTAGGACGGACGTGTCGGGTCCAATCAGTAAAAATCTTTTACAACCACAAATTTTTACTTTTAATTTCAGGGTGGACAAGCAGCCGCTCACCTTTGACCTCCCTTGCCACCAAATCGCACACACTGGACCTTTAAACCCAGTTTCAGAGTGTGATGCCACTGTGGACGTCGGTGAGTTACTTTAAGTTTAATTGTTTATTTCAAATTAAAATTATAAACAGCACACATTTAAGAGAAAGAAAGTTCCTCGTGTGTTAAACACCTTCACCTCCTGCTGGCTATCCTCTTGGACCTCCTCAGTCCGGCGTGTTGCGCCTCCTCTCCATCGCCTGCAGCTCTCGGAGCTTCTCCTGTTCTCACTTTACTTTGATTTTTCGCTCGTGAGGCTGCGGTCTGCGCGCCTCCAGGAGGCTTTCTTCGCCCTTTCACAGCTGGTTCAGACTCCTGCAGATCTGAGGCCTCCTCCTCGGTTTTCCTCCTCTGCGGCCCTCCGGCTGCTCTAACTGGTTTCGTCTGCTTCTCCGTCGACTTCTGTTTCGTCTTCAAAGTTTCGCTCGTCTTCTTATTTCCACGATCGTCTTTCAAACTGCTCGCACTGTCCGTCAGCTTGCTCTTTGATTTATTCTGGTTCGTAGCGTCTTGCAGCTTCTCAGTAGATCTAACGGCCTGTTTTCTTTCCTTCCCTCGACTTCTCACTTGGCTTTTAGCCGCCGGCAGCTCCTCCGAGGTATCCACTTTTTCTGCTTCCACTTTGAACACCATGTCAGGAGCTTCGCACGCTTCCTGTGAAACCATATTCTGTCTTTAGGGACGAGAATTAAAGAGGCGTATAACACGAGATCAGATTCTCACCTTTTCTCGTGCGAGGTCAGACTTCAGGTCGGTTAACTGCCTCATCAATCCTTGGATCTTCAGCTGAGAGAGCAGATAAAAAACAGTCAAAACAAAAATCACCAAAACAATAAAATGTCGCACAAGTCGGAGCCTCTCTCACCTGTTCAACGGTAATTTGTTTTTCAAGCTGCGCCCTTTCTTTAGCTTCTTTCTTCCTCCTGTTTGAGGAATCCGTGTTATTATTTTACCCACATTCAGGAGCTACGCGGGTCGCTGCATCATGAGGCTTCTTGCAAAAGAAACGTCGCCGTCAATCAATAATATGAGTCGACGCCCATCTGTTCGAGGTGATGGTGAGTACGTTTGATTATTCAGATGAGAAAGCATAAAGATGCTTTTACGAGGATTTCTGGACAGATTAAGTTTCTTGCTATAGATGTGGACTGCGATAAAGGTAAGGAGTTTGATCATGACGTGGGGTGGAGGGGGACAAAATACACCCTGGACAGATTACTCAGACCGTGGCCGCACAGCTTACTTGTTCGCCACCATCGTCTCCATCCGCCTGAGCTCGATCCTCTTCCCGTCGATCACTCTTTGGACGTCTTCTTTCTTCACCATGGCCAGGAGAGACTTGGCGTCCACGTCTGTCAAGTCCACCGACGGAGACGTCTCCGCGAGGACAACCTTCGCCCACTCTGTGATCTCTTCACAGGATGGGAACTAACACACAACACATTTGTCAGGATACATGTTCACACACAAGTTTACGATCAGTGAAGACGTGATTTTAACGCCGTAAACCATGAACGTTACCCAGCAGGGCCAGTCCTGTTGGGTAAGTGATAAAGATCCTTGGAGCATGCCAGAGGAATGATCTCCAAGGATCAATCATCTTTCGCTTCACATTTTTACCATCGTTGACCTTCAAGGGAGGCGCGGAGACATTTTTTGGAAAATAATGCAACATAAATAACACGGACAGTTATTATGACGTGCCCTGATATGAGCCAGAGAACTACAAGGACTCATCAGGCGGCGCTGACGGAGGAACGATTAAAAAAAGAGACCCACCCTTTTGAGCTCGGCCTGTGCTTTCTCCCTGCAAGCAATCACCAGCTCCGCAGCCATCGTCTCCTTCTTCAACAACCTCTGCGCCTCCTCCAGCTCTCTCTGAAAGGACAGTCAGGATATCGTGACGCTCGTTTAAAGACTGTACACAACAACCATGAAAGCAGCAGTGAGACAGAAGTCACCTGGAGATTTTTAATAAGTTTCTCTTCCTTCATCTTTTCAATGAACTCCAGGTCGCTCGGTATCAGCTGGTAGCCCTTCATCCCTCTCAGCATGGAGCTCGGATCGTCCAGAGAACCTTCACAGAATTTCACAGAACACTTCAGATCTGGTAAAATACAAATTTATGTTTCCATTAATGTCTATACATCTTTTTATTTTTACCTGGTTTTGTTTCGGGAGTGTGAGGAGAATCAAACGTGCTGTTGTGGTCGTTTTGACTGTGACGCTGTGAGGAAACAAACAGATTTAACACAGTCTGACAAAGACGGGCAGCGAGTTAACACACACATGCATGTGCACCTCCTCATTGTGCTGCTGCTGCTCCACATCCAGACTCGAATCATTGCAGAAATTCAGGTGTCTCTTCACATCCGGCAGCGGAGGAGTCCTGTGCAGCTGTCGACCTGCCGGGATGTAATTCCCTTTGTGGGCGCTTTCTTTCAGGATTTCTAAATACCTGTCACACATGTCTGAGAGCTCTTCACTACAGATCCTCCTGCTTCCTCCCTCCTCACTCTCTCTTTTGTGCGAACAGGTGGAGTCTGTGAGAAAAAACAAATCACTGCATCATTGTGTTCACCTGTGAGACACAGAGACGGCTGCTTGCTGCTCTCGACCTGTAGATGGCGACAGATTCTTTCAGTTCTGAAGTTGAGGGCGGCGTTTGGATAACACACATGAATGTGGAGAGGCGGCTGGGAGCAGTCAGTTTATTCTAATGAAGATGTAATCATCTTTAAACTCTCCGTGTCCTGAAATCATCTCTGCTCGGCTGCAAGACTTCATCAGAAATGAATTACAGATAATTTTCTGAGTAACAGAAAAGTTTTCAGTGTTTTTAGGGGAAATTTTAACCCTGGTTCCTATTTAAGATCAACTTATGTGTCCCACCGCTCCAGAAGTGAGTCTCCATAAGTCCCCATGTTAAAATGTCACTACGCAATCAGTGGCTACATAGTTTGGTTTGTGGGGTTACAGTTTACGTAACTAAAGCCTGCGGTCTGAAGGAATCACACTTAACTGAGTAACTCAACTCGGTGCTCTTGCTCTGCTTTTAACTGCACAAGACAGACAGATAGACAGGCAGGTGTGTGCAGACAGACAGATGGACCCTGATACAAAATAGCCAGATAGCCAACCTGTCTATCTTTAAACTGAGCCGGCGGTGTCACAGTGCCAGTCCCACATGTTCGTGGAGCTCCAGGAACTCTAGAGCAGAGCGCTGAGTCGTAAATACCTCTGTTTTTAAACTGCCCGCTCCCATAACGCCGAGCAGGAGAGGGAGGAAGGAGGAAGAGGTCAGAGAGTGTCTGTGTGTGATAAATCGGTGCTTTATGACGCCGGCCTGGCATAGCCGAGTGGAAAACATTTGCATGGTTTTACATTGCAGCTTACAAATCATTCCTCAATAAAAATCAAACTCAAAATGACTTTTCTCGTCTTCTTCATGCCGACAATTCCTGCCCGGTGTAAGTGTCTCTTTCTGCCATGTGTATCTGTTTTTACACCACGAGGAAATGCTGAGCAGATGATCCGTCCGCAGAGCACGGAGAAGAAATGTGTCTATCATAAAAAAAAAGAAGAAAAGACTACAGAGTCATGAAACTACACGACTACAGTTCCCAGAATTCAAGTCAAAAACATGAAAACATATATTTGTTATGTGGAAGTAACGGGGTTTCAAGTCATTCAAGACTTCCTTTAATTTAAAGAACCGCTCTCATACCGTCCACCCCGGGCATTATGTCCTGTAAAAGCTATGCGGTGTCTCAAGAAGGCCGTTTACAGCTGCTCCGACGTGAGGTGTATTGATCAGGTCGTAAAGAGACTGATAAAACAACTTCCTGTGGTGGCTGTGGATGGAAACGTGCTCGGACTTACCGAGAGAATAAAGTGTCACCACTGTGAGAGAGATAACGAGTTTTTAGGCTTTCAACCCCAAGAAACAAAAGAAAGTTGAAACATTTCAGGCCAAAACACAACCTTTACTTCGCTTTAAGGAGGTAAAATCATCTTGTATTGATCTCAGATTTATCGTGCGACCCCTTTGTGGCGTCATGTTTTTAATCATTTGAGAAATAAAGTCTGGAGAAACTCATCCGTGCTTTCATTTCCTCCCACCTCGACGACTCTAACTATATACCTGTCGCAGTCAGAAATCAATCCACCGCCTACGCTTTGTCCAAAATACTGCAGCTTGGCAAAAGTGGGACTGCATCACCTCGAGGATTTTCTACTAAGGATTGATTTGAGACGTTGCTGCAGTTCACTCATTTTCCTCCTCACATGTTGTTTTCTTTGTCTTGAAGTTACTCTGCCTGCAAAATGTCACGTCACTTTACTCTCGCTATCAGTTTTTCAAATACTGTTGTATATCCTATTTATATTTCTAGGTGGGCAAGTGGGTGCAGTCATGAATGTGTTTGGGGAGAGAGTTCCAGAGGGAGGAGGGGGACTCCAGAGACTGTCGCCCCAGGTTCGGTGCTCGGCTCCTGGGTGGTGGTGGTGGTGGTGGAGTCGGGAGGTTTGCATCAGATGAACGGAGGAGGCTGCTTGATGGATTGTTCCCCTTGTGCGACACGTTTCACCTGCACACGACGAATAAACACCAAATATGTCCCGCAGAGTCACAGACATCAACGTAACGATGAAGATCAGGCTCTAATTAAGTTGTATCTTGAACTTTAAATCTTTATTCTTAATCTATGGACGCATGACTCGGTGCACCTCAAAGTAAACAAACCCAGATGACTGAATATGGAAGTGAACGAGCAGAGTGAGAGTAACAGGATACTCTGCAGGAACATACATGTACACACAACATCGATATTAAATCATGAACACACGCGCTCCCACGCCGCGGTGATGAGAGACGGCTAGTTGGAAACTTCTAGGCGTGCACTTTCTGTCGTGCTGCTCTCAGAGCTGTCAGAGCTTCATTTCATGATGTTCCAGATAAGTGACCGGTGTGGAGTTACCGCGCGGCTCGGACTCCACGATACCGAGTGTCATTTGTCTAATCTCGGGTTGTTTTGCTCCGACACGTAATGAAAGATCATTTTTGTGCATTTCTCTCTGAGCTCGGGTTCGTAAACGTCAGCACATGCATGTAGTTTCATTACATACATACAGAACATACAGTACCTACTTTTAATAGCCTCAAGAGCCGCACTCTTTATTCTGCGTAACTTTAAGCCTTAATATAATCTGACTTCTGGAACCAGCCTCAAGTGGACGTCTGAGGAACTGCAAAATCAACAGAATGGTGTATTTATTAAGCCATAAACATCCACAGTGACGGATAAAACACTCTACGAGTACGTCCTCTAATTGCTGTTCTGTCCGCTCGCGAGGCGACAAGGAGAAATCCAATTAATCGAGGCTGTGAAATACAGTTACTGTTTCACTGAGCGGGAAATAAAAAGAAATCACGACTCTGCCGAGGTTAACATGAGCCATAAATACCATCGGCTCTCTGTGTGATCTGTAACGCTTCACCAGATCCTCGTTATTAAAGAACATTTCCTCTTGTTTTGCCGCTTCCTGCAGCCATTTTCCCGTCTGATAAAGAAACTCTTTGACTCCTCCACAAGTGCAGCAGTTTTTCATCCACTATGAAAACACTGCTTCTTATAACATTCAGCAGGGTCATAATCACCGCAGCATGACAACATATAGAGCAGGGATTGACAAGTATGCACCACTGAGTGCCAAGAGTGAAGGTGCGGCATACTGCTGGCCCTCTGCGGCATATTATTATCTCTGCCTGGTGTATAGTTACACACACATACACTATACAGCGATTTTATACACTGCTGCAGCTCGTTGCAGAACCTCGTACAGGCTTTGAAATGTTTCTGCATCCGAGCTTGTCGCAGTCACGTCTAATCAAACTTTCTGCGTAGGTGTTCGCCCCGTTTGTATTAAAGCTGCAGTCAGAAAAGCTGAGTCACTTCTTTTTTATTCCGCCGTAGAAATGTTTTTCAAGGAGCGTATCACCTCCTCGACGAAGCGTTCCAAGGCTAAAACATAAACTGTTGTACGCCCTTCAGAATTAAAAAGTTTTAAGTCAGAAGAGAAAGTTTCGTCTTCATGGTGATGCCACAGGGACTTTTACATCTACAGTAGCCCAGAACGGACAAACTAAACACTGGCTCCAATATTTTACTCATTTTGCAACCACTGTAGTTTCTTCTTCACCCTGAGGTGCTCGTAGCCAGCAGCTACCCTGCCAGATGCCTCCGAATCCTGCAGACTTGCACCATTTTTTTACAACAATTAGTCTATTAATTATTTATGTCTATTTTCTTTGCAACAATCTCAAACCTTTGCTGGTTTCAGCTTCTCAGACGTGAGGCTTTGACACGTTACTTTGTTGTATTTGGCAGGAAACAAAACAAGACATTTCAAGATGCCTCCACGAGCTACAGGAAATTATACCACTGACAGTTCATACACAGAATGATTAATTAAGAACACAATCAGCAGTTGAAGGAGGGAAAATTAGGACAAGTTTAGAATTTATTGCTGGTTCAACTCCTTTAATGTGCCGGGAAAGAAGCAAAACACAAAAACTGATTTATAGTGTGTAGAAAAGCAGGACACACACACACACACGCACGCACGCACGCACGCACGCACGCACGCACGCACGCACGCACGCACGCACGCACGCACGCACGCACGCACGCACGCACACACACACACACACACACACACACACACACACACACACACACACACACACCTGGGTGAATGAAGGTGAAAGGAAGCAGGAGATTAATGGCAGCATGTCAGGCAGAGGAAGCACTGACAGCTGGAGGACTCTGGAGGAGTCTCCATGTGATTCAGGTCACGCACGGCCACATGAAGAAACGCACATGCACACGACTCTGCCGGTCAATCCTTACTCGGTTACTCAGCTCTGATATTTTTCTAGTCGCACACACACACACAGACTCTGAAGAGAAAAACTAATTAATTTAAAAGCTGAGGCTGAATGCCGATGACTCTGTCACGGCTCTGACGTCTGCTGAGAGAGAGACTGACTGTGACTCAACCGTCTGTGACCCTCCGGCCTCAGACTGCATCAAAAACTAACCCAGTTTTTTTTTTCTTTTTTTTTTCCGGACAGCACTTAAAGTGTCAGCCACTTATTTTTGGTGCAGCCGCTCCCAGCTCCAAGGTGAAAGAAAAACACTTGAAGGGGCTTTGTTAAAGGGGAACTGTACTGATTCAACACATCCAGTGTTTACAGGTCTCAGGGGAGCTGCACGTACGCAGTGAACGGTACAGAGCCTGCAGTGGAGAGCAGAGTGCTGTTACGCTCTATATCGGCACTAGTAGTCCACGACTCCCGAACTAACCGTGGTATACTGTGCTATAATCCTGTTTTTTATTTATTTTATTAGTTTAGCTCTTCTAAGCTCAAACTGTTATACAGTCGTCGTTCACCTTTCGTGGTCTCGCTGTTTCGCAGATTTTTTTAGTGTAATTTAGCTTTTTTTTTACAGCGTACTGTACAGTATGACCGCGCATTGTGTTCTGCGTCCTAAATGGCTGAAGGGAGAAGTGTTTAAATAAGAGAGAAATGTGAGAAAATGTTAAAGCCTGTCTGAGAACAGTGTATAAAAGTGTGTGGTTAGGGGTTTTACGGCCTTAAAACATGTAGAATAATTGTAAAAAATTTAGCTGATTACTTCGCGGATTTTGTTCATATGGGTTACAGTCGTCCCTCGTTATATCGCGGTTCACTTTTCGCGGACTCGCTGTTTCGCGGATTTTTTTGGTGTAGTTTTGCATGCATTGTGTTACAGCGTACTGTACAGTATGAACGCGCATTGTGTTCTGCGTCCTGATTAACTAAGGGAGTACTGTACAAAATGCGTGTAAAAAGGTGTATAAAAGTGTGTGGTTAGGGGTTTTACGGCCTTAAAACATGTAGAATAATTGTAAAACTCACTTTGCGGATTTCGTTTATATGGATTATTTTTAGAATGTAAACGAGGGACCACTGTACAGACAAACATAATATTGGCATCATAGCATTTTATACAACCTTATATGTTAAAATTAGCACTACAGCTGCTACATATTTTGACGGCAAAGTGATGTTACTTGAGTCAGCGGCTCGGGACTAGTTTGAAAAAGAGACAAACAAAAATCTGGAGTTGGTGGGATAAAAAAAAAAAACGAGTTGCCAGACATTAGCAGCTACTAGCCAAGCACACTGAAATCTTGCGTTGCATTGTGGGTAATGTAGGCGGCAAATTTTGACAACGGAGAAAAATGCGCAGAATAAAAAAAGAAAGACGATATCTCTGGTTCTGCTGGAGCGATCTGCAGTTCCTCAAACGTCCACTTGAAGCTGGTTTCAGAAGTGAGTCTCTGTAACTAATACGTCCAACTTCAGGATGTTTCAGTGTTTCTTTGACTCTAAAGACGTCGTCATAACTACTAATAATAATAACAGTTATTTATACAGCCCCTTTTATACATGAAGTGCTTCACCGCATGGCATTAAAACAAGACACAAAAATATACAGATAAAATTAGAAAACACGTATAAATAAAAACGTCGATGTGCTGCCTGATATAGCTACAAAGAGCGTAGTAGCTAAAAGCGGTTTTGTAGGAGGACGCAAAAAGAAACTCATGAAGATGATTTGTATGCGAGTAAACAGATCTTAAAAAGAGTGCAGGGTATATTTCAGAGTATATTTAGTTTTTCTGTCATGTAAAGACAAAAAAAAAAAAAATCTAAATTCCTCTCTAAATATTGCTCCTGCCACCTCCCACCCCCGTCACTCTCTCCCTCCTCAGGGACAGCCACAGACTCCCAAGGGCTCAGTCTTCTGTCAAGGGCCATATGGTACCGTCAGAGCTCTTACGTCCGTGTGTGTGTGTGTGTGTGTGTGTTTGGAGAGGGAGGGCAGCCGTGGCTCAAGGTGTCAGAAGGGAGGGTGGTTTAAATTTAACCGCAACAGGGCTGATATCTGCATGGCAGGTCGTGTCTCTCTCCCCCTCTGCTCTCTCTTTCTCACACATACAGTCTGTCTTCAGCCACAGACATCATCATCATCATCATCATCATCATCATCACCACACTCACACACAGCAACAGCTCTCTTAGTCAGTCAGGACACGCTCCTCTTCCTCCTCTCCCCGTCGTCTCCCACCTATCAGACCACCTGGATTGTACGAGAGGCCAGCTGAGGACGCGACAGAGGAGAGAAAAAGGGACGCAGCAGAGCAAAGCAAACATTCACACTGAGGATAACGCTTCGATCTGAGCCGGCAGGCTGAAGGCACACAGCCAGTGGCACTGCAGAGGCACAGCAGCACAGTCGACTAAAGCGTCGCCGCAAGAGGTAAGAGGCTGGTGTGTGTCAGGGGATGTGTGTGTGTGTGTGTTTAAAGCCAATTAATCTCTCTGATTCTGCAGACATAGAAAAAGATGTTACATCTGCCTGTGTGCGTGTGTGTGTGTGTGTGTGTGTGTGTGGGGTTCATCAGTATTCACGTCACCTGTCGAGGTAATCGTCAGAAAATACAGAGAAATCACTGCATGCTGCACATGCCGCTCATTAATTATGCATTTTTTTAAGAAAACTTTTCAGGGTTTTTTATTCACCTGTGTTTCTGCAGAGATGCAGTTTGCTGTGAGCGCAGATTTAAGCAGCTTTTCTGCAAGATTGTTCCCAATTAGACACACACACAGATTACATTTCAGAAAACAGACTCATAATTGGGTTCATGCTTTGTGTACTCGTCTGAAAAACAGAGCTCAAAGTCACAGCAAATCAGGCTTTTCAATAAAACTTGCTGACCAGGGTTGAACCTGATATCTCCCTGGCAGCAGTTACCGCACACCCCGTGGTCAATTTGCCCACCACATCAAAGCTGGCGGTGATAATTCATCCGCTCCTGTGCAGTGATACCGTCTCGCGCGGACGCTTGGTGTTTTTTTGCACGACGGTGGACGTATTGGTTGCAGGGCGAGGGAATTTCCAAAGGGCAGCATGTCCATGAGAACCTCGCAGCGGTGTCAAACAGTATCTGAAGTACAGGGACGGCGGGTGAGGGTCAAGTTACGAGGGGGAGTGCACTCGTGTCTCAGTTTGGAAACGTACTAAAAAGGGGGGAGGCGGGAGAGAGAACAGCAAAATGTCAGGCCGGTGAAGCAATTCCGCTTAATTGTGAAAGACGGTACAGCTCAGATGGATTGTCCTGCGCTGGCATCCATAGTTGATGTGTTGGTATGTAGGGGTCGACAGTTACATTCAGGCTGGATGATGTTTTGCTGCCTTATATTTAGATTTTTGGCCATTTGTTGGTTTCTCCACCCTCGTTTTGTCCTGACATTTACCAGACTACAATAACCATAAAACGGATAAACAGGTGCTGAAGCATTCCTCCCACAAACCTCCCTCCTGTGAGTAAATATTTGGCCTGACAGAAGGACAGCGCGCTCCAGATGCAGCTTTAAAAGGCTTTGGGTCTTGGCATGTGACGAGACCTGACAGGTTAATCTGTTTAAGGACGGACGATAGCGGAGGATGGAGACGCCCGAGCCTTCTGGTGTCGCTAATCTGCCGTAAGCCGACGAGAAGGCGGCGGGGCCAACAGATTGATCAGCGAGCTTCGGTTGAATGGCGTCTGCGTGGGCGGCTGTATGAATTTATGTTTTTGTCTGATGCGTGTCGACACCTTTAACTTTGTAGTTTTCCATGAAATCTTTCAACACTGTTGAATTGATTACCGTAAAACCTGGTCTAGACATTCACATCAATCAAAGCGTCCACGCTCTTAATCCTGCATAACTTTAAGCCTTAATATAATGTGAACAGGTGAGTTGTATATAAATTCACCCTCAGTACAGTTGTCATGAACGGGGAAATTAGCTACAGAGACCAAAACTGTTTTTTGTACCAGGCTGTAAACATGTTTATTTCTGCTGTGAAACATGGGGACTTATGGAGACTGACTCACTGCTGGAGCCTCAAGTGGACGTTAGAGGAACTGCAGTTTGTTATATAACTTGGCGCGTTGACATATTAAAGTATTTCCTAATGAACCTGTTGGATGATGTCAAGGTACACTGAGTTCACCTCGCCCTGTTCATCAGTGATATAATCCATCTAGAGAGGATGCATGACTTGATACGACAGGTATGGTAGCGCATTTAGCTGAGCTTAAATTGGGTTTAGTAGCACGCTATACTTCCAGGCACAGCTGCATCTTTTTTGGTCCGTAGAGCTACCAACATGTCCGGCCATGTCACGGGATGAATCGGAGGGGATGATAGACACTTAATAATTTAGGATTTCTTGTGAAACGCTGGACAGTTTCACCTCTTATAAGTCGCCTCTCGATGATATCGCTGCAGACTCCTCTTCTCTCAGGGTGATTGACAGTTTGAGGGCAGTGGGGCAGAGATCATTAAACCGGCATTAAGACAAACCTCCTGGCACCTCGAGCTTCACCAGCTGAAGGTCGGATTAGACGGCCCGGCTTTAAGGCTTTGTTGAAGGTGTTTGATTCATCAGTGGGGAGAGTTTGGTGGTGTGAGCGAATCAGAGCAAATCTCTTCTTCGTTAGCTCTTTAAACAGATCAAACATGCTCCAAGTTTGGCCTTTATTCTCCTGGAGGTTTCAGGTTTTCTAGTGAGTAAATCACTGGATAGATTTTTGTACTTTTTTAGCTCAACATGGCTGATTTTAGCTGGGAAAGTTGCTTTGCCACACTGTGTTGTTGCAGAAATCACATTATACTTTTGGATCAGGGCGTAATCAGTATTCCTGAGCAGTCTCTCGCTGAGATGACGAGATTGGTTGTTGAGGTGATGAGTCATAAACTGGTTCAGATTTGAAATATTTGATGTTATTTTATGATCTGAAGTTGCTGGGTGGAGACAGAATTTCAAGGACATCTAGCAGAGCCTGGAATTTACCACATTGAAACAACTAGTGGCTTGATTTAATTCAGATTTTGAGGGACTGTTTTCCGTACTGAATTTTACCCTTTAGGTTTTGTTGTTAAGCGCCTCAGAGAGTCTGAGTTGTGTTGTGCATAATTTATGGAGGAATTAAAGTTTTCTTGCATTCAGGTGAATCCCGACGGTCTGAAACTGCATTTTCTTCCTCATAAAACATTTATTGTAAAATATTTTAAACGGTTCTTTCTTCTGTATGTTGGTACATTGCTGTGTTTGCTGGACGTTTGCATCAACACCTTCTCCTGACTGCAGGAACAGGAACACATTAACCTGCAGACATCGATAATTAAACTGAACACAACGACATAACCACTTGTCCATTTCGAGCATACCCGAGGCGTTACTTACGTTTAACAATATCTTAAAACTCTCAGGGTATTTGTGAGGCTTCAAGCTTACAGACCACCAGCATCTTATGAGGGACTCCGGGCCGCTACACCATGAGCTGCAGGTGGATGGAAATGATTCATAGTTATAGTTCGACTGGTTGAAGTTCACTCATGATGGGTCGTGACAGTTTCCAGCGATGACTTCCCGGATTGTTCCAAACCAGATTAATAAAATCGTGGATCTCGCAGCACTGAGTGGCTGGAGTGGGGTCGGCCGGTACACACAGAGCATGGATCGAGCCACGAGTTTGGCCGCAGGGAACAGTAGACTTGTTTCAGTCCTGCGGATCCAGTTTCTCTCACAGAATACCAACCGCTCTCAGCTCTGGGAAAAGAAGCCCTATATATATCATGAGAGAAACGCCAATGTTGTCCAACATTAGTATCCCTCTCTATGTCTCACGGTTTGACCCGCAGCCTTTCGGCTGTCAAGCAAAGTCAAAATAAGTCGGATCAGTTTGTACGGCGGAGTGCGCATTGAAAGATCAGCAGGAAGGTGCTTTCGCAGAAGACGTTCCTGTGAGAGCAAGTGAAGACAAGCATGAGAAGCTCAGGGACAGATGACTATATAAAGGAAAGAAGGGCTGCGAGCATGTGACTCGTTTTATTTTGAAGTGTAAACAGGGATGCTACTTCCTGAATACTTGCGAGAAGTTCTTGAATATTTAAAGCAGCCGTCAAAAACCCAAACTTCAGTGTCAGCTCGAGACGTTCAGTCAGGATGTGACGCATCACCTGATAAAACACGCTGCAGATAAAACACGCTGCAGATAGCCGCTCCACTGCTGACACCTTCCACTTCAGGTCGACTCCAGGTGCATAAATAATTCACGCACATATCGTTAAGCTTGTGCTGCAGTCGCCGCTCATGTCTGTGGAAGTGTAAAAGTGAGTAACGCTTGTAAGCCGCATCGCCGCGCCATGCATGGAGCATCAGTGATGGATGTCTTTGACGATAGCTGGAGGCTCCGATGCAGCATGGTGAAAATCCAAAAGTTGTTCTTTGAACTGGCTTTGAAGTTTTACAATTTCCCTCCATGTCTGCGTCGTGTTTCTGTAGATTCAGAGACTCACAGGCGGACTGAGATCGAACAAAAACAAGAGGAGGAAGACATCCAGCGATGGGGGAATAAAGCAGAACAAATAAAAAATAAAAAAAAGGGTTTGTGCCGCCTGTCGAGATGGTAGAACAAACAAAGAGAGAGCAGAGCAGAAACTCATATAGGAATGGCTCTCAGGGGCAAAATGAAATGGAGCAAACACTCCAATAAAGGAAGACGGCGCTGCGATCATAAATAAAATAAACTGAATGAAGACGTTAAATCATGCTGCGCGCGGCAACCGAAGGATTCTGCTTGAAAATATGAATGAAATTAAGTTTGAAAGGATCCAGTTAGCTCACAGATCACAAACCCTAACACTAAACACTGGATGTTTGCTGTGATACACAATGAAATTCAGCGTTCGGTCACCTGAAGTGATTCTTAACCTCAGCTGTCTTCTCTGTTAATGTCAGTCCTCCACAACACGCTCGGATCTGCCGGTGCGTCATCGCCTTTACTTTATTTAGTGCCCGTGTTCTGTGTTAAATATACAACAGGATCCCAGTGAACTCAGATTCCTCCACAAGCTTTCCATGATGCAGCAGAAACAGTCCACAGGGCCGTGCGCTCCGAGTCCACAGCCCACTCGCTGTCTGCATGTCAGACAGATTCCCGCCGCAGAGGTCTTGTCTACTTAAAAATGAATTCTTTGAGGAAAAGATGTGCGTTACTTATTTATTCTGTTTACTCAGTTAGTTTATTCTCAGTCAGAGTGGTGGTCTGGGGTGAGAGGTCACAATTTTGTAGTCGTAGAAGCAGCTAAATTAAAAACTACCACCAAACCACAGATGACTTTATTAACACCCTGTTTTTGTTCAATTAAACAAATGAGATATAACATGAAAGCGAGCTCGGCTAGCTGTTTCCCTCCGTTTCCAGTCTTTATGCTAAGCTACGCTAATAACCTCCCACCAGAGAAATGTGAAAGTGGTGTCAGTTTCTTAAAGTTTTGAACAACTTTAACACGAAATGTCAACAAATTTGCACCTTCACATAGAGTAGCTTCTTCTCCAAGGCTATAGCTTAGCTTAGCACAAAGACTGGAAACAAGAGGATACTGCTAGCGCCTCTAAAGCTCACCAATTCGTCGTGTACTGGAGGTTACATGCTGGATTAACTTCTGGAAAGGTTGCCAGACAACCGGCAGAGACTACCACCAAACCACAGCTGACTGTATTAACACCGTGTTTTTGTTTGGCTAGCTGTTTCCCTCCGTTTCCAGTCTTTATGCTAAGCTACGCTAATTACCTCCCACCAGAGAAATGTGAAAGTGGTGTCAGTTTCTTAAAGTGTTGAACAACTTTAACACAAATTGTCGACAAATTTGCACTTTCACATAGAGTAGCTTCTTCTCCAAGCTATAGCATAGCTTAGCACAAAGACTAGAAACAAGGGGAAACTGCTAGCGCCTCTAAAGCTCACCAATTTGTTGTTTAAAGGAGGTTACATGCTGGATTAACTTCTTGAAAGGTTGCCAGGCAACCGGCAGAAACTACCACCAAACCACAGCTGATTGTATTAACACCCTGTTTTTGTTCGGCTAGCTGTTTCCCTCCGTTTCCAGTCTTTATGCTAAGCTACGCAAATAACCTCCTGCCAGAGAAATGTGAAAGTAGTGTCAGTTTCTTAAAGTGTTGAACAACTTTAACACAAATTGTCGACAAATTTGCACTTTCACATAGAGTAGCTTCTTCTCCAAGGCTAAAGCTTAGCTTAGCACAAAGACTGGAAACAAGGGGAAACTGCTAGCGCCTCTAAAGCTCACCAATTCGTCGTTTACTGGAGGTTACATGCTGGATTAACTTCCTGAAAGGTTGCCAGGCAACCGGCAGAGACTACCCACCAAACCACAGCTGATTGTATTAACACCCTGTTTTTGTTCGGCTAGCTGTTTCCCTCCGTTTCCAGTCTTTATGCTAAGCTACGCTAATAACCTCCCGCCAGAGAAATGTGAAAGTAGTGTCAGTTTCTTAAAGTGTTGAACAACTTTTAACAAGAAATATCAACAAATTTGCACCTTTGCAAAAAAGTAGCGTCTTCTCCAAGGCTATAGCTTAGCTTAGCACAAAGACTGGAAACAAGGGGAAACTGCTAGCACCTCTAAAGCTCACCAATTCATCGTTTACTGGAGGTTACATGCTGGATTAACTTCTGGAAAGGTTGCCAGACAACCGGCGGGACTACCACCAAACCACAGCTGACTGTATTAACACCCTGTTTTTGTTTGGCTAGCTGTTTCCCTCCGTTTCCAGTCTTTATGCTAAGCTACGCTAATAACCTCCCGCCAGAGAAATGTGAAAGTAGTGTCAGTTTCTTAAAGTGTTGAACAACTTTTAACAAGAAATATCAACAAATTTGCACCTTTGCAAAAAAGTAGCGTCTTCTCCAAGGCTATAGCTTAGCTTAGCACAAAGACTGGAAACAAGGGGAAACTGCTAGCACCTCTAAAGCTCACCAATTCGTCGTTTACTGGAGGTTACATGCTGGATTAACTTCTGGAAAGGTTGCCAGACAACCGGCGGGACTACCACCAAACCACAGCTGACTGTATTAACACCCTGTTTTTGTTTGGCTAGCTGTTTCCCTCCGTTTCCAGTCTTTATGCTAAGCTACGCTAATAACCTCCCGCCAGAGAAATGTGAAAGTAGTGTCAGTTTCTTAAAGTGTTGAACAACTTTTAACAAGAAATGTCAACAAATTTGCACCTTTGCAAAAAAGTAGCGTCTTCTCCAAGGCTATAGCTTAGCCTAGCACAAAGACTGGAAACAAGGGGAAACTGCTAGCACCTCTAAAGCTCACCAATTCGTCGTTTACTGGAGGTTACATGCTGGATTAACTTCTGGAAAGGTTGCCAGACAACCGGCAGAGACTACCACCAAACCACAGCTGACTGTATTAACACCCTGTTTTTGTTTGGCTAGCTGTTTCCCTCCGTTTCCAGTCTTTATGCTAAGCTACGCTAATTACCTCCCGCCAGAGAAATGTGAAAGTAGTGTCAGTTTCTTAAAGTGTTGAACAACTTTTAACACAAAATGTCAACAAATTTGCACCTTCGCAAAAAAGTAGCTTCTTCTCCAAGGCTAAAGCTTAGCTTAGCACAAAGACTGGAAACAAGGGGAAACTGCTAGCACCTCTAAAGCTCACCAATTCGTCGTTTACTGGAGGTTACATGCTGGATTAACTTCTGGAAAGGTTGCCAGACAACCGTCAGAGACTACCACCAAACCACAGCTGACTGTATTAACACCCTGTTTTTGTTTGGCTAGCTGTTTCCCTCCGTTTTCGAGGTTACATTCTGGATTAACTTCCTGAAATTGAAAAGAGAGCGTGTTTGAAAACACCCTGGCTAGCTGTTTCCCCCTATTTCCAGTCTTTATGCTAAGCTATGCTAATTACCTCCCTCCAGAGAAATGTGAAAGTAGTTTCAGTTTCAAAAAATGTTGAACAACTTTGCCCCTTTGCAAAGAGTAGCTTCTTCTCCAAGGCTATAGCTTAGCTTAGCAGCCATACATTATGTAAGCAGAAACCTTTGCAGAGCTCTGTATCATGCCAACCTCAACGTGAACCAGCTCACATCTCGCTGCTATTTCTGCATTGTGTGCATCCCGCCCGGGGAGTCGGCTTTAGTTGTGAAATTCTTGGCATATGTAACATGATTGGATAAAGGGACACAGGTGGCGGGCCGATGCTAAATATGCACCGCACAGAGGAGCCCCGCTGGGTGCGCTCCACTTTGAGCCTCCATTGTTGCCCCTCTCTGTGTTTGCGTCGCTATAGAAATGAACTCAGCTGAGATGAGCGGGCTTAGCGTGGCTCTGTAGCTCTGCGTGGCTCTCGCATTCACCACATGACAGGGTCAATTATCGGGCTATTTTCTGATGACCCACTAACATTTTCCCCGCTGCCTCTTATTTAAGAGAAGTGAGGCATGTTGAGAGCGAACGGGAACAGACGAGGAGAGGACAGAAGTGTTACAGCGGTGAGAAATGTCAGCGTCGCAGCCTGCGACAGCTAATTTACTCACTCTGGCACTGGACAACACCGGACAGGTTTTTGGGAAATGTATTAAATGGGAGTGATTTGTACAAAGTGGGATTATGTTTGGCAGGAGCGCCGCTGGGATGAGGCCCAGGCCTCCACAGCACAAAGTGTCGGTGAGGGTGAAGGAAGCTGAATTACGCCCATCTGCCAAGATGACTCATAGGCGGTGCAGCACAATGCTTTAAAGTTTGGTGTCTAAGTTGTGAAGGATGAAGCGGGCAGCTTGACTCAAAACGACCTTGCATCAGGTCTCCAGAGACCTTCAGGTCACAGAACTCTGCTGCCGCCTGTCGTGCATAGAAACGAATATAAATGCATTAATTCTGAATGAGCTGACTCGGAGGAGATCTGCCTTTTTTACCTGACGTACACTCTGCACTGATGACTCATTCTGTAACTCGGCACAAGACAATGTGCCGAAGCTCGGCCAAGAGACAGACGCTCGGCAGCAGCACTGCTTGTACAACAGAAGTACACTGATTGGTTTGAAAAAGAAAAACATGAGTCAGCTCGCTGAGAAATGTTTGAACAGCCTCTGAATGTTAACAAGGAGCCAGAGAATTGCGTTATTATCCTGTTTCCTCTTATTGGAGTTACCTTGGGATGAACGGGTTTTACAGTTTGTCTTGTAGTTGGACAGTTTGTCTTTTTGTTTTCTAAAATGCTGCTGTTTGCGTCCTCCTCCTGCATGTCCTGGCGGGCATTGAGTGGCGTTTGCAGCCGCCTAAAGCAAACGTGCGTTACACAACCTCCACGTTGCAGTTAGCGCCATGATCTAGTGTCAACAACAATCAAACACAACCTCCGAAACCAGAGGTGGTCACTTTGACGGGGAATGCAGTAGCTTATCTCGCCAGTCAGTTCAGTTAGCAGTTTGTAAAGTCCGTAAATCACCTCAGTAGTGTAATGTTATTCCCTATTAGTCTCCGAAGCTGGTGAGGTGAACACACTGGAGCATTTAGCAGCTACAAAGCCAAATATTTCCACGAGTAGACGATAAAAACTGACCCTAAAGGAGATAAAAGCCACTCGGCTTGTTTCTGCTGCCCCCAAGTGGCCAAAAAAATTATTGTTATGTCAGATTTAAAGGCCCTGCACACACACATAGGTATTTTTAAATATACAAGACCTACTGTGAGAGTAGCTTCCTAAAATGACAGAACTGTAACACGACATTGATGAGCTCGTGGGGACTTTTCTTTCCTCTTCCCTGAGTTGACTGATGTTAACAAGCCGCCCATCAGCTTATCAAAATCTTTTTCTCCGTCGCAGCGTGCTGTCAGCTGAGGTGATGAAGCATGAAATTACCTCCGGTCATATTAAAACCACCAGCCGCTTCCCCCTCGAGAAAATTCATTCGATAACTTCAATGATTGCTCATTGTAAACAGATCAGATAATGCTGATTCGCATTATGCGGCTGTCATAAAGTCGAAGCTCTAATTACAGCTCAAGGTGTGACTCATCACACGGATTATTGAGGAGGTTGCCGGGCAACAACAGAAAGGTGGAAGGAAGCTACATCCACAGAGAGTTACTCCCTGGATTAAGACATTTAACGGGATGTTAAACAATCTGTAGCCGTGTCACTGACTGTTTAGTTGACCTTGCATGTGTCGCATCGTTTCCCGTCATGCTGATCACTTGTTTAATGACACCGTGTACTGTAGGATGGAAGTGGTGCACAGGCTGTGACATAGGAGGAATGGTAATTTATGTAATCTTCAGTTCAGTAACAGTCGTTTTCTGCTTTGTTTGTATCACAGCTTGTGTACAAAACTCTGTAAATCAACAACCAAACTGTTATTTTAAGTATTTTTCCTTTGTCTTTGTAGCTTAAAAAACAGAAAATGTACATAAATTAGGATTCTTACATCAGACATACTCTCAGACTCTCTGAACACTTTGTTTAAATCCGCAGCGTCTTATTTACAACCTACTGTACTCTGTGGTTGATGCTGATAGGTGGAAAGCACCTCCACCACTTGATAACTGTTGGCTGCTGAAGGATAAATGCAGCAGACTAGAGAACATTTCCTCAGCGGGACGAGGTCCAACACAGCGAGGCAGCGTCTCAGCTCTTGCTTCTACCGTGCAGGGGGCGGTGGGGGAATTGGATGACCCCTAATTTTAGCTCGGTGTTTGTCGGCCATGGGACGGATTGGATTACAGGCAGAGAGGAGGGGACGCGATGGTCATTAATAGTTGAGGAGGTAATGAGGAATATTGTAATATTTCTGCTTTATTTCATCATTTATGTCCCGAAAAAGACGATGATGATGGTGATGAAGATGAGTTCCCCCACAAAGGTTGAGATATTTCTGTCATAACCACAGACGACAGCCTGTTGGTGGCATCAGAGGAAAAGTCTTAGAAAGGTTTACCAAACTAAGGCGGCTTCATCCTCTCGGAATCGTAAATATGTGTGAAAACAATTCATCTGAATGTGATTGAGACAGAGCGATGTGCTGATTTCACGTCGTCCTGAGTCGACAGCATGTGGACCGGCTGATGGATGCTGTGACCCTGCGATCGTCTGTCACTACACGCAGACGGATGGACAGACCGAGAATGCAACTTACTGCGTTTTTCTTTTTTTGTTTGACGTTTAAATACTTGCTCGTACGGTAGCTTCATCGTTTCAGGTTTAAGGTTCAAAAGGTTAGCTGAGCAGGGAGGCGAGACAGGCGAGCGCGTTTACAAGACTTCGAGGATCATATAGCGTAAAAGCAAATTTCTGGAGCCTGCTGACCAGCTGACCCCCGTCTGACTGTCTAATCTGCTGTCAGCCCTCAATCAGAGGACCAACGAACCAAACGCTGAGAGGTGTTTCATCCTCGAGCTGCTCCAAGATGAAAGCTACAGTAAAAACACAACAATGAAGAAGCTGATCTGTCCGAGCTGTCTGCAGGCCGCTGATACAATGACACAGACTAAAATTCCTAAATCCGGCTCCTGGTTTGGTGCTTTCTCGTGTGAAACGTCGTGTTTTGTGTCTCGACTTTGCTCCTTTCGAAGCGGTTTTGCAGATGCAGGCGTCACATCGTCTTAACTCAAGAAAAACTTTATCGAAATCCAGCCTTAAATATTTAACATATACACACACGACTTATCAGAAATAAGTACATGGATGTACAATGGAGCTGAGCCGCATCAGTACAAGAGTCAAAGGAGCCACTCCCAAAACTAAAAAAGTGCTGCCCTCTGCTGGCTGAATGCAGCAGAGGGCAGATTCATACCATGAAATGAAGCTGGACACTGTCATGACTGTATATTCAATGAAAACATGATTATAAAATATATAAAAAGAGTCAAATCTCACTGAAAACTCACTAAACTTTACTCCTAAATGCTCTTTGTGATTTCAAGCAGCCTACATGAGTTTTTGTGTCTTTGTCTCAGCCACCGTGACTCGCACTGCACCAAACCTCCTGGTATCAATCAGCTCCAGCGTCCTGCAGGGAAGCAGCTCGACCAACCTGCGCCTCGTGTTCAGGTGTTTATGTCACGGTGTCGGGATGTCGGGGGGGCTCGTAGGTGATTCGTCTTCTTCCGTGGTGGGTGGGCCTTGTGGTGACAGCTCATTTTAGCTATTCGCACCTTCTTACCATCGGATCTGTCTGGAGCTGCTCCGTCATGCTGGGCACACTGGACCCCCCTTTAGAGGGGAGGGGGCTCCCCCGGGGGGCTGAAAGAGATCTGGATGTTTTTATGCTGTTGCCTCGTCAGGGGAATTCAGAGAGATGGATCCAAAAAGCAGAAAACAAACATAAATCAGAGCTCTCGAGGGAGGCGGTGATGTTTTGCTTCATTTTGGGTAATTGCAGAGCTGTTCCTGTAACAGCACGGTGCCTAAAATACAGAGACCGGGTATTACTCAGAGGAATGCTGCGGCGATGAAAGGAACCTTTACAGCGCGGATGAAGTCCCTTAATCTGAAAATGGCTGGTGGATGTAAATCATGAAGCAGATTGTGCGGCTACACGTTTAGCTGTGGTTTCTTATTTAAGGCTGATAGTCGACATCTGTGATCTCGTGAAACACTCGTGAAATGTCGAAATGCTGCTAAATAACTAGGACATTTTCTATACCAGTACCCGATAAACACCAGGTCAGGATTTACTTTTAGACCAACATATCGCTGAGTGTGTACAAAGTACAGATAGTTTTGTGTGTTTGATCTGGATGGGACGATCTCCTCTCTGGGATTTCTTTTGCTTTCTTTCAATTACGGATTCAGATTCTGTAGAAGTATAACGGTGCTCGCCGTTGGGTTCAACTCCCTCTGCAGTCAAAGTTTAAATCTTGTCAGTCCGGACTTGTCTCCTCGTCGCTTAGTGCATCCGATCGAGAAGCATTTTCGCATCAATCGCTCAACAACTTGGAAAGAAAGCCTCCGTCAAAGGCGGTGATTCTGGATCAAAACAGTGAAGTTCCACATTACATCTCGTCGAATGTAAACATACAAATATTGACGCCTGAGACGCAGCCAGTCTGTCAGCCTCTCACTGAACTGGGTGACCCTTCACGGATGGTGTTATACGGATGACATTACTACCTCCGGGCCAACTCAAACCCCGTCAGTCCTCGAGCTTCTCCTTCTCATAATCACCTGCTCCAAAACCGACAAGGTTACAGTCTGATGACACCGAGCGTGGAGCACCTGCCAACGGCTGAAAGTCGAGCCGGGATATTAAATACGTCGGGGCGTGTTCGGAACATGCACGGAGGCTGACATGGGAGTCCAGCGGGGCTATACATAGAGTCGAGTTTTGTGAGCGCAAAGGGCAACGAGCGAGAGAGCGAGGTTCACTTCGTGTGCGTCATGTCGTGCTGAATCAAAACAGAATTACTGGCCCCATTAAAAAGTCATTGGGGCTGAGTTCTGGTTGAGAGGTCGCTGAAGCTCTGCACCGCTGTCTGTTTTTGTTTTCACCAGCTTGACCTTGTTAAACGCCGAGACCTTGGCACGAGTTAAATCGCTAATATACAATGCAGTGAAGACCTACACAAGGACACACACACTGTAAAACGCAACACTTGGAGCCAGCCATGAGATCATGAGAAAGACATTCGCTGTTGCTAAAAAGCAGACAAACAACCAGTGTGTGTGCTTTTACACAGAGGAAGACTAAGTGCATGTATGCTTGGCCACGTTTCATGGTTTAACATCAGACCTGGCGCTCCTCCCAGACTGAAAACTCCTTCGAATGTGAACCTGGCACGAGTTTCCATCCGTGCTCTGTCTTTCCTCCGAGGACTAATCACCGCCACTGTCCGCGGTAGCTTCATGCCGTGTTACCTGGGTGAGCTGAGAGATCATAAACAGATTCAGTTTGTTTTGGCCTGAATATGTAACAAAAAAAGAAAGAAAAAAGATTTATCTCTCGAGCTCACAGGGGACGTTTCAGGCTGCAGCTATTGTCAATGAATCTGTCACTTTCTTTCTCGATGGGTCCATAAAATGTTAGAAAACAGCCTCAAGGTGACATCTTCAAACAGTCCAAACCTCGAAGATCTCATTTAAATTCTCACTTTCAGATTTTTTTGCTGTTGAACGATCAAACACAGAAATCTTAAAGCTCCCCTCGGCTCAAAAATCTCTTTTGCTTCTCGTTCCTTCACTTGCAACTTGCCCCAATGAAACAGAAAGAGTTTGGGGTTTGCTTCCTCATATTTATGTTTGCTATGAGCATCCAGCCTGAACATGACTTCTGAAACCAGCGGTGTCCAGTCAGCAGGTCCGGGGTGGTTTTCTTGCTGGCTTTGGCTCCTGGCGTCAGTTCAGTGAGCTACACGATGGCTGACTGAGTCAACGACGGTCACAGGGACAAAAATCTGATCCGGTTTCACCAAAATCACTGAGTAAAGTCTCTGAAATATCATGAACACCACCTGAAAACACCAGTTTGGACTTCTGACGTCAACCTCTGGGATCTTTGATTAAACTAAAGTGCACATGTCCAACTGTCGAGTGTGAGCCTTCAAACTTTGATGGCATGGTGGCGCCCCCTGCTGAAAACAGACTGTGATGTAGCCGTGAACTGTAAATAACAGAGTACAGTATCTGAGCTCGCATGTGAAGATGATATTTACGATCAATGCTCCGTTTTCCAGCTGGAAAAAAGCGTCTCCTGACATTAGTTTATTCCGTATATTCAGATTTAGAGACGCGCAGTGGAGCTGCACGGTTACTGAATATGATCCCTGTGTCTCTGACACCGTTTCTGGCCTGTCCAAAGATTTCCAGGGATTGCATCATCTGGCAGAGAGCAGAGGCCTTTCACTCGTAGCTGCGAGCTGCTGTCATGCATCATCCTCCTCCAGCTTTAAATAACAGCATCCGAGCTCAAACGTCTCTGTTTGCGCCTCCTGAGCGTCCCGATCCGACGACTTCAGCGCTCAAGAATTCCCAAACCGCTTCTTCCTCTTGTTGCTTTTACAGTCCAGCACGGCGCTGATGCGTGCAGGACACGTCTCCGGGGTCGGTTTTTTTATAGCACCTCATCCAACCTCGAGGGCCTCGATACCTGTTGCCGCGGCAACCCCTGCACTGTTTGTAAATATGTAAGCGGAGCCCCTTCCTGCACGGCGTGCCGCTCCCCTGACGGCCATCCGCTGGGTGCTGATGCGTTTCACACGGTTTAATAACACTTTAAGTGCTGAAACACTAGAGCTGTGTTTAGACTTTACAGTGGAAAAAACTCTGGCGGTATTTACTTACAACTTATTTATTACCTAAGGTAATTAAGGTATCGTTACTGCCTCACCTAAACGTAGGAAACCTCCTTACATGAACTTCACTCTCTCATCGAGCTTAAATAAATCTAAAGCTCCCGCTGAGGCCAAAAACAAAACCTCTCTGTGAGTTTGTAGTTTAATCGTCACTGACGTTTAATCAGACTTCCTTTCATTTCTGCAAACACACAAACATGACTGTGAATAATGACGGGTGATATTATTCAGCAGGAATGCGTAAAGACTGATGATTGATTTCATGAATAGTTGATGCAACGTACAGCCCGTTACTGCTGCTAAGGACGGCACAGTACGCGCTGCATCCTAATCCGATGTCTGAACCACCTCAGCTGAAGCTCCATCTGAATGTCCTCACCCCACCACCTGTGATCTCACTGTTTCCTTCACTACCCAAAGCTCCGTCTTCCCCACAATGGTCCGTTACAGCGTCTACACTAAACGGTCGGTCCATCAGTGCATGCAGAATGAGTCTGCATGCTGCCACGTGACCTCGCATTCATCACACCCGACCAGGACCGAAACCACGAGGTGTCATCTGATCTGATTTCACGTGGATCAGTCTCAGCTTGACCCGCTTCACCTCATGCTGGACCTTCTGGTGTTGATGCATGACCTTCCTCTCTGTACGGACGCCAGCTTCCTCTCCACAAGATCGATTTTTCACGGTCTTAAATCTGATGTTGTGTGCTAACCAGCTTCATAAAAAGGAACAGAACAGTCACACAGTGCCAACTATTTTCATATTTTATAGAGAGAATGTTGCTGCCGGGAAAAAGAAGAAGAGGAAGAAGTTATAGAGCAACCTCTATGGACATAATGACAGAGGATGAAGAGGACGTTGACGCTACAGATTTTTACAGTGTTGCTTTGATTCGAGGAACAAACATGACAAACCGACCCTGTGACGAACGTCCTGGGACGCCAACCACCATCCATCAGTGTCTTTCTGATATTTATGCTCAGATCAAGCAAGAACACCAAAGATCAAGGCCGTGATTTAGTGCACGCTTTGTGTACAGTAAGCTGCAGATCCTCCGGAGGATATATGCCGCTGCTGCCGCTCCATCCTTCCCTCCCCTCTCTTCCCTTTCTCCGCTCTCTTTTGATCCGCGCCTCTCTTCCCCTCAATCATATTGACAGCAGCGTGATGTCAGGCTGCAGGAATTTACTCTGTAATTTGCGCGTGTGGGTGTGTACACGCAGGCTCGCATGCCGACCCGTCCGCATAGTGCTGCCGTTTGCGTGTGTGTGTGTGTTTCCCATGCATGATATGCGTGCGTGTGTTTTGTAGCACACCTGCTTCCTCACCTTTCACCTTCTTGACTTTAACGGCCCTCCCTCCCTCTGCTCCACTTCCAGCTCACATGAAGAGTGAAGTCATCAGTGAAAAAGCTTTCAGAGACACGTTAAAGCATCCCGATGTCCCGGCGACAGCGTACTTATATCGATAAAGTTCATCACTTTGTGTGAGTCGCAAAAAAACATCCAGAAAAATCATAAAGCCTCAGAATAATAAAGCTTAATCGCTTTCTGTTCAGACGTGATAAAATTACGCGATGGCCATTATAGGCAGACTTTATGAGGGTTTATGAGTTAGTGACTGGCTGGCTGGCTCGGTGAGTTCATTGCGTAAAAACCCTTTGAATGAATGAGCCTTTTGACCTGGTAGCTAGTCAGAGAAAAACCTTGGTGGTCCTCGGCTAGACGAGCCCCGAACTGCCAACTGTTTCCAGTAACTGCTTTGCTTTTGGCTCTCGGACATTGTCCTCTCTGCTTAATGAGAGCGCGAGGTAATGGAGGAGCCAAGAGCAAAAGAGAACTTATGAATGAATAAGCGAGCTGTTTTTTGTTAATATTGCTAAATTCAAAGTCATGCTAGCAGTCGTTGGTCCAAATGTTTTAACATCGACATGATGGATCGCTGTGAAGTTTCGTGCAGACGCTTCACGGTGCCCAGAGGACGCCGCCGCCGGGCCAAAGAAACATTTCCATCAGCGTTAATCCTGCATAACTTTAAGCCTTAATATGTGAACAGGTGAATTGTATACAAATTCACCCATAGTACAGTTGTCATGAACAGAGAAATTAGCTACAGAGACCAAAACTGTTTTTTGTACCAGGCTGTAAACATGTTTATTTCTGCTGTGAGACATGGGGACTTATGGAGACTGACTCACTTCTGGAGCCAGCCTCAAGTGGACGTTAGAGGAACTGCTTTTAAGATTATTTTTTGGCCTTTTATGATAGTACAGCTGAAGACAGACAGGAAGCAGAGAGAGGGGGAGTGACACGCAGTAAATTAGCCGTCTGATGCGGGATTCGAACCGGGGCCAGCTGCAGCGAGGACTATAGCCTCCACACCTGGGGCGGCTGCTTAACCCACCACGCTACTGACCGACTCTTTTTACAGAATATAAATATGGCCTGCCGTGTTTGGACAGTAGCATTTCGTGGCCACTGTAGTTTCACCTTGTAGCAGGTGAGGTGAGTGGGCTGCAATCCCCAGCCTCTAAAATCCTACACACACGCGAATGAATGCGTTTCTTTGCCGCCTCGTGTCCGTGTGTGTGTGCGTGCGTCCACGGACCCTCGCTCAAAGCTACTGTGTGACATGTTATACAACCATACATAAACACATGCATACCTGAGACGAGAAGTCATAGACTATTAAACCGATTCATTAATCCTCCCTCGTTGTGTTATCGTGCTTCGACGAGTCTTTTCGTCTTTATTGCCTTAAAAAACGAGCCAAGCTTGCATAAGATCTGAGCACCTGTTAATCATAACATCACCTTCTGGCACTGATCCCTGCTCACAAAATGAAAAATGACTGGAGCTCCTGACACCGGAGGCTGGATGGGATTAGTACGAGGACAAAGCGCGGTTAAGTCATCTCTGGGCAGCTTCGCTCATGTCACACGCCCGTTCATTCATGCCGTTATTGTCGATAAGCACTTCGACAGATGGAAATCATGATGTATGAGTGTTACGTTAGAGGCGCAGGTACAAACATGATAATACTTAGGTAATGTCATGACTTCATGATTGTGCATCGGCGAGGGATAGAGTCACCTCGGTGGGAGCGTCTGACGGGGTTATCCGAGGTCTCGTGATGCCACAGATGGTGTCTGATTAACGGTGTGTGTGTTCGCACCTTTCGGAGACAACACAACATCGCGGTCATGGAGAAAATATGTGAGCACGCGGTGTACACAAGCAGTTTAAAGAGAAGGAAGGCCCAGAGGAAGTTTCCGAGTGTTTACTTACATTTGGACCTGTTAAACTTCCAGCTCGTCAGGATTTCAAAGTTTAACAACACGGTTTTATCACAGTTATTCTAAGTCGCCTTGATCCAAATCTCACATTTAAAGGGTTTATTTTGGATGTATATATCTGTGATCGCTCGATATTACAGGCTCATTATTTTAATCCTGTAATTTTAATACGTCGTTAAGTGTAATTTAGGCTTCAAAAAGAACAAATCCTTTAAGAACAGACTTGTTTGTGTAATGAAAGAAAGGTGTAACTACAGTTACAACAAATTACTCCCACATCAGGCCACAAAGAACACAAAGCAGAGCAGTTTTGGCGAGCAAGTCGGACTCTTCGCTCCAAGTTTCCAACAACTGAGAACACAGTTCACAAAAATCAGGAACATCTCTCGCCTCAGATACAACGCCGATTCTCAAAACTAATTTATTTTGACTCCCACCACGAGAGCACGGGGCCGACTTAGAAGAAACGTCAGATCTGGTGCTGAAGCCGTTTTCCCCGTCCCCTCTGTGAACTTTTTTATGAACTATGTGATGTATTTCTGATCCTTCTTGGAGATTTTACAGATATGTGATACTTGCACATGTAGGAATCCCAGCGGGGCCGCGTTACACGTCTCTGACCTTTGGATCTGTTGCACAACCGCGGCTCGAATCTGTATCCTGCAGCTTTTTTATGTGGCCGTGTTTGCCGCAAAGTTTTACCAGGCTGCAGTCGGTTAGGGTTAAATACTGTTCCAGTGATGTTCGGGATGACATACTGTTCAGGAGAGCTATGAACGTACATTACCTAAATCTGCACAGAGAGTCTATCGCCTGTAGCACAGATCTCTGAGTAAGTCGATGTGGAGTCTGTCTTAGACCGAAGGGAATTACCTCAGCTCTGAATCATGTGGCGCCTTGCCTAGAGTGTGCACAATGCAATCACCCAGCCATCTTTCTTACTCATAAACTGTCAGAGGGCCTCACACAGAGGCTGGACACACACTGCAGGAGTCTCGAACACATTGTTTCTGAAAAGGTCCAATTAGGCGAGTTCATCTGTCCGGGGTGGCGAGAGGTCGGCAGAAAATCACTTCATCGTTTTGTTTTCTCGGGTAGAAAGTTGAAGTTTGGTTCGACTGCCGATGTGAGCTCTGCCCGACGAGTAACTCTGATCGGACGTGTAGTTTTGTTGGAGGGTTTGCTCGGCCAACAGGGAACGAGATCTGTGACGCGGGTTATAAATGTTAGGAAGCCCCAGAAAAAAAGATACATGAAGAGATGTCATGTGTTGTATATTATATTACTATTATTATTATTATTATACACTGACACAGAGGCAGGTCAGTGTTTGGTAATCATTAAAGTTTATTGTAAACTGTTGATTATTTAGGTTATTTGATTTAATTGCAGCCATAAAATCAAATAAAAACACCAGATCTAACTTGGACAAGTCTTGAAGTAGAACCATGAAGTAATACTCTAATGAAGTTTTTCTAAATAAGTCGTAATGTAGTTGAGAATCTAAATTGGAAACAGAACCGCTCGATCTTCTTAATTCATCCATTAATCGTCTGTTTCAGTTGTTCTAAACCGTTTTATACCGTCTCTGATTCATTGACTGATGCCGTCATTTATTATCAGAAGTCAGACTTCTAATTTACTTTGTGTTGTTGTGAAACACCGCCTCTTTCGCAGGAACAGCAAAGTTTAAACTCACTTAGCTGGAAATCTTTTGATGCGACTTGAGCCGGATGGATGATGATGTAATGCCTCCAGGCAGATTATTCCCTCGCACATCAAACGCGCTCCGAAATGAGTCTCAGCATGTTTTCCTTTCAGTTCTGCTTTTGGATGCATTTACTTCAGCCGAGCACAATGCAGAGAAAAGTAATAAATTACTCGCCGTTCCCCTGCCTGCAAGTCTGCAGCTTACAGCGTTCGTCTATTTATCATAGTTCGATTTATCATAGTCAGCGAGTCACTGAATGGCCCATTCATAAACCAGATGTCACAAAGACGCACTGTACACGCCAAACAGACCTTGGTTGGTAGCCACGATGTTTTTTATTCATAGCACACTAAGTCATCGACTCGCATGTTACCCCTTTTT
Organism: Collichthys lucidus; assembly: GCA_004119915.2. Taxonomy (NCBI): domain Eukaryota; kingdom Metazoa; phylum Chordata; class Actinopteri; family Sciaenidae; genus Collichthys; species Collichthys lucidus. The sequence continues at coordinate 38,064,031 of CM014078.1, read as the reverse complement.
CCGATCAGACCACCTCTCATCAGCTGTGAACCAGACAAAGTAGGTACACACCACCACAGTCCCTAAATCCTCTGGCAAACAGAATTCACGTTATGGGAAATTCATCAGCCGTGAACGTCAGCCGGCGGCTTTGGGTAATTTGTTGCGACAGGACTTAAGGTCCGGTGTCCAAAAAAAAGTTCTGGCACTGTCAGAGAATGTGCAGCCCAGCGGTTCGTCGTGGTGATGATGACTCTGTGCCGCTGAGTGACTAATAACGACATGTCAGGCGATGACGACATGTCGTCGTGCTGTACAGATAACATGTGGGACTGGACGCGGGTCTAGTTTACGGCCTCGCTGCAGCACGATGACAGGACAGGTTATATCAGCGCGCTGTGACGAAATCCCGACATGCAATAAACAAAACTGATGTTTAGACTTGCACAGTCTCCAAGGACTTTAAGGATTTCCACTGCTCTTGGTCAATCTTGAGATTTTCTGCTTATTACACATGAAAGTCTAAGAATGATTTGCACTTTCAACCCCATCAAAGTCAAGAGATTCCATCTTGACTTAATGCAAAGATAAATAATGCAAAAGATCTCATCCTTCCGTCTTCGTTCACTCCGCAGGTCGAGGAACATGCGATCCCGCAGCAACAGTCTGGAGGACGTAACCAAGGTCAAGCAGGGGCAGGCGGACGCACGCAAGCGATCTGCAGAGCGAGAGGAGCCTTCGGGAAGGGCTGAGCGCCGCAGCCGACACCGGGAGCCGCCGGACGACACCGGCACCATTCAGAGGAATCACAACGTGGCCAAGAACAGCACCACTGCTGGTGGGAGCGGGAGCACCAGCACCAGCACCAGCACCGGCGGCGCTGCAAAGGCGGGTCGGAGGGAGAAAAGCAGGGACCTTTCCAGAGATGACCTCGTCTTTCTGCTCAGCCTGCTCGAGGGAGAGCTGCAGGTAATCCAGCTTGGACTCAGCCCTGGGAACAATTAGCAGCAGGAACAGTAGCAGACAGGCCTGCAGACGTGGCACCGGCCCCAGTCGGACATATAGTCAGACACGGTAGCTCAGCGAGCAGTGGGCACTCGGACTAAAAGCCCGTGTTAATGGATAGCCAACAGCTGAGGCTACTTCCTGTCATTCCTGTGCTGGATCCAGGAAGCTGCTGGCACGGTTACGTGACAGGAAGACAGAAGTCTTAATGTCGAGGTTAAAGAAGCCATCAAGTCATATAACTACCACTTGGAGTAGCAATAGCTTTGTTACTGTTTCTATGCACCCCCTAGTTGCTGCACCTTCTTGGGTACACTAACCAAATCCACCTTCTGCCCTCACTACAGGCCAGAGATGAAGTGATCACAGTGCTGAAGGCAGAAAAACTTGACCTGGCCCTGCTGGAGGCCAAATATGGTTTCGTCACACCACAGAAAGTCCTGCAGGCTCTGCAGAGAGACGCCATCCAGGGCAAGGCCGAGGTCTTACAGGAGGACATCTACGAGAAGCCGATGGAAGAGGTAACACCTTAATCATAGTTTTTAAAAAATGACCTCGTTGACTTTCTAACACAGAGAAGTCCAGACGTGACAGATGTTTTCTTTGTGCTTCCACCACAGCTGGACAAGTTAGTGGAGAAGCAGAGGGAGACGCACCGGCGGATGCTGGAGCAGCTGTTGATGGTGGAGCAGTCGCACAAACAGGCCCTGTACAAGCTGGAGGACGAGAAGAGGAACCACGGCGAGTTCATGAAGAAGAGCGACGAGTTCACCAACCTGCTGGAGCAGGAGCGCGAGAGGTGAGCGCGCGGCGACTTAACGCATTTATGTCGCCGTCCTCGAGGGAGATTCGGTGTCACATTCAATTTCTAAACTCTGATACATGATTTAAATGCTAATTTCTGGATGCCCTTCAACTACACTAAAGCAATTTTCCCCTGTTGCTCGGAAGACGCTCCGTGAGCTTTAGAAAGTAGTGTGTCAAGGATGATTAGGCTTCTCGTTCACGTTATTTTAGAGCCTTGAACCCAGAATCAAGTGTTTTTATTTGATATTACATGAGAAATATGCATTTATACCTGCTTTAGAGAAGCCAGCGTTGCTACCGTCCCGTATTTATTGCTATGTTGAGCACCTCAGATTAGATTTGACCCATCAGACCAAAGTTTTACAGATTTCCACTGGTCTGATTCTTCGTGTGTCAGTCGTGGATTCACCCAGCTGATGCTGAGATGTGTGAAGCTGATGAACTCTTGGTTTTCTGGGTCGGAGCCAGTTTCATCAGAATGTTTGGTACGTGTTGATATCTCCTGGATTGACCGACCTTCGTGTCTTAAAGTAAAGACGTTGGTTCTCTTCCTTGAAGATCGTCGTGTACGAGGTGCTACTAATGAAAGGTAATAAAAACCCTGCAGAACGACCCGCTGCACGTTCCATCGAGATCCAACAAGCAGAACAGAGAAAATCGCTCGGCCATGACAGCTGACAACACCACACAGCACGCATGAATTCAGCCTCTGAGTGCAGAACGAAACCGAAGCCAAAATTACAACTGATGCAGCTTTCCTATTTTAGCAATATCTGTCATCTGTAATTGCCTCACTGTCCCCACAGTGTCTTTATGAGTCAATGTCAGCATGTTCTTCTGGAGTCAGAGCGCCTCTTGAGTTATTTCAACTGACAAATGTTTTGTCTTTTCCCATGACCTTGCGTCGGATGATCTCGGGGGTCGAATGCCTTGCTCAAAAGCAGTTTCTCAGCTGGTAACAGGGTTGTTCGAATCCTCCAGCCGCTGCCAGAGTATAAATGTCTTAATAATCCTGTGTAATGTTAGCATTAAATCAAAGTGTTCCTCAGGATTACAGGGGGAAAAACCAGCCTGACGAGCTCCATTACTGTTTCCCATGACCTGAAGTCGGTCCTTTACTTTTATTATCACCTTTTATTGAACGACTGCACAAACCTGGAGTTTTTACTGGAGATCATCCAGCGACTGAGAGAGTTTGTCGACAGATAATTTAGGTCTGAGCTTAAATACACAAATAAGCTTTACGTTTTACGGCTCTGCTTTATGGCAGCGCTGCGGGTATTTGTGACGCAGAGTGAAAAACCATATCCCCGGATAACTTTCCTACAGCGGAGCGAGTGCCAGCAGGCAGATCAGAACGAGGGACACTCGGATGTTTATGCTGCGGTTTCATAACGTGCTATGATGTGGTAACGCTCTGCACTGTCCAACATCATAGCAGTATATCAAAATCGCTTCGATTTGGACCTTCGCGTGCATTCTCCTGTAAACTGACCACAGACAGACTTTTGGTCCAGACTGAAATGGGATGAACTCCCCAGAGGACGGAGCATGAACGATCTGAGTTCCTCTAGCGCCACCGGCAGCTCAAAGTTTTCTTTATCCTGTGAGATATCACGACACCGACGAGAGGAACCGATAGAAAATCTTGGATGTGTTCTTAGTCCTGCATCGTCACATGTCTACACTTTTGTTTTAGGGCTGTGCCGGCGGTGGAGAAGCCTCAAGGATGCAGTGACGGTGCCCGGTGGTAGTAAACAGACCTGGTAGCACTGGAGCATGGTAGATTTCTGGACTCCTGGTAACACTTATGCTCGCTAACAGAAACAAGCGCGCTGCGCCTCTTGGCTGCCGCCTCATCTGTGTGATGTTTGCAGGCGTCGTACTGGACTTACTGCTGGATTACAGATCGCTGCACAGACATGCTGCAGAGCTCTTAACGCCTTCGATGGCGAAACCGTGATCCATAAAACGCTGTAACGTGAGATAAGTCTGGGATGAATTATTTGAAATCGCTGTTTGACGTTGCCAGCGAAGAGAGAAAAACGGCTGGAGGCCGAAGGTGGAAACATGTCTGACTGATTTCTTCTGTGAATGTCACATTACAGGGCGGTGTTCTGTTTACTGCTTCCTCAGCAATATCACACACACACACACACACACACACACACACACACACACACACACACACACACACACACACACACACACACACACCCTCAGCGATTAATTTCACAAAAGGAAACACAGCTGGACGCCGGCCCGTGACCTATTTGGGACAATCAGCATCATTACACTTCAGCCATAGCAGAATGTTTGAGTTGGACTCGGAGGACGGTGTGTTACGACGACGGTCTGCGCTTTGTCACCGGGTTTGTCAGGAAGGACGTGCTGCCATGAAAAATAGGTCCCCGTCCAGCGTGGAGCTAATTACCGCGTGAGAAAAGGCGAAAGAAAAGAAAGAAAAGAAACTAACCTAATGGCTCGGAGGAGCATCAATCACACGGCGTGTTCAACAAGATGCCAGATCACCATGGAAATAGTTGATGAGTGTGTGTTTTTGAGGTCTGGGGTTTGCCAGCAGTGTGTGTGTGTGTGTGTGTGTGTGTGTGTGTGCAGGGGGGGTCTTCATCATCTGCAGCATCTGTCTCCAGCGGTTGGACGCAGCTTTGTTTGTGTAGCTGAGGACTCGGTAACGGTCGTAGATACGCGCGTGTGTGTGATGTGAAGTTATTAGGACGTGTCCTCGCTCCCTCACATGAGACACTCGGCTCCTCGGTGCCGTCACACAGATAATTATCATGAGTTAGTCTGTAAGCGGACGCACACGGGGGCTGTAAATATCGCAGATTTCCCTGCACAGCTTGTTGGATATTTATCATAACCTGGGTCTTATTTTTGCAGCTTGGCCTTCGTTTCTATCGGATATGATAAAACCAGCGTCAGATTTTTAAATAGAGCTGAAGGTGAAAACATCCATTACTGCTGGAGCGGTTTAACTTTGACCCGCTGTGTTATTCTGCTGTCTATAATTCAGGTTCCAGTTTGGCCGCGTTCACTTTTTTCACTTAGGATAATCTGGATAAACTGTCGAGCCAAAGCACAAACTTCAGTATCTGGCAGGCGGAGCGAAGGCTTCAGAGCACATTACACTCAGAGATGTCAGCCACAGGAGGTTGTGTTGTGTCTAACAGGGGGACTGTCACAGTTTTGTTATCACTGCGGCTGAGCACAGCCAGAAATGATCCAGAAGCATCTCTCTCCTCGGATGCTGCGACGAGCCGCATCGATCACGGAAACGACGCAGACAATCCAAGATATTTTTGGGGCTTTATTTTGTAGTTAGCAGCTGAAGAGTGACAGGAAAGTGAGGAGGAATGACAGGCACAGATCCGAACCCTGGGCCTACAAAATAAAACATCCTGTGCAAACTTCTGATCATGAAAACAGACACGAGGGAAACTATTTAACCGTTACTCGTGATAGAAACACATAAACAGAGTCTGAGCAAGTTAAAGCCTGGAACGCTCTTGGTGGCCGGCATTGACGGACACATAACCCCCAGAAACTTTGATTTCGGGACCTTCAGTCAGAGCCAGGTTAGCGTTTTTCCACTCAGACAGACCAGGATTAAGTCTTCATATTCACCGCACAAACCTGTTCTCATAAAAGTCTCTGCGAGACGGCAAATCAGCAACTATTTTGTTTCATTTCGGCTCCCCAGATGACGTCCGACATGACAAACTCAGTTTAAATCAACCCGAATTATCGTTCAAGCTTTCAGCAGTCATTTAAACCGCCGTTAAATCTTTCAGAGAAACATTTAAGCAGAAGATATACGGCTGGCATTTGAAAGATGTGGAGGCAGACGTGTCATCGAGGCCGCGGGAAGAAACAGAGAATCCCCGTAGAGCTTGAGTAAACGACATTTTAGCCACTCGCCCGAGCTCGAAACCCAGAGTTTGTTCAGCGGCTTCTGTTCTGCTGCAGAACATCATCACAGAGCGGGAGAAAAACTTCTAAAAAAAGAAAACTTATCACTTTGTGTTGTGAGGAGAGCTGAAACAGAAACTCTCTCTCTTTAATTTCACACTCGTTAATCTGTTGATGCATTTTAGCTGGATGTAATCATTTCCTCTCTGGGCAGCAGTGAGCTGTGTGTCTGGGTACAACGATGCCTCTGACTGACCTCTGGAGAAAAAAGCATAAAGTTAATCTGGGCAGGGGGTCGAGGATGAACCCCTCCACCTTCCCCCCTTTGATTAATCGCCGTCGACGAGTGGTGACCTCATCGAGCGCCGGGCACTGCGGGAGCAGCAGGGGTGTGAGAGAGCGTCCTAACCATCAACAGATGTGGCTTTAAACATGACTTCAGCACGCAGATACACACAGCTCGGCCACGGCAGGCAGGCGCTTTGTTCTTTAGCAGAGAAGAAGAAGAACTTTACGACCATCTGTATCCTCTGATTTCACGCATGCCGCGTGGAACAAACTGACTGAGGAGTTCACGTGATGCAGGAAATACGAGCATCCGGCTATCTCCACCGTTTAAAGCTTCACATGTTGACGTCTCGAAACATGAACTCGGATACCTCGAAGTCCTGTGATGTAACGTCAGGAAAATGCACACCTCATGTTCGCAGAGCCGAGCTGCTCTGGGATCAGTTCACAGAGGCGAGGAGGAAAGGTTCTGCTGATCCGCGTGTCCTGAGATTTTTAATATTTTACCACTCTTGTTGCTTTTTGTGGTGCGATCGAGTGCCAGAGTTTAATTTGGCAACGACGCAAACGCTGCCACAAGACGGCGAGCAGAGAAACGTTATTAAAGGTGAAGAGTGGTTGGAACTCAAAACTTACAACAAACCGACTAAAACACGCTCGTATGCCGCTCACATGTGCACACGGTTCCGGCTGTGTGGACCACGGCCTCAAACTGCAACCAAATAATGTCGACTTGTTTCTGATTTCTCTCATGATTCGCACTAGATGGAGATGAAGAAGTTTGTACTTTCCCAGAAACATCATGAATTTGTCATTTTCCGTGTTTTATGAGTCAGAACATCTTGCACAACACCTCCTTCATGTGGAGGTCCACTGAGTTGGAAACAAAGCCGACGATGACACCGGCACCATTGCTTCTAATCGCAGCGACTTGCAAAAGCACGGTAGCTGCAAACGTGACACCGCATGACCTCTTCCTCCCTCCTCCTCCTGCTCCCTCGTAATGATTTGCAGGGCACACAATATGTCTTCATGCCATCTGGTTGACTTTACTGCACATGAGATGACATCACTCATGTGGATCAGATCGGGAACATTCCTCAGCGATGGCCTCATCATCGCTGAGATGCTTATTATCCAGACCTGCCCTGCTCGGCGCTTTGAAACAGAACACAGCCCTCTTTTTTTATGATCTGGGATTTTTTGGGGGGTTTGTTTCTGCAGGTTCACCTCAGAGGCAGGTTGTGAACTCTCGCAATGTTTTAGGAAGTTGTCGAGCAGCTGCACGAGGGATCTGTCCTCACCTCCGCGTTGTTAAACTGTTGGTGAGGACGCGGAAATCGGCCTCGTTCATCAGCACATGACATGTGATCGCTGAGCTCCTAACGAAGGAAAGCAGCACACCTGTAATCCTCCCAGAAATGTTGCAGCCTGCTGCATATCTCACATTCCTGCTCGAAGCCGGAGTCGAGCTCTCGATACGACACACGAGAGGATGAGAGACGTCAGATGAGATGTTCTAAAAAGAAATGTGTTGTTTATTAAATGCTGCTGCGGGGAGAGTGCAGCTTCGTGTCAAACGCTTCCTTTTATGGGAAGGAAAATCTCTGAAAGCCTCGAGCAGACTACTGTATATGACGTTACTCAGGTATTTGCAGCTGAAGCCCGGCACCGGCGTGCCCCCATGTTGAGGTCAGGAATCGCACGAGTACGACACATTTAGCGACACCCTCCAAGTACACGGATGACACGCAGCCACCTCCTCCAAACACAGCCTGCCCCGTCCACACGTGCGTCAGCGCCTCGCTCTCCTCGAGCTCTTTGCACTTTGCCCGGTCGAAGCCGACACTAAACTAAACGCTGAATTTAAGAGCGAAACAAAGAGTGAGAGGATATTACAGCGCCGTGATTAACGGGATCGCTGTTGATGTCTCTGCGGCTCGGCTGCCAGAACGATGATGTGATGTTCTGAAAACACGAGAAGTTTGCACAGCTGAAGGCGTCAGAGGACTCAAACTACTTTATTTAAACACTTTGCCAGAAGGAAATCTACTTGTTTGGTTGTAATCTCACCAGCAGTCACACTAACTGCAGTTCCTCAAACGTCCACTTGGGGCTGGCTCCAGAAGTGAGTCAGTCTCCATAAGTCCCCATGTTTTACAGCAGAAATAAACATGTTTACAGCCTGGTACAAAAAACAGTTTTGGTCTCTGTAGCTAATTTCCCCGTTCATGACAACTGTACTGAGGGTGAATTTATATACAACTCACCTGTTCAAATTATATTAAGGCTTACAGTTATGCAGGATTAACACGATATGGCTCTTTGGATGATTAATAGTTGGTCAGCAGATAAAATAAAAGATACGTTTGCTTATTTGTTCTGCATCACTTTTGTTTGTGTATCCAGACGCTCGTCACTTCATCACCCCCGCGTCGTAGGAAAAACTGAGCGGCTCCTGACCTGATCCGGGCCGGTCAGCCAACACTCCCTCCCAGCAGATCGCTCCACAGCCTCGTCGACCTCGGCCTCATTTATCTGAACCTGCTGCGACGAGGCTGATGGGATTAAAAAAAGGAAAACTTTACTTTCACTTCACTTTAAAAGCTGTTGAACTTTATCTCTAGATATTTGAATAATGATGTTTTTAAGAGTGAGGGATGATACGCCGATAAGAATACGTTCACAGGAGACTTCAACAAAGCGTTCGTGCTTTCTCGTCTCCCTGCAGAGAGAAAATAATCTTAATAAACTCTCCTTTGCATGATCAGAAACTGTGAAAACAAACAGAGGCCCAGCAGACGTGCATTAGCGTGCACCTTCAGTATTTCCTCCTGATAAATCAGAATAAACTGTCAGGTGGTTTATTTTGCTCGCCTCGTGGTTCAACAATCCGTCATTGTTTGTTTTTGCTGAAGTTATCTCATCCACAAAATATGATCTTCACTCGGAGCCGCTCTGCGCTGCAGATGTGTCGCTGCAGCCGCGTTAACAGACGCTGGGAGAGTAACACAAGACAGACGACCGGCCGACGTGAAAGAGCGCGCTCTTACGTTAAAGTGTGTGTGAGGAAACTGTCAAAATATTACTCCATTACATCCACAAACTAGGTGGTAATTAGACCCGGAGAGTCGTCATCGCATGGCGTAATGTGATTACATCTCCCCTGACAGAATGCAGCGATTAGACCTCGACCACAACGCCGCGAGACGCACAGGCTTGTACTTTTCCAACCTTTTTTAGACTTGTTATAAAACCGGAGCCTAAAATAGAATTTAAATGTTGATGAATTCGAGTGTGCGACTTTTTCTAGAGCTGCCTGAGAAGTAAACACAGCTCGTTTCAAAGTGCAGCTTCACGTTGAGGCTCGTTTTCTGCTTTAAGTTAATTTTCTAGTGTGAGTGATTTTTGCTTTTCCGTCCTCTGGGTCAACATTTCAAACAGACTCGGTCTTATCTCAATAAAACGTGGCATAAACATCAAGAGCAGCGGTAAGACAGTCACAGCGTTATTAGAACATTTTTAAAAGAGCAGGATCGACTCACGAGAGCCTGACAAATGGTTATGGTGCCTGGGAATCTGCAGGAGTGATGTATGAGCTAATCTTCTATTTGTGAAAGGAAATAGCACGGAGGGTGGAGGAGCCGCGGGGTCACGGAGGGAAAAAACTGCAGCTAATGTAGAGGTAGCATGACATTTCTACGCCTGCCGTGAACCGTGCGTGGCCTCTGCCAGCGCCGGAGACAGAGAGCGATGGCGAGACTCAAGCTGAAACAGAGGAGGACGTGTAGACTTGACACTGTGGAGGATAGTTTACACGCCAAAGCGACGGCTAATCTCTCTCGCTTTACCGTTTTCTCACATTTGTTCCAGCAGACGCCTTCTTGAGTTACAGTCTGGCAGAACATGGCGAAGGGGAAGCCATTTCTCCCGGCTGGAAGGAAGCGACAGCGAGAGAGGCCGTGCACATTACGTCCTCGACCGCTGGCAGCTGCAGCGTCTGAACAATGAGTCGGCGCCCAGCGCTGCCGGGCCGAGTCAAGAGTCAAGATAGTGAGTGAAATATGGAGCATGGATGTGGCAGCTCGGACGGGCGACAGCGTGCAAACGGGGAACAAAGACCTGGATGACCGCCGCGCCTTCGTCGCCCGTCGACTCGACGAAATGTCGGACGTTGAGGCTGCACTTGAACCCTCGTGTGTTTAGCATTTAAAAACTCGTCATGCAGCTGGAAACAAAAATGTGACGGTGCAGCTGAAGGTAGACGGGAAACGGAGGGCGGGGACGGGCAAAGGTTGGAAACGGGTCGCCGTGGTAATGACCCCAAGTCTAAAGACTACGAGACGGGTCGCTGCATGAAGATGTGTTAAGATGTTAAAATTATGTTGAAATACAAAAATGATGCTCTAATAATTGGCAAGGCCGCGGCAGATGAGTCCACTGAGAATGTTCATGTCAGCACAACTCATGACCTCATATCCTGTTTCAGCCGCTGGGAGGAAGAGTCAGTTTAGCAACAACACCCCACCTATGGGACTGTGTGTGTGTGTGTGTGTGTGTGTGTGTGTGTGTGTGTGTGTGCGTATCATTTTCAGTTTCTCACTGTGAGGAAACGTTTTGCCTCCTCATGTGGGGAAGTGTCACTCATCCTGATGAAGGACGCCTCGCCGTGTAAACAGCGATCGCAGCGTGTCAGGCGGGTGATTCATGCCGCGGTCACAGCATCACATCATCATTTCAGAGGAAGGTGGACGTGTGTGCGCAGGATGGAGACAGAAACACGCTTATTTACCCGGCAACCAGCTGTTTCCAGACTTTAACAAAGATGATCTTCTCGTCAAGTAAGCTCATAGAAGTTTATCCCAAAGTGGTGAACTATTCCTTTAGATAAGTTTGAATGAATTCAGGGAGCCGCACGGGAAAACTCATAAACATTGGTCTCATAAAGGCCTTTTCCTGCGGTGGCGTTTCCGTCTCGCTTCCACGTTAAAAAAGGTCCTTTGTCAGATTTAGGAGGCTCTACTTACAGGATATAATCTACATTTTTAGATTAGCCAGGAGGCGGAAGAAGCACCGACACGGCGGCGGCGGCACAGAGCTTTAAACGCCACGTTCAGACGGAAAAACAATGAGGTGTGCTGGCTGACGCTGTATGTCATCCATTAGACACTTTCTGTTGTCGTTGTTTCTGCAGCCAGCGTTTAGGTTTTTTACGGGATTTGTGTAAACATTTAAAATAGCTCTTGTAACGTTGTCGGGGTGTTAGGAAGCAACTGATTTGGAGGTGGTAACACTTAATTAGGGAGGTTTATAGAAGCATTTACTTTTCCTTGACGAAGTTTGTCCGACGGAGGCCGATGAAAACAAAAACAGCGACCGCTCTTCTCCGTTCTCTCCGTTTTGTTGCAGAGGAGGAGTTTGGACGTTCTCGCGTTCAGGTGTCTTCAACGTTCATCGCCTCTGGTTGCAAATCTGTGTTTAACATAAGAAAGTGAGACGGCGGGTGATGTGGGAGTGGAAATGGACCCGTCCAGACTGAGCTGGTCGGGGTGTCAGGCTCTGATATGGAAAGCTATATTTCAAACTCTCTGGCGGGGAACAATAGCGAGCTGTCAGGAGGGGACCACCCCGTCGCGGTGCATCCTGGGCTTCGACCAACCAGGAAACAAGAGCCACGGCTGGGTTTTAAATTCCCTCCCTTTCCAGACCCGATGCAAGGTGCCGCAGATGATTGATGAGAGTGTTTTCCTGTGAGGTTACGAGGCTGGAGAATATTGGCGCTGGTCCGTTTCAGGGTTGAGATACGAGGGTAAACATTATCTTTTCAGACACACCTTTTCCCTCCATAGTAATTCTCGGTTTCTTATAAATATTTCAAGTAAATTATACGAACTTAATCATCGTGTATCCGTGAGTAATATCCTGAGAAAGAGAATGTGGAAGCACTGTTTAACAGTTTAATCTTTTACAAGCCCACCAAGCCTCTGCGAAAACACTGCACAAATGTAATTTAACTCTCAATAATATGCATGACTTAACAGAAACCCAAATTCTGTCTCTTTATGGCAGCAGACGAGCCCAGCGCCAGGCTAATTAACGAGCCCGATGGCTCCTATGGTTGATAATTTACATCCACGACCCTCAGAATGTCGTTTTTTTTTTCCTGGGCTGCAGCAAAACAAACAACATCCACCTTCCTCCGCCCTGAACGCTTGAACCGCACTCTTCCTAGAAGTCATTTCCAGAGCAGAACGGTCTTTCTGATCCGAGCCCAAAACCTCAATTACACTGTATTTTTCCAGGATTAAATTATGCAGTCAACTTAGTTTTACTCAAAAATCTCCTATCCTGATGTTGCGTTGACCTCGCCGAGCCATAAACAGCTGGCGCTCGGTTTGATACCCTTGTAACACCGGAGGATAAAGACGTCGGGGTAGATGATATTTTGATGGGGGGGTTTCAGGAGGATTTAAGGTTGCCTTGTGCGCTCAGCCGTAAAAGATTAGAGCGATGAAATCAGACTTTTGTCAAAGTCCAGCGGGCTGATATCTCAGGACAAATGTTTTTGGGCTCTAAACCGAGCAAATCCTCCTGGCAGTGACGGAGGTGGGTGGGTGGGGAGTATGACTAAAGGGTGGAAAAACGGTTTAAGGGGTCTATCCAGTTTCAGGAGCCTCTCATGGTTTAGTGAAGTGGAAGAAAGGGGAAGTATCCATGTCTGCAAGGAGACGAGTAAGGTTGGTACTAAACTCTTACGAGGCTCCGAGACATCTCACGCTTTATTTATTGACACACTCCTGTTTCTGTTCTGACGGAGAATCTCAGTGAACCGTCTCCCGCCTCGTATCACCTATAATCTGAATAAAAGCATCCAACAATCTCAGAAGGGTTCATGCGATGTTTAAGCACGCCGAGGAGGAGGAGGAGGAGGAGGAGGCACGGTATCTGCGGTTTGGACAAAGAGCAAACACAAGAGAGAGAGAGAGGCAGAGAATAAATGCTATGCCTGGATCTCTCTAATTTAATGTAAGTATAGCATGAGCTCATTCCAAAGGCGCTTTTCTTTTTTTTCTCAAACAAAGAAAATTATGAGCTCACATTTCGAGCAGCCGTATATTACAGCCAGTTTTATGCTCGACCCAGAATGACATAAAAATCTGATTTAGCAGCTATTCTTCTGCTCTGAGGCCTTGGCGTCCGCTCAGAGCGACTGCGCCGCGTCCAGGTTTTAATATTACATTTCAAATGGAAGCCTCTCTCTCTGTCTGTTGCTGGGAGCGGGTCAAATTTGATGCACAACTGTCTTTTATTCATCAGGCTCGCCTTAACTCAGGGGAGAGCAAATGTTTGCGATGTGATGGGAAGGTTATTGGCTCCGAAAGTGCTGCTAAGGTTCCTTTGGGCAACTTTTTGGGAGCTTAAGCCCCAGTTAAGCCTCGACTACTCAAGTGAAGCTGCTGAGTGGCCAACAGCACAAAACTGCTGTTGCATTAGTAATCTCCAGGGTGTGTGAGCACAGTAAAGTGGTGCAGGAAAGGAAAGTGTTGCAGCTGTAATCCCGCCTTGTTTCAAACAGTCTGCATAATTAATCTCTGAAAGAAAGACGTCTCTGATATGTTTTAAAGTCAGCTCTGAATCCAGCTCGAGCTGTTTGCTTTTGTAAATATGTAAACATTACGAGCACAGAAATATGCTCTGGCAGCCGTGAAAGTTCCTGTTAACGTGGACAGAAGTGGATGTGAAGATCCACGCTGACGCGCCAACAGATGTTCTCACATTTTTTTAATATCTTGTAAAAAACCTCTCAAGACTCGGGCGCTCTGCCAGAGCTAATTGCACCAAAAAAGAAAAATAAAATCAACATCAATCCTCATCAACGCTGGAAGTCTGCGGACGGAGCTAAACCTCGTAACCCCTCTGTGCTAAAATGCCTCTCTGGACTCGCTCCAGATGTGAGCCATCTGTTGTGTTCAGTCACTGAGGTGAGACTAGTGGTGTCTATCCAGACGGTGACATCACCCAGAGCAGAGACGGGCTAAAATCCAACATTGAGGCCTTTCATTAATAACGCTGCTGATCCGAGCCTCTCAGGCAGCACTAAGGTATCCCACCGGTGCACTTCATCAATATTTTAAGTGTTTTCTGTCTAATGCAGCCAAGAGACCCCCGAAAAACTCCAGGGCTGCACTGTATCACAGAACACACGCCTCTGACTTCTCCGCTTCCCCGGGAGGTTTCCGATTTTATGAACTCAAAAACCTAAAGGTGACCCGGAGAACATCGAGCACAGATATATGTTTTCTGGCCTCAGTGCTGCGAGACGTGTTCTCGTTCTCCAGTTGTTGGTAGGTCCTCTCTGAAGAGCTGGAGGTCTTCAATAGTCTGGATGCTTCGTTTATTGAGAGGTAACAAATTCAAGTAGGTGGGTGCAGAACCAAGCCACCACGTTCTGGATCACCTAAACGGGTTTCACTGTGCAGGCTGGGAGGCCCGTCTGGAGGGCGTTATAGTAATCAAGTCATGAGAAGTCGGGTCGCATGTTGAGTCAGATAAAATCAGATTTTCACCACAGAGCGACTGTCCTCAATTAACAACCCAAGAACTTTACCTCTGCGACCCGTTTCTTGCTGTTTAAACTTCCCACGATGACTGTAACGAACACCGACGTCCTCGAGTGAAAAAGCATGTACCATTCGACACGCTCAAAGAGGAATTCATACATACATGACAGACAGACGCAGAGCGGCTATTTGCATCAGTCAACGTATAAATTAAATAACTCTGCGAAGTGGCGGAATAACCCGCAGGACACAAAGGGATGACTCACGCGCTTTCCTCGGGATAAAAACGTCGAGACAACAAATACAGATGTGAGGATGACATGCGACGATTCATTTCAAATCGACGCGATGACGTGGCGACTAAGTGGTACGAGCCCCGAGTCTGCTTCTTCTCACTTTAATCCAGAATCAAAGACAATCCAAGGCCGGCTGCCAAGTCATTGGGATAATTAAAGCCCGGACAGGAAGTCGGCAGACAATAGAGAGAGAGCGCTGTGTCCAAAACCTCCACCACCCAGCCGGGGTCTCATCCCCTCTGAGCACTCCGGGAGGGGAGTGATGTCACCCTAACACACCCCACCGAGACACACACACACACACACACACACACACACACACACACACACTCGCAGTCAATCACAGCTCTGTCTCACTTAAGTAAATTCCAGCGTCACACCCCACATCCCGAATCACTATCATTTACATTCCTCCCGGACACAAAGAGGTGAGCAGCGAGTGGGAGGATCCAGCTGCTCGCGAGGAAGGGACAAAGAGAAGGAAGAGGGGAGGGAAGAACTCCTCTGGTAAAGCGTGTAAAGGAAGTTGTTGGAGGTCAGATCATTTAGACAAGTCCATCAAACTTAAAACATTTGATTCATCAGATGTTTTTGCCTCCAGCCTTCTGCGACCCCGATAAGGATAACTCCCCGACCTCCACCAGTCGCCGTAGCGATGCATGGCCGCTCTAGTCAACGTCAAACAGACAAAAGCGAAGCAGATGAACTGCGTGGCATATTTACACATGCAGAAGAACATAAACCAGGAAAACCACCAAATCTGAAAAAGTAAACAAAAGTCTGGAGGGATGAACGCTCCCGTACAGGACGGGCCAGAACAGAGACGTAAGCCGGAAGGTCGGCCGAGCTGAAGTATTAAAGTTTGATAAATTGTCCAACGCCAAAGGTCGAGTGGCCTTGACCCTGGAGATGATGAAACTCCAGGCCTGGTTAAGATAAAAAATGATTGCTGCTGGACAACTCTTCAAAAAGCCGTCCCTCGTAATATTACAAACAGCTGTGCAGTGTTCTGGCGTCTGATAACCCTTTAAAAGCATTCATGGATCTACTTCTAACACTTACAACGTGCTTGGATCATTTTTCATCATCTCCTTGATACGTGAAGCAACACCGAGGCAGCGGGATGCGGTTCGTTAAGTCTGAAATCCTTTTTGTTGCTACTGAAGCTACAATAGGAGGTTATTTGCTGAATGCACCGTTTGCTCTGGAAACAAACAATCACCCGTAACCTGATAATGTTTCTGCAGTAAACGTAACAGATCACCTGTCGTTTCTTTCCTCGTCACTCTAATCCCCCTCCCCCCGCTCGCTCGCATGTGAGCCATTATTTCTGAAAAATGATGTGTGTCATCCGAGGTCTCGGCTCTCTTCTGTAGCAGCGAACGCAGCCAAAAGTGTTATGAGAGGGTTCAGATAAATGACGAACGAGGACATCTGGTGAGTTTCGTCAGGGGTGTGTCATCGACAGGAAAGACAGAAGGAAGATAGAGCGATCAGGAGGAGATAAGGACAAAGAAAATATAGTTCAGTCCATTTCAAAGTGTGCTAATGCTCATTTTAGATGCATAAATAATAAAAACGTGATGTAAATTAGACCTCTGAGGCCATTAAACACCAACACATTGTTCAGAGCTGTCCAAAACCGGCCCAACCCAAGTGTAAGTACATTTATTTTAGTCAAACGCAAACAAAACACACGTTGAAGGCCAGTTTCGATACCATGAACTCTTGAAGACTGTGGGAAAAAGTGCTGCAGGTACTACCTGAAAAAGCAGATGCCTCCTCCGGGGACTTGCACTCATGGTTGGATTGGTTGGGGAAGAACTGGAGCGTCACAGGTCGTACATGGGAAAACTTTATGCTGGCCCGATGGAGCCGCTTTTTCTATTGGGTTGAGTTCAGCTCTCCTACGCATCAGGTCCACGCTGAGAGCAGAGAAGAAGCTCGTCCTGTTTCCACCGGAAGAAAAGTGGCTCACAGAAAAGCCTTAAAGTCATTTCCTTCGTTATTTTTCTGGTTCCTCCACCACTCATGTGTTTTTCTACCTAGACCTGTTTTCGTGGTCATCCTCGACTGTCCAGTCTCTTCAGAGGCTGCTGAGCCCCGTTACATTGCAGAGCTCCTACTCTGGCACAACACTGGCTCTGCTCCCAGTCAGTATTTTCCCTGTTGCTCTGAGCAGCTAACAAACTGAGCTAACATTAGCTAACAAACTGAGCTAAAAGCAGCTAACAAACTGAGCTAACAACAGCTAACAAACTGAGCTAAAAGCAGCTAACAAACTGAGCTAAAAGCAGCTAACAAACTGAGCTAAAAGCAGCTAACAAACTGAGCTAACAACAGCTAACAAACTGAGCTAAAAGCAGCTAACAAACTGAGCTAACAACAGCTAACAAACTGAGCTAAAAGCAGCTAACAAACTGAGCTAACAACAGCTAACAAACTAAGCTAACAACAGCTAACAAACTGAGCTAACAACAGCTAACAAACTTAGCTAAAAGCAGCTAACAAACTGAGCTAACAACAGCTAACAAACTGAGCTAACTTTGGCTAAAAGCAGCTAACAAAGTGAGCTAACTTTGGCTAAAAGCAGCTAATAAACTGAGCTAACAGCAGCTACATTTACTTCACTGTCAGGAAACTGAATCAGTTGAGGTGAGTCGAGGACACTCAGAGGTGAAAACATTTTCAGCAGCTTCATCTGTGAAACAGTCGTTGGCGTGTGCCTTGAAAGCGTTACGCATCTTTAGCGTCGGCGCACAAACGTACGAATGACGTAGAAAAAGTTGCACAACGCTGCTTCAAACTAAAAAAAAAAAACAAAGATTCATAACGGCGTCTGCAGACAATGAGCCACAATAACAAACTAAATCGAGTACTGATGTGAGACACTGAAGTATGAAATGACCGTGTGGTGCCAGCTGGGCCCCTTACATAGACACAAATTAACACTCAGAGTGTTTTTCACGTGTAAATCTTCCTCAAATAGCACAAGGAGACGACCTCACTGCCAAAAGTGTGTTCTCATTTTTGTTACGTAAAAAGAAAAAAAAAACATTCCTTGCCCAACTCATGAAAAAATAGCAATGTGATGACACCTCTATCAGCGGGGACTGGACTCTTTGGACTTTTTCCATTAGCGCAGTTGTGAAAGGATCGGCCAGATTAGGAAACTCATTTCCTGTGTTTAAAAGATGCCGGACAGTGTTTGTAGATAAGTCAGCGGATGAGTAACTGGGACAGATATCTGAGTAGGAGTTGGATACACAGCGCTGATGCTTCCCTAATATCCAGAAGTTTGTTTGTCCTGAGCTGTTATGACAATGTGTGTGTCGGAAAGAGTAGGCGGCTGCGCTGAAAACTGATGAGCTGTTCACTCGGATTCAAATGGAACAAACTTCAAGTACATTTCCTGCAAACTTGGCTGGTGGTCACGTTGTAATTTTTCCGGGCTGAACCGGCATTCAAAGATACGCGCTCCCCCTCCTCTCCCTTAAACACAGCCTGAAGCGCAGTTATCTTTAACTGCGTAAATACAACCTTTGTTTCGGGCTGAGGCGGCGGTGATGTGCATGAGAACGCGGCCTCTTATAGCTCAAAACAACAGATTAACAGGTAAATCTACAAGCACGCAGGTGTGAAAAACGGCTCCTTGAAATCTGATTAAAGAGACACTCGTGCGCCTCCGTGCACCGTTTGAGATCAATGCTAATCCGTCAGGAAACCATCAAAGAGTCTCTGGAGGCTGATCCACTCTGCTCACCTGACAGCTGGACAGATTAGCGCATGTGTGTGAATTTCCTGCCAAGTTACAAGGTCTTTTGTTAAGCTCTTGTCATTGTTAAAAGCAGGGTGTGACGGGATCACCGCCGTGTGGACTTTAATAGCAGGATTCAGGCTCCGAAGCTTAAATTGCTTTAATAGATGCTATCGGGCAACCAAGAGGGGGACTTGAACTCCGGGTGGTACTTCTGAGATCTCACAGGGGGAGGTTACGTGGAAAGAAATGCAAAGTGTGAGTCAATAAAGGAAGAATGCAGTGCAGGTAATTTGCTTTCCACCCAACCTGAGTCCGTCTTGTAGGGAAACCAATCCGTTAATTAAGAATCCATCCGTCCGTCTTCTTGCATGTTGAACCGTCTCGACTGGCTCCTTCTGAGCTGCCTCTGGATCTGTCTCTCATATCTGTGATCTTCTTCTTTAGGTCGCTACCCCAAAACATCGGCCTCTTTCTTGGACATACTCTGAATATATTCTCTGCTATAGCGTTTGATAGGTGAGACTTCAGTTGCAGCTTATTTCCATTTGTTTATTTAGTACTAATTTACGTTGTGGTGTCGAGAGCTCTCTGGATAAAGGTCGTGGTTTCGGTTAAATGTTCATAAACACGTCATGTCTCGAGTCAGTGCAGACTTTTCTCCCGATGTTTCCCTTAACCTGAAGTCAGTATCGCGCTGCGTGACTGGATATATCGGCTGAAACACGCGGCCTGCTGCTGCAGTCGATGCCACCGTGTGCATGTAACGGCTGGTGGTTGATGCGTGGCCCCCACCCGTGAGTTTGAAATCCACCACGTCTGTGCAAACAGCGACGGAAACATCCTCCTTAAGTGTTTGCAATTCACATCAAAGTCCAAAGTGCTGTAAGGGTAATGATTATCAGCTGTACCAATTGAGGGCAGCAGACACACGCCTGCCCTGCCCCACACACACACACACACACGCACACACACGTGTACACACCTCTGCTTTCGCACTACAAGTGTGATCCTTTGTTAGTCTGTAAATTACAGCCCGTCTACCTGGTCCAGCCCTTCAATCTGAAGCTGCGAGATTGATTCCTGCCTATGATCTCGTATCGCCGCGCGGCGGGATGACGTGTTGCATCGCTGGAGATGGGAAAGAACAACACGATTATTCTATAAGAAGTCGGAAAAATAGGCCGCACCGTGCCTCCAACCAACCCCGAATACTTTGTCTCAATTATTCGACCGACTGAAGCGGCTTTACAGAGACGTTCACAGACATTACGATAGCAGTCAGGAGGTCTCTTATCTAATTCACTGCAGCAGAAACGGGAACTTTTTATAGATTTTTGTGACCATATAAAAACATTTAAACCGTCTCTAAGGAACAAATAAGCTGCGGCTATAAGAGAGAACAGTTTCTCTGGGTTTCTTGAGGTTGCATGAGACTGTGAAATCCTAGTTATGTAACAGTGAAAGTGAGTTATGGAGACAGGTACAGACATTCAGACTCAACAGAAGAAGAAAAAAAAAAGAAACACACATGTTTGTATTTTCCTTCAGTCTGAGGTTTTTCTAAGACTCAAATATCTTGTTAGCAGCAAACTTCAACGAAGGGAAATGTAGAAAACTTCTGTTTAAGAGGCGAGCGGACGTGTTTTAGTGCTACAAACTCTCCCTGAGGGTTACAGCTGGCAGAAAGAGAGGTGAGAGGTCATCCCCCCACTCTCACTTTTCATCAGAAAGACAAAAATACATGCTCGTACACACGCTTTGTGCCAGGTACGGACACGACTTAAAGGTCCAGTGTTAGGAATATAAGTCAAAGAGGGAGATGAATCCAGCCAAGACTGTACAGCATGTCACGACTACAAACTAAAGTCCTTGAGCCAGAGAACAGCCGTAAAATAAAAAAAAAAAACGCGGATCTAGGCCGTAAAAAAACAGAAACAAGAAAGAGGTGGTGGTGGACGAAGACGGAGACAAAAGAGGGGGACAAGGGATAAACAAACAGAAAGAGGAATGTGGAGACAAAGTCATGGGTGGATAAAACGAAGGAAAGAATTCCAGCGAGAGAGAGAGAGAGAGAGAGAGAGAGAGAGAGAGAGAGAGAGAGAGAGAGAGAGAGAGAGAGAGAGAGAGAGGAGGGAGGGGGAAGCAGACATATGGATTTGATTACAAGCCGATGATGTCATGTATGTATGTCAGGTAATCAGCCTCTGGGCAGACAGCGCTGAGTGTGCGGGGCAAGACCGGGCCTCGTCCGTGACGGCTGCAGAGAGGCGTTTTTGTCTGATGTGCTGCAGAAACTCGCGCTCGCTCACGGAGAAGGTGAGGTGTCTCTGACTTTGTCTGGTTCTGCTGCACGCAGACGGCCGATCGGATCCTTAAAATCACACAACGTACCGCCACGGGGCAAAAAATGTGCAAAAGTGCATCAGAGCCGAGAGTTCACAGAGAAACTCGGCAGTTTCTCATCTGGTTTGGACGTTAATGATTTTTTAGATTCATGTGAGATATCAGGTACCAGCCGGTGCACAAGCTCTGAACACAGGTGTCTTCTCTGAACGCACTTGTATGACAGCTGGTACGAGGATTGTGCAAGTAACAGAAATCAAGCATATCTCGTATCGCGTGTTCACTCACATAACCTTAAAAGCAGAAGCCAAGTCTTTGAGGTCTAAGCGGACTTTCAGGCCCAATACAAGAGAGGGGGAACGTGATCTCCCGAAAGCCGTCCATAGATTCACGTCCAAGCTCGATTCGCTTGATTAGTGGTGCACCACAAAGGAAACAAGAGGAAAGCTGATAAAATGCAAGTTCAGAGGTTAATGAAGACATAACAGTATCACTGGTAGCGTGTCGCGTGCTGTTCTGAAGTTTCAAAGTTCGTCCAGGGCAAGAAAAGGGCAGCCGGACTTTCATATCGCGAGCTGTTTGTTCTGAGGTCGAAAATGAACATGATGATCCTGAATAAACCGGTGTAGGTGATGATCACGCCAATGAACAGCAGCACAACTGGATAAACGCCGTTGGTTGGAGAGTTGATTGGCAACTAGAGAAGCTCTGTACATCTCCTGGAGAATTCACGGAGTTGGTTTTCGCTGCGTTTCGGCGTTCAGAAGGACCACGAGCCGATCTAGTACCTACATCGGCATCTGTTAACGCTGCGGTTTTCCAGCCACCAGCGACAGAGATTTGTTGTCAACTTGTTACGAAGCCGCATCATCGGAAAGTCTGAGCCAGTCTGCATGTAAACAGGTGAATGGAAATGCATCAGCAGGTCCACAAGATCTCCAAAATGCCACATAGTTGATTCATTTCCGCCTCCGTCTTCATGACTGTGAGGTAAAAATACCGTGTAGTCTTGCATGTCGTCAATCGGCCAGTTTATTGGGATGATGTTGTATTATGTTGCGGTAGAAGCTGATCTAGGCTCAGCTCTGTTTTCTGGGGGTTTTTCTGACAGTTTTTTGGCGCTCTGTCTCACTTGGACGGTGACAGTGTAGATACAGACAGGAATACAGGTCCCCGGTTAGAATCAAACTGGAAACTTTGCAATTATATGCTAGACATCTTAACCACTAGGCCACAAGGACGCCCCGAGGCTGATTCTCTTTGACACAGTAATAATGCTGGTCTGAACACAGCCTTCGTAGAGCAGGTCACAGTTGGACAAGGGGAGTAGTCTCCGATCACAAATCATCTCCTGCTTCATGTAACACCATAAATCCTTTCATTCATCCGTGTAACTCGTGTTTTGTCCAGGAAGTTCCAGCTCAGAAGAACATGGCTGAAATGCCGGAAGACCGTGCCTCGAGATTTTAACAACTGCCTCGCCGAACCGCACACGTTGCTCATACAAACCAAATCCCGAAACCTCGACATTCCTCTGCGTATTGTCAGCGCGACAGTCATGCCATCGAGGTTACATAACACATCTTCATCTCCCCCACTATTTGTCATTTGGCACAGGCTTGTCACAGCAAACTTGTTTGTGTGGCCTGATCTCGTGTTTGATCCCCGACATCTGTTTCATGTGTACAGTGCTCGTGGGCCCCGAATATGTCCAGATCCAGAAATAGAATCTAAATTTGGATGACCGAACTGTTTGTTCCAAGAACAAACAGTTTGTTGCAAGGAAATGGGAGAGAACGCAAAACTAAAATACATCATAGTTTAGAGTTTGAGCTCGACGGCTAGTTGTTGATTGAGAACATTGTGAAATGTTTTTAATTGTCTGAAATCAATCTTGCTTTAACAAAGCCCCGACTCCCATGGCCCTGTGGCAAATTACTGAAGTGCTACTTTAAAGAGACGTTTCTCTCAGCTGTCTTGTTGTAAGAGTAAAGTTCAAGTGGACACAGGAATTGGTTCCTTTAAGAAAGAGTCGAGAGTTCAACCTCCGCAGGGAGCTCAGCCGTGTCATTCTGGTTGAGCTCCCAACTCCTCCAGCCTCTGATCCCCTGGCCTTTAGCTGTCAACAGCAGATGTGACAATTACCATACGGCGCTTAAAGAGAAGTCTGCCCCCATCGCGGCGCTCGGTGTATTAAATAACAAGTTTAAGACTTGCAGTATTCTCCAAACAAAATCAAATTTGGTTTTGTTTGCATAGGCGACATGTCGAGTTCCTAACCAAAAAGAAATACTATCTTTGGCTTCTATTGGCGCCGTGTGCACAAGATTGGTCATCCAGACCTTTTCACACAGCCTCATTCATTATCCTCCAACTAAAGTCTCCTCCAATTGGTCAAGAACGGCGTGAAACTGCCACATGTTTTCAGTTTCACCTCTTGTAAGGAATTTTCGAGTCGTGTCTGCTGGCTCACGGGAAGCTGCTCCATCTGTCACCAGACGAACAGACTTTAAGTCACAGTGTGTACGCTGGCGTTTGTTGTGTTCGTCAGCATTTTGAGAACACCTAATTAAATTTTGCTTGGAGCACACTGCTGGCCAGAGATTGAAGATTTCTGTTTTACATTTCTGAAGTTGGTGAAGATGGTTGGTAGATGTTTGTGGACTTAAAGTTAAATCAATCTGAACATACCAGCCTGGACTTCCTATCATTAGTCCATCATATTCTATCATTAGTTGATGTGTAATTACATCCTTTAAAGCTACAAAGGGTACAAACCAGGGGCTTGTAATTATGCCGTGTTTGGCAGAAGGGTCATGAAGTCAGGTTGGATGACGTGCTTTGATTGATCACTATTAATCTGCGTCACTGCATCGGTCAGACATGTTTGTGTTTATATATAAAATCCAGCCTGGTGCAGATTTAAATTAATGCCAGCAAATCTCTCCGTCCTTGAGCTCGGCTGGCAAAGCTCCGAACTTTTACTAACTGTGACCTCAGCCATTGTGAAGCCATGACATATTTTATTTATTGGGCAGGAGACAGGAAGAGTCTTGCCCTTTGTCATTTGCTGGCACGGCTGGAATCGGTTATAAGTGCCTCAGAGCGCGGCGACAGAACACACTTTGTGTTTCCACAGACCGATACGTACATGTGAGTAATTTGTTGCTGTCTTATTGGGTTTCACGCACGGTCGCCTTGAGGTCCGGCTGTTCGTGCCCCGCGTTCGTCTGGAAGTATGTCACCACTTGAGTTTCTCTAAATGTTTTCTGCACCACGCAGCCTCATTGTTTGCACAGACAGGGCAGCAACAATAGAGACACTGACAGCTCAGCAATAACCTCTCCGAGATTTGCACGACAATAGATGACGCACACTGTTGAGGTGGATTCAGTCCCCGTGTAGCCTGAGAAATGTGTGAGTTAAGTCAGAGTTATCTGATAATGAAAGTTAAGACTGAGGTATTGTGAAGCGAACAATGCGCCACTGATAAAGAGCAATGTGTGCCTGTCGACGCTGTGATTACACCGCCGCGTGAAAATCCTTTTTGTTTGCGGAGCCATTAGCTTAAAGCCGCTTTACACCCACAGGTACGATGTTTAACTGCCCAACCCTCGCTTCAGATATTCTCACATACAACATGACAACACAAGAGCTGCGACTCTGAGTCATTTGTACCAGTTCCTCCACTAAATGTTCAGTTGACATTTCTTTAAAGTTTAAGATTTAATTCAAACAAAAAGCACACCTACCTGTCAATCAAAGCGTCCACGCTCATAACCCTGCATAACTTTAAGCCTTAATATAATGTGAACAGGTGAGTTGTATATAAATTCACCCTCAGTACAGTTGTCATGAACGGGGAAATTAGCTACAGAGACCAAAACTGTTTTTTGTACCAGGCTGTAAACATTTCTGCTGTGAAACATGGGGACTTATGGAGACTGACTCAAGTGGACGTTAGAGGAACTGCAGCCAGCATGATTTCAATCAGGAACTAACCGTCGTGTGTCAGAGGATCTCTTGTGTGAATGTTTCGCCGCACATGTCAAAGATATGTGTGTTACACGTCTTGTCTTGTTCTTCAGCATCCGTCTCGATTACAAATCTTCATCCAAGGAACTCTTATTAAACTCTGCAAGCCGATTCCCTTCTCCTCCCTCCTCGGACGAATAAATGACAAACGCTGAGGAGAGCCAGGAGGAAATACTGTAACTCGAACTCCCTTGTCTCTCCTCACCTACTGCCCTGCCTCCGGAGCAGTGACAGATATTTCACACATTACATACGTCAAGAAAAAAAAACCTTTCCCTCCTCGCTGCCACATCCTTTAAACACTCAGACATGTACACACACACGAGCAAGCACACCCCCTTCTTGCGAGCCTCTGCAATGCAAAGCTCCATATAAGGACATGTTGATGATGTAATGGTCCATAGGCAGGGAGCACATCCCTTATTGTTTGGTCTGACTGCAGGAATGCCCACATTACAGCAGCTCAGAGAGTGAGACACACACAGAGAGGACGAGCTGATGGTCGGGTGTTGTACGGGAAGATAATGAGCTTATGGCAGTGAAGCCGGGGAAGGCTTTAACACAGGTAGGCACGCTGAGCATTACTACTTCAAACTTTAAAAACTTTTACACAGACAGCTGTCGGAGTTGATCGGCTCGGAGACGTGCAGATGTTCAGGGCAGCATCATTTCATGGTGCTCTTGTGTCTTTGTGAGTCTGAGAGGTTTTTAAAACAGGAGTTGTATGAGGTTTCAAAAAGGAGCTCGAACTGTTTGACAAAATTCAAAGCTCAAGCCTTAAATTCTTTTAAAAAATGTATTAAATTATAAATAAACTGTGGTGGGAGATCAGCTAAATTTAACTTTTAAACTTTTCTGAGGATGTTTTAATTCATTGCTCAGAGAGCGACTCGTCTAACATGCCGAGGAGTCGGACTGCGATCTGCCGTTGCCAAACTTTCATTAAATATTTGAACCGTTTCAGACTCGGTCTTTGTCGGGTGGAAAGCTGTGCTGGGCATGTCACATGATTTACTGACAAGATAACATAATTACGTGCATGAGATGCCGAGAATGAAGCGCATACTTTGAGAGAGCAGAGCAGAAGGATGAGTTTCACATACTCGGATTTATTCTCGTGTGATCGCTGCTAACATGAATGTTTATTAGAGGTCAGCTCAAGAATTTACATAATGTGCATTCAGCGTTTACTCATAAAGACTCTTTTAAACTTATCACCACCACGAGGAAGCTAATAAATATCAGAGCTGCATATTTTACACATGCTGATTTCTCTCTGGGGGCATATCACTTCGCCTGCGTGGACTTTAATGACAGTCCGTGCACCGCATCAATCAGACTCAGGCCCGCCGTCCACGAGGTGAAGCGGAGGCGAGATATATGTCGCTCTGTGCACACATGAGCTAATCGCTTGTGGTCGAGGAAGCGGCACTGACATATGGAACATGTAACACGGCTTTAAGCAGACACAGTTTCCCTCTGTAAAGCAGGAATGCTGCACTGAATGTGCAACAAAGCCAGCGAGTCTTTAGCACCCCCGCTCATCAAATGATGATGGTCATGCGTCCGTCGTTTTCAGGGGAGATCTGCCGCCTGTTGCAGACGTCGCACAGGCTGCAGAGTGGGTGGTAAGGTGTCTTGTAATGTTGATAGCCATGAAACTTGTTATGTCATCAGCTTTACGTGCAGCGCTTTGCAATTTATCCCCCTGGAATGATGTCCTTTCAAGATGTGCGGATGTCTGCGTGAAAGGGGGCTGCTGAGATAAAACACAAATGTTATACAGATCAGTGATGTTTCTGCGTACGGCTTCTCGAAAAGCTCGAGCTACCGCTACTTGTTAAAGTGCGGCTGGCCTCCAGCATGGGATCAGTGTCACTGAAGGTCACTTCATCTACAGCTAAATTAGCGTCTAACAACAAAAACGCTCTCAGATGTGGCTCTGCTGGTCTGCGTGTGTGTCCGGTGAACAAAACGTTCAGAAACAGCGTGTACCACAGGGTGCACTGGGAATACAGCCCCATAAAGGGCCACAAGTGATTTCACTGGTGTGTGAGGCGAGCTGTGTATTCTGGGGATGGGAGCCGTGCAGTTTCCTCTCAGAGGGTTTGCCTTTATTAGTGCCCTTGCGTGCAGGATTAATAAACCAGTTCAGGACTTGGAAATATTTCAGCGATAGGCAGAGTTTCCAGTCCGACTCGGGAACAAAGTGCATTTCTTTTTCTATTTCGGCCGATGACATCACAAGAAAAACAGCGAGGGACTGAGATAAGCGCTTGAATAAACAGCGATTAGAGCAGCAGAGACGTCTGCTTGTTTTAGAGGAGTTTCACTGTTTGATGCGACTTTTCAACACATGCAAGTTTTCCTGATAAAGTGGACACTCTTATCCAGAGTCCTTGAAGAAATAAAAACGAATAAATAAAAGGCACGGCATGGTGATTAACATTTTATCAACACGCTCAGGCTGCCAGAATATTACAAGGGCAAACTTAAAGTCAACAAAGCAGACCTTAAAATAAAAAGCAGATCAGAGTCTGGTGGAGTGCGAGCATTAAGAAGCAGAAATAAAAAGTACTTATTAAGCAGCTTTAGCAGCTTTATAAACAGCCGGTTAGCCGTGTTTATAGTAATAATAATCATCATTTCCGAGCTGATTATAGATCGTATTAATAGCCCGACACAGGATGTGTCATTTTGTCCCAGACTCCTCTGATTACACCCTCGATGAGCGGAGCAGTTCCCACATGAAGCCCGGCTGTATAACTCATATACGTGCGCCCCCTCGACCCGCTCCCACCCTTCAAGCAGCTACTGAAAGAAAGAAATGACATTACACTCACACTGCTGAGAAGTGACCCGCCCTGCCACACTTACATCATGGCCCACAACCCGAGTGTACATGTGGAATTAGTGATCCCTGAGTGTGTGTGTGAGGGGGTTTCTGTATAAACTCTGTGGGACTGTAATTGTCGTTGGAAGAAGGGGGAATTCCTTTAAATGTATAAGAACGAGAGAAAAAAAACGGGGAGGTGGTGGTTTTGGTAGAAGGGGGCGAAGGAGGGGCTGGTAGTCGAGGAACCCCTTAATTAAAGGATTGTTCCATGCCAGTGGGCCATCTGTGTGGAAATGCCTGGCAGCTGCACACACAGCAGTCATAACATACCTTCCCCATGGGGCTGTAGGCACTTTGGCCCGGTGATGTATGCATGTGCCAGACGCACTGACCTCGGCCGCGACCAGAGGCGCACATGTGCAAAGTACCTGACATCACTCGAGCGCCTCGTCTGGAAGATGAGAGGTTTGATTTTTATGGAAATAAATGAATATTTCGTGTCCCTCCCTCCACGTGGAGGGTCCTTTATTTATATTTTAGTCTTTATCCAGCATCCACTGAGCTCAAACAGCCTTTTAACAGCGTCGCTCATCTTATCTGATGAGATCATTCTCGGAGGTCAACACCAACGTTTGGCCGCCTGTCAAGTCTTTTTTCCCCCGTTACTTCCCACAGGACTTAACGGGCCATATGGTACACTCTCAAACTCGATGGAAACTTTCTGAAATTCACCGATTGTTAAACTCAAGGTCCAATATTTACAGCAGTAACTCAGGTTTCCAAACCATGGGAGAATTAGCTGGCAACAAGGGAATAACAAAAAAAACAAACCCACAGGTATTTCAGACTACCAACCTGAGAGAGTTAAAGTAATGTTTTTTATGATGTGTTAAATTTTCCATGACATTAAAACTTTAGTCCGCCTCAGAAACGCAGGGAAAATCACAGTGTTTATGACGTGTCAGTGCTCGGAGAAGTGGGCCCGATGGGTGTAGACGTTCTATAGCACCTTTCATATATAACACAACATTTCCATGTTTCTTTTGATGCCAAAGTTCATGTTTGTTTTGCTTTTTTTTTACAGGTTGAAGTTGCTAATTGATCAAGAGAAGGCCTACCAGGAGAGAAAGGACGAAGAGAACAACAAAAAAGTCACAAGCCTGAAAGAGGAGCTGACCAAACTCAAGTCGTTTGCGTTGATGGTCGTGGATGAACAGCAGCGTCTCACCGAGCAGCTGAAACAACAAACGGCTAAGATCCAAGAACTGAGTGCCAGCGCTTCACAGGCCCAGGAGGAGCTGAGCTCAGCTAATGCCCGTCTGCAGGAAGAGGAGCAAAAGGTCTTTCGCTTGGAGGCTGAGCTGCGTGACCAAACCGGTCGATACCATCAGGAGCAAGACGCCATGACTGCCAAACTGACCGGCGAGGATGCCCAAAACAGGCAGCTGCGCCAGAAGCTGTCAGCCCTCAGCAGACAGCTCGACGAGCTGGAGGAGACCAACAAGACCCTGCGGAGAGCCGAGGAGGAGCTGCAGGAGCTGAGGGACAAAATTAGCCGCGGCGAGTGTGGAAACTCCAGCCTCATGTCTGAGCTTGAAGAGTTACGGAAAAGGGTACTTGAAATGGAGGGAAAGGACGAAGAGTTGATCAGGATGGAGGACCACTGCAGGGACCTCAACAAGAAACTGGAGAAAGAGGCCAACCAGAGCCGGAGCCTGAAGGCCGAGGTCGATAAACTGAACCACAGGATTATGGATTTGGAGAAATTAGAGGACGCGTTCAGCAAGAGCAAACAAGAATGTGGCTCGCTCAAAAATAACCTGGAGAAGGAGAGGACGGTGTCAAAGGTTCTGACCAGTGAGCTGGAGGTGTTGAAGGTCAGGGTCAAAGAACTGGAGGCTGCTGAGAGCCAACTGGGGAAGACAGAGCTGACACTGAAGGAAGATCTCACCAAGCTAAAGACTCTGACAGTCATGCTGGTGGATGAGAGGAAAGCAATGGCGGAGAAGCTAAAGCAAATGGAGAACAAGGTCCAGAACAGCACCGGCAAGCTTCAGGCCGAGCAGGACAAAGTCACATCAGTCACAGAGAAGCTAATCGAGGAGAGCAAGAAAGCGCTGAGGTCAAAGGCCGAGCTGGAGGAGAAAATGTGCAATGCTACGAAGGAGAGGGATGACCTGAAGGCCAAGCTGCGGGACGAGGAGGAACGCAGCAACGACTTGGAGTCTAAGATCAACATGATGAAGAAAAGGTTGCAATCTCTAGAGACCATAGAAAGAGAACACCTGAGGAGCAAGGCCAAAGAGGAGCACATCACAGCTCCCATCGCTAACCGCTTCCAACAAGAGGACAACAAAGTCAAGGACCTGACGCAGGAGGTGGAGCGCCTCAGACGCAAACTAAAGGACATGAAGGTGGTGGAAGGTGAGCCCCTGAAAACAGAGGAGTTTGAATCACTGGAGAAAAGATTCAACAATGAACAAGAGAAAGCTAAAGCCTTGATGGAGGAGCTGGAAATATCCAGAAAGGAACTTTCCAAGTACCAGCTGGCTGAAAAGAAAGAGTGCAACCAGGAGCACGTTCTTTATAAACGCCTGAAGGACGAGGAGGCAAAGTCTAGTCATCTGACCAGAGAGGTGGCAGCTCTGAAAGAAAAGATCCATGAGTACATGGGAACGGAGGAGTCCATCTGCCGCGTGAAAACCGACCACTCTACACTGCAGAGAAAACTGACCCAGCAGGAGGTCCGAAACAAAGAGCTGGCCCGAGAAATGGAGACACTCACCAGAGAGCTCGAGAGATACAGACGCTTTAGCAAAAGTCTCCGCCCTGGCATGAACGGACGCCGCTTCTCAGACCTTCACGTCTCCACCAAGGAGGTTCAGACAGAGCCGCTGGACCTCATGTCTCCAAACTGTAAGACCATGGCGCCGCTGGAACGCGCCGTGGTGAACGGGAAGCTGTACGACGAGAGCGAGCCTGAAGACAACGCAAACTACAGCAACGAGCTTCAGCTCACCAAGTGCAGCCCCTCGCTCATCAATAACGTGAACAATCTAAACAACATGAGGAGAGCGCGAGTGCCGTTCCTCAAAAACAAAGACGCCCCTCATCCGGTGAACGGGAAAGTGCAAGCACGGCAGAACGGCAACCACGTTCAGCCCGGAGATGTCGTGCTGACCCACAGTCCGGGGCAGCCTCTGCATATTAAAGTGACTCCTGACCACGGACATAACACAGCAACGCTAGAGATCACCAGCCCGACCACAGAAAACACCCAGTCATTCACAAGCACTGCCGTCATACCCACAAGCGGGGGTCCACCCAAACAGAGAATCACCATCATCCAGAACGCTTCGATATCCCCGACTGCTAAATCCATTTCCCCCACGACGAAATCCAAAGGTTCCCCGATATCTGATGAGCCGTGTTCCCCGGACAGAGCCCTGTCACCGTTCACCATGGCCACATACTCCAGAGCAATGACTCCTGACTCTTGTGGCTCTGTAACACCGGACAGAGCCATGTCCCCTATACAAATCGTGTCGGTCACGACAGGGACCCCTGACCGCTCCCTCTCCACGGAGCCGGTGGAGATCGTCGGAGGGCACGCCGTCTTCCGCGTGACCCCGGAACGGCAAACCAACTGGCAGGTCCAGAGGTCTAACAGCTCTGGGCCCAACGTCATCACCACAGAGGACAACAAAATCCACATTCACTTAGGGAGCCCCTTCATCCAGAGCATCAGCACCCCGACGCAAACGCTGAGTCCGTGCCACGCGCCCGGACTCCAGGAGCAAAGGACGCAGGTGCTCGCAAACTGCGGCACTCCCACTGCCAAAGGCAACAGCAAAATCACAAGTAGCATCATGATTAAGCCCACCTCCACCCCAATCCAACGGCCATCACAGATTACAGTAAGTAATGCCTACGACTGACCCTCCATCCCATCCCGCCCATGAGATCCAGTCCAACCATAGACCCTTACACCCCAACTCTGAACCCTGATACATTTGTTTTACTTGATTTATGAGTCTGAACCGGGGTTTGAATGTTTTTCCTTTCTCATTTTGGTTTGCTTGGTTTTGTGTGATTAAGTTGAAACACTTGTTTGCCTGCATGAGAAAACAAAATTTGAAAAGCACTAGAACTTTTGATTTAATTTGACATAACACCAGGTTTTGTTTGTTTTTTTAACTTATGTGCACTTACTGTATTGTACTCAGTGGCTCAATTTGCCATGTAGTCGAGACTATTCACACTGATGTATCATACCAGTTTTTATACTTCATATTCCACATACTGCATTATGATTTAAGCTGTTTGGTTTTCTGAGGATTAAAGTGTGCAGAAAGGAGTGTTATGTTTTATCATCCATGCTTGCCGATTTTCATTTATTCACTAAATCCAGCATGTTTTGAATGTGTAAAAAAAATTAAAAAATAATCTGAGGAACATGTGATTAGATTGAAACCAGTTGTTTGAGTTTCTTTTTTTGTTGGTGCATGCACAGTAACTTTTTAACACATGTGTTTGTCACACAGTGTGTACGACAGGATAATTAACTCTGAACATGAAGACTGTCACTTTTGTTAGACCTAATTAAATAATACTAAAACAGTGGAAGAGTTGTCTGAAAAACCTTTGTGCTCAAAAAAAAAAAAACTCCTCTCTCACATGTGTTTTGCTCGCTCGAGTTAAAATCACAGGCTGATGTCATAGTTTCTTCTTACATCCAGGGCACAGCGGCAGCCGAGGATGAAAACCAGCGTGATGTGAACCGGGTTCTCTGAAACGATACAACGGAAACTGTTTGAAACCCTTTAAACCTCAGAGCGGCGCTGGTGGAGGTGAATCTATTTTAAAAAGTGCAAGACGGAGAATTACAGTTCGTGTGTTACTCGAAGACGCTCAATTATCTTCTTGCTTGAACGGACGGTTTCGAGGGCGTTCACTAGATTAGATCACACGTGTAAGGTTTTCCTAAAAATCAGACGAACTGACCTCTCTGGTTCCTAATGTTAAACTAAATTATCAGTGGTTATTAAGGCTCATGTCCGTCTTTGTTGCTCGTTTCTACGACATCGCCAGGAAAACATTAGAAAGCCCCTTCAGAGAACCCGATACTACGCCTGGGTCTCGAAACACTAATGTATCTGTTGATAGTTTGAACCTCAGTGGTCTTTTAGCAGAAAGTCTCACGTCGCTTGCCATTCATTGGGTAGTAACCCAAAACGTCTGTTTTATTTTGCTTCCTCCCATGAATCATGTCCTTTTTTTTATTTTTTATAATGAGTCATCAGTGCAACTTACGAATGTTCCTCCGTGTATACGCATTCCTCCGCGTGCGGTTTCGTGTGCCCACAGTGGAAACGTTACCGCGTGCAGTATGTGCGATTCGTTTAAATAAAAAATAAATAAAAAACTGCGTCGAAGGTCAGGACGACGATGATGATGAGCGGACGGAGACTGAGAGGCAGGAATGAAAAGGATGTGGGAGAGGAAGAGAGAGAGAGGATGCAGTGGGGAGGATGTGGGATCGTTTTATCTGGTGTGCTGCTCGTTAATGTCACAACAAAACTAAGAGCAGTTGTTTTTTGTATCTCTAAATAGAAGTAAGAATATAAATCATGATAGGAAGTATATTTCAGATAGATGAGCTGGTTTTATGCATTTACAAAGTCAAAAACTAGTGAAGTATTTGAGGATGACTGTCACCTGAACTCCAGGTGAGACAGATTTAAGATGTAGATTTGAGATGCAGAGATACACGCAGAGACAAAAGTGTCGAACCCGACCCAAACACAACACGAGCAAACACACAAACCAGTGTGACAACGAGGAGACGATTAAATCGAGCGTTTAATCGAGAGAATGTGAAGGAGCACAGCTGGAGAAACCGGATCCGGGGCAGTCTGGGTCGGGCGATGATATGATGCAAGGCGCTAAACAAGATGCTATTCATTAGAAAACTACTTGAGAAAGCATGCAGCAGCTGGGATCGCTGTCTGCGACCTCAATTACCCCCTGACTCACTTCAGAATTACTCGACTCATAAACCGTGCTCATCTGGTTCGGCCAAGAGAGACAGATATCCGACCGCTGTCGCTGCCAGGCAGATAAAATGAGTGTCAAGTGACGCGCTGGGAGCCAGAGGGCATTTCATCGAGGATCCGCTTCTGTTGGCTGTTATCACGCCGGACTCACAAATCAGCAGCTTTGTTTTTTGTAGGGGGGGGTGGTTGAATTAAAGCATCGAAAACATCATGACGCCACTTTAAACAATCAGCTACCGACGTGTGCTGCCAAGAGAGGCTGATTACCACGAGGCCTCGCCAGGAACACGAGTCGTGTATCACACCGCAGGCGAGAGCGGATTTCCTCATCAATCCGCTCACCTCGACCTGAGACGAAGAAGAAGAAGTGGTGTGAGGGGGGAAGACAAAGGGCTTCGTGCTGCGTGAGTGTGAGAGCTTGTGAAAGCAGCCTCTCTCTCTCACACACCAAAACAAACCTCGTGTTTGGTTGCCGTGGACACAGCCCGCCGTCGGTTATTACAGGGCGCGAAGGCAGAGGAAGTACTTAGCTGAACTCCTGCTGCACTGCTGATATACGAGAGAACAAAGCCGCACATTAAAGAACCTTTTCCATGTAAAATCAACAGCACTCCATGACATGGAGCCCGTGCAGATTTTCTGGCCCATTAGCTCCGTCCAAGCATAAGCCCTACTTACTCTGAAATTTATACCCCTGTATGAATATTTAAAGGACGTAGTTCACTGCAGATTTTTGTTAATTCTCAATAACCTCAAGCCACATATGAACACAAGTCCAAGTGCTTTCTCTGTGTGTGTGTGTGAGTGCTGCTTTAGGGAATAAAGTCAAGCGGGGTGTGATGAAACTGGTGGAAAAACTGGGAAGTTTCAGATTCACACACAAATTTCTGGCTCTGATTAAAAGTCGTGTCCAACATTTTAAAAAAGAAGTCTCTGTTTCAAACGTCCCGTGAGGGACGCGGGGCTAAAAATGCTGCAGTGAGATGAATTCAAACGGATCTTTGGAGGTGGTAAGCACTTTTTGTAAAGTGAAATTAGACGAGTCAAGCTGTGACCGAAGACAACGGCTCCTCTCTCCGTTCGTGTGAGATTCTTAAATATAAACACAAGAGATATGAATGAAGCTTTGCTGAGGAAACACTGCAAGCATTCAGGTCATGCATGGTCTGCACACACACACGTAACGTAAACACGCTGATTGAACAGTGAGCAGAGCAGCGAGTTGTTTAGGTGTCGGACAAACGTGATGTTTCCTTTTTAGTTGTTTGCAGACTGGACGCTGCTGCTGTGAAAGCCAAACACCGTCTCTAAGCAACAAACTCACACTGTTTTTATTAATGCGGTGAAGTAAAGTGGGGGAATATTGAGGTTTTTCCATCATCCAAAAAAAAAGGCTGCGATCGATGATTGTTTTTATCGTGCATTGATGCTGCTGAATCATTTTGGTTCTGAACATCTAAATAGTTTTGTTCTGATCAGCTGACCTTCACTCAGGTTTGGATAAAATCACAGTCAGAACAACAGGATGTGATCACATAACTGCAGGACTGAGCTGTGAAAGGTTTCAGGGACAAAGTGCTGCAGTCAGATATAAAATATGATTTGATATCATCTAGTGGTCGTCATCAGTATTGCGTCAGATCTGGGCTGAGCCCATGTCCTGCACTGTAAGTCTGCGTACCTTCAAAGTCTTCAAACCGACAGTCTGACTTCTCCTTGTCGGACTTCATCGTTTGTCTCTTTACCCACACAGATACCTCTAGAAGCATTCCGGCGACCAGGACCGACGAGGATCCCCAAACCCAAAGGCTTCAGCTCCCAGAAGGGGAAGGGGACGGCGGCGGCGGCGGCGGTGTCCAGCGTGGGACTGCAGAACAAGTCGAGCCATCAGGCCACGGGGAAAGATCAGCAGCCCAACAACAACAACCCACATCTAGTGAACCGCAGACTGTGACGGCTCAGAAGGTTTTATTTGTCTTCTATCAGCTCACGGTTACTTTAGATATTAAATGTAATATAAGTAAAGCTCAGTCTCGTACTTCACACACTGTATGACGTGTAAATAAAGAAAAACACATTTCATGTGATCATCCCAACACTGGAATATCAAACATGAAAGAAAGTTGAATGTTTTGATTCTGAATCACGTGGATATTTTTTAAAAACAAAGTGGCAATAATGTACATAAGTGTAAAAGTGACGTGTTGTAACGAAGCTCCTTGATAGTGATGATCTTTAAAATGTGACATGTGTTATTTTTGGTTATCAATAAAAACTTTTTATACCTGGAACAACGGAAACGTCTGATCTGATTAGACAGAAATAAACAGTTTGAACATGAAGCTTTATTGACACTGAAACACATTAAACTTACAAAAGATCGTTTCACTTCTCGTCCAAGCTCAACAACGACAACCCACGGCTCGTGATATCTTTGAAATGAAGGCATCAAGACTTTTAGTGACAGTGATGTTCGTGTTTTGGACAAGTGGTTTGAAAGAGGAGTGAGGAGGATGACGTAAAAGTAGAGACAGCATCCGTAAGACATCACTTATCCTCCGCCTGCAGTGACCGGCTTTAAGGAGACTGAACAACAAGTGGACGACTGAAGTCCACAAAGGAGGAATGCATGTCGTGAAGCTCGATCGGAGCTACTTCACACCAAAACACAAAGACACGACACGGACCGCTTTCTGACATCCACTGCGTTTGACACGTCAACATATTGGACATAAAAACAGCCATAAAAAGTTTATAAAAGCTGTAACCAAACCGCCTTTTTAACTTGCAGCAGATGTGCAGCGACAGAGTGCAGATGTGACTT
Organism: Collichthys lucidus; assembly: GCA_004119915.2. Taxonomy (NCBI): domain Eukaryota; kingdom Metazoa; phylum Chordata; class Actinopteri; family Sciaenidae; genus Collichthys; species Collichthys lucidus. The sequence goes on along the minus strand of CM014078.1, from coordinate 38,027,308 downwards.
TTTCAACAGAACGTTTGGATCTGAAGTATCAGGAGGTTTTGACGATTTATAGAAACAAATGTTCTTAAGGTGGCGGTGCGGCCGTGTTCTGTCTAAACAGTGTTCAAACCTCCTCTCGTCTTGCCGCCGTCACTCGTGTCCTCTCAGAGCAGAGGTGATTGCTGAACGCAGCACAGACAGGAAGTGCTCTCTCTCCTCGCCTCTCTCTGTGGCACAAACCCACGAGCGGCACGGACCCTCCAGGACGAAAGCGTGACTCACGTCTGTGGAGACAAACACATTCCAGTAACCATCACCGGTGACATTCAGCACGCGACGCCGTCTTCACGTGTTAGAAACTCACAGCGCGAGTGCGTGATCTCTCTCACGGTCAGGCTGGCGAGAGCCACGGAGGCCACGAAGGTGTGCGCGCTCTGGTGAGCCAGCGTGAAAGGCGTGTGCTGCACTGTTCGCCGCGTCAGCACCAAAGCGTCGTTGAAGAGGAAGAAGCTCACGTCAGACACCTGCTCGTAGGTCCTAGAAAAGAAGAAAAGATCATCGAACACTCTGAACGCAAGAGGAGGAGCAGGAGGAGGAGGAGGAGGAGGAGCAGGAGGAGGAGGAGGAGCAGGAGGAGGAGGAGAGTGTTACCTGAACGAGTCTGGAATCTGTTCGTCGGGGCTCCGGAGCAAAGCAGCGTCCTGAGTTATGATCAGCTGCCTGTTTGATTCACTGAGACGCTGCACACACAGAAAACACACATTCACATTAAAACACTTCAGCGTGTGCGTCTGTGTGTGTGTTCGTGTTCTTACCGGACATCCTTGGATCATCTGCTGCGTCTCCTCCAGCGCTGCGTCTCTCTCCGAGCTGCGTTTTAACTACAAACACAGAGAAAAACATCCGTGTCTCATTTATGTGACTGAGCAGATTTTAAAAAGCAGACTCGTCGCTCGGCGTGGCCGCTGCACCTTCTGTACGAACGCTCTGAAGCGCAGCAGGGTGTCGAGGGCGGAGGACAGGTGTGTGTGGTCCGGGTGACCCGGGTGTGTGTGCACAGACAGAGCCTGAAGCAGAGTCACGTACTCCTGGATTCTCCACACCGGACACAGCAGCAGCTCCTGAAGGCTTCACACACACACACACACGTTTTGTGCAGATGATCGTCATGGAAACAGATTTAAATGAGTGTGTGTGTGTGTTACCTCAGCATGTGTGTTGCGAGCGTTCTGTCTGCTCTCTTCAGGAAAGCCCGAAATGCAGGTTTTGCCTCCCTGCACTGACACACACGCACACACTTTGTTCATACATCATGTAACTGCACACACACAGCTGACTCGTGCACGGCGCACACGTCGTCTGACTTCACCTTGTCGATGGTGCAGAGGGCGGTGGTGTAGTTGTTCAGGTAGTTGGTGTAGACTCTGAGTTTTGAACACAGCTTCACGAACACGTCTCCGACACACTGCTCTGCATCCCACTGCTGCAGCCGGGTCTGTAGATCTACCTGAAACACCCTGACACACACACACACACACACACACACACCCGTCATGCCTGCACAGACAGTGGAGACCAGAGCAAACACACAGGTCATGTTAGAAGTGTGTGTACCTGTTGAGCTCCAGTATGTGTGTGACGGGGCTGAGGACGACGTGGATGTCGGCGTAGCTGAGGATGGCTCTGTTGGAGTTCAGCGCTGCCGTGAGCGGCTCCTGGTAAACCTTCACAAAGGACAGATGTTAGATGGTTTGATGCTGCACTGACGTGTCTCTGCTAAACATCTAATTCATCCTCCTCAAATCAGACGGATAAAAACGTGGGGAAGAAGTCGGCCATGCAGCTGCAGAGCTGTGATTCATCTAATCTGTAACACACCTGGATTATTAAAGGTTTTACATGAAGTCCACACGGTTTGATCGACAGTCAGCGGCTGTTTTCTGGACAGCATCACTGAAATACTTCTCATGAACTCTGAACGCGTCACTGCATCGTTACCTTCAGCACGGCGCCCAGCCTCCCCACGTAAACACACTCGCTGTGGTGCAGCTCTCTGGCGACGGCGCCTCTCCAATCTAAAACTCCCTGAAGAAAAAAAGAAAAGAGAGTTGTAAAAATGACGTGAGCAACTCTGAATGCACACACACACACACACACACACACACACACACGCACGCACACACACACACACACACACACGCACACACACACACACACGCACACACACCTGTGGCAGGTCAGGTATCCGGCTGAGGCGTTTCTGTGAGTTATGTGCTGCTACAGACAGATCTCCTCCTTTGTTCCTCCACTGTCCCTCTCCGCCTCCTCCCTTCTCCTCGCTCCATCTTGTCAGGAAGACGGCGAGAAACTCCAGAGGTCTGGTCTGAAGAGGAACATGACGAGGTTTGATGCGGTTCATTTTTTAACGAGTATGAACTCCTTCACGGCGATTCCCACCTCGTCCTGTCTCGTGAGAGCAGTCAGTCCCTCCGTCAGAGCCTCCTTTAGATCTTCGGACACACTAAGCTCCTCGAGGCAGACGTTCTCCCACAGACAGTGACCTGTAAACGTGTCCACACGTTCTTCAAGCTGCCAAATATGCAGGGGCGTGTGTGTGTGTGTGTGTGTGTGTGTGTGTGTGTGTGTGTGTGTGTGTGTGTGTGTGTGACACCCACCCAGAGCTCGGCCTCTGGCCTGGAGGCTCACCCGCTGTAGCTGCGCCCTCAGGCGGCCCCTCATCTCCTGCAGAGCCTCCTCCATCCACTGAGCCTGAGTGCACCAGCCCCGCAGGACGCTCTCACACATGAACCGCAGCGCCGGAGCTGCTGGCTGCTGGTCCGAGAGGCCGGAGCGCACGGCGCCGTCAGACCACTCACTCAGGACTGGGAGGGTGGAGATAGTGTTAGTAATGATTGATATTAATTACAGCATTTCCTGTGGCTCCTTCACAGTAAAAGCCATCTCCTGTTTTACGAGTTGAAGCAGCAGCAGGAAGTGCTGACACGTAGGTTACATGCATCTTGAAGCTTTTTGGAGCCAGCACGGGACGGCAGACCGCGCCACTCACAATGAAAACTGCTATATAGAAGCTGGTTCAACACTCTCCTCTCTCAGTGTATTCCTCAGCTAACAAACATGTTTCAGCTCAAGTTTCTCAGCTGAGTCAGGCTGACTCACTGTTCTGGAAACTTCCGGTGGCGAGACCCGTCGGCGCTCGAACCTCCAGTCCAGTCAGAGTAGAGAGAGTCTGGACCAGAGCCACTCCTGATGCTGGGACACACGAAGACATTCAGATTCCAGAGTAATGTGTGTGTGTTTGTGTGTGTCCACATCTGTGTCCACCTACCAGATGCAGCCAGCGGGCAGAACATGTCAATCCCTCCTCCGTCTTCAGCCGGTGCCACCCAGCCGCTCAGTTTTTCCCAGAAGTCTCTGTGGTCGGGGGTCAGCAGAGTCCTCTCTGACAGGAAACTACCTGAAGGGTTCGAGCTTTCAGACACAGCACCTCCTCTCCAACACCAACAACAACAACCGGCCGAGCTAAATCTGACTTAACTGACTAAACTTCTGGAGTGTGGTGGGTCGTACATCATGTGAAATTAATCTAAGATTCATGACGGTTCGTCTCTGCCAAACAAAAGGTGCTACACAAGCTAAACAAGGAGTCGTTAAATGGTTCGAGCAGATGTGCTTCACGGTATCCTGAGAGATAAACTAGCGAGTTGGACTGGAAGTACCCCTGCTAGAGTTTCCAACACATTAAGACAGACAGGATTATTAATTCTCACTGTGAAGCAGTTGGATCTCATCCGTTCCTCCTGGAGCAAGTAGGCCCAGCCTCTGAACTCTCTGCCCAGAAATAGCCCTCTCCGCTTGGGTTAACAGAGCCGAGAGAGTCCCCCTGTGGTCGTACAGAACCACAATGACTCCAGTTTTCACACCGCACAGCAGCAGCTGGGAAGAGAACGAGCAGACGGGGAGAAATATTATACGTTCATCCTCCCGCTGTGACTCTTTACACTCAGTTTGTCTTTCACCTCATAGGCAGGAATCCTGTCGGAGATCAGCAGTAAGAGGGCAGGAGAGGGCAGATGGATGGGAGGGGCTGTGTGTGGTGCTGCGGGTCTGTAGGTGAAGGAGGACAACGCTGCGCTGGCTTTCAGACGCTCACTGACGGAGAAGACGGAGGTGAAGTTAGCGTAACAAAGCCTCTTATGTCCGGCAGCCACGGCAACGAGATCATAAAGTTACTGTGTCATTCTCACCTTCTCGGACTGGAGGTCTGGACTCTATCCGAGCTCGGGGCTGCAGTCCTGGGGCTGAGAGAGAGGCTGGAGGACGCGGCAGTCCTCGGAGGCCAGGACAGAGAGGGCCAAGAGCTGAACGTCAGTCCAGAGCCAGGCCTCCCTGTCTGGGTACTTCCACCTCCGCCCCAGGCTCTCCTGGTTCTTATAGACGCTCCTGTGGATTTCACAGATATCAGCGCTGATCTGTATTTTTTATTAGATTATTCTCTTTCCCACTCACTCTTCTCCTCCTGTAGCTTGTCTCTGATCATCTGCCTGATCCTCCTCTCCTTCCTCCTCTCTTCCTCCTCCTCTGTCACCCCTGTGCTCGGCTGGTTGAGGGTCCCGTACTGCTCGGCCGCCTCCCGTGGAGTGAGCAAGTCCAGCGTGGAGACGCAGGAGACGTAGTGGTTCTTCCACGCTCCGTATTCTTTCTCTACGGGAGTGTACGGGAGGAACCAGCCTCTCCTGATGCACCGGCCGGCCCAGAGACAGTCCTGAGAGAGAGGGAAAGAAAGATCTGAACAATGAGCCTGTGAGGAAACTCAAATCTCTCTCACCTGGGCGACTCACCTGCTCCGCGAGGACCCTCCAGTGCCAGCTGACCCGGGAGGCCGAGCAGAGGTCACGAGGGGACAGAAACGACATCACGTACAGGGACAGGAACCGAGGCAGGACCGAGGTGAAGTCCACTTGACTCACAGGAAGCGTCTCGATCAACAGATCCCGACAGTACCTGCTCAGACCGTCAGACACCGTGAGACTTAAAAACCTCCATCACCTGATCGTCACGGCACAGACAGGTAGAACTCACCTGAGCTGGGGTTTGGTGCAGCGCGTGAGCAGAGAGTATAACAGGTGCTTCCTCTGTCGGTCAGTCCACAGGTCGAACCAGTGAAGCACAAGGTTTATCCTCTCCTCAAAGAGCTAAATAAAAAAGAACAAGCGATGAACACGGATGGTGTGATACCGGCGGTCCATCGATGAAAGAATGCATGAGTAGGATTTAAAGTTTGGACAGGTGGAGTTATCATCATCCATAAATAGATTTTTAATGGTAAACCACTGATGTTAACCTCTCTGTATAAACCGCCTCGTGTCATTTTATTTCTTAATAATTATAAATTACAGCAGATGTTGGATGCTGCTTCTGACAGGCATGAATCACGTCTCTTCGTTTCACACCTCGTCTCTGTAACAACCTCAGGGCCGTGGAGCGGCACCGGGGCCGTTTCTAGCTTCCCTGTTTTGTACACTGAACAAAAATATGAACTTTTGTTTATGCTCTCATTTTTCATGAGCTGAACTCAAAGATCTGAAACATTTTCTATCAACACAAAATAACCATTTATCTCCAATATTATATTAGAAATCTGTGACAGTGAGAGAGAATCCATCTCACCTCACAGGTGTGGCTGATCCAGATGCTGATTAGACAGCATGATCATTGCACAGGTGTGTGTAAGGCTGTGTTTATATATTTGTTCAGTGTAAGAGGAAAACAACAGATCTAAACTAAATCTAAAAATAACTTTTCCAAAATATAACATGGACTGAACTTGGGCCCCCTGGTGGCTGCACAGAGCAAGACACGGTGACAGTGCGCAGACATGACAAAAAGTTTGCAGATATAAAAAGGTATGGAAAACACAACACACTGCACCTTTAAGTTATAACGTGCATTAGATCCATAAACTGTGATATGATCATTTTAAGAGGGAATAAAACTGACATTAAATATTACAGTAGCTCCAGTGTGCGGGACTCGAACCTACAAACCTCTGCGCACAGTGAAATGTCTGCACACCTGTCTCACGTCAGGTTTGCGTCACATATATTTAATATTTTAACAGCACAACTGAATATTGGGTCTTTCCTGCCCTCTGCTGGTTTTTAACAACACAAATCTAAAGTAGTCTCTGTGTTCTGGTCTGACCTGCGTGTTGCCGGTCTTGTCGTTCAGAGGGGTCCAGGTGCTGAACAGGGTCTCGGCCCGCGCGCTGTAGTCCGTCCCGCTGAGCTGCCAGCGCTTCACGGAGTGCGGGCTGGACCTGAGCTTCGTGTCCATGATTTAAAATGTGCAAAGTGTCCGGTTTGCGCAGAGCAGAGCGCGCTCACATCCCGCTGTAACCTTAGAGACGCGTCAACACGAGGATGCGCAACATTCCTGCACAGCGCGCGTCCGCCTGCACGTGAACGCGCCACGAGATGCGTTCAGGGACAGCAGATGACTTTGAGTTTGATCAATTTTTTTTGTATCGCAGATACTACTTTGAATATTTGTTATTTGTGTTGGGCACAAAAATATAAATGCAACACTTTTGTATTGATCTGAAACATTTTCTATAAACACAGAATAACCATTTCTCTCAGATCTGTGAGAGAGAATCCATCCCACCTCACAGCTGTGGGTGGTCCAATGTTGATTACACAGCATGATCGTTGCACAGGTGTGCTTTAATAAAAGAGAAGGCCTCCTCAACGTGCCAGACAGACGAGCTTCCTGAGACGGTTACTGACAGTTTGTGCAGAAAGTCTTTGGTTTTGCAAACAGCTGTCAGACGATCTTGGAGGTGAACATGCTGGATGTGGAGGTCCTGGGCTGGTGTGGTCACACGTGGTCTGCGGTTGTTTCTGAAACATCTTTGAAGGCGGCTCATGGTAGAGAAACCAACATTCAATTCACGGGCGGCAGCTCGTCTGTGGCATCGTGCTGTGTGACGTCTTTTATTGTGGCCAGCCTGAAGCACATCTGTGCAATGATCATGCTGTGTAATCAACATCTGGATCAGCCACAGCTGTGAGGTGCGATGGATTCTCTCTCACCGTCACAGATTTACAGATCTGAGAGAAATGGTTATTCTGTGTTTATAAAAAATGTTTCAGATATGAGTTCAGCTCATGAGAAATGAGAGCAAAAACAAAAGTGTTGCATTTATATTTTTGTTCAGTGTATTTATCTAATATGATAAATTATGATGCAATTAATTCAAAGATATTTCACACAACATGCTGTCGACTCTTTAAATTTGCACTTTCAGGAACACTTGATGCAGTCGGCTGTGAAGCAAGCACACAGTTATTACGTAACGTGATTCACACGACACATTTATTGAGTCAATGAAAATAAATTCACAAAACAGTTAAAACACTTTAAAACACAGTGGTTAAAACCAGAAGTGAAAGTCGGATGAACAATCAAAGCAGCATCAGATGAAATCAACCTAAACTCGACTCGTTCTTCTCAAACGTCATGAAGGCAAAAGTAGAAGTTTCAAATAATTAATTAAGGCATGGTCGTGATGTCCAACATTTTGGATTCAGCGTGATCCGCATGTTGCATGGATATGTGCAAATATGTGTTCGACACTGAGCGAGGTGCGTTCCAATGTTACTTTTTGGCCGATTTAATGAATTCAGTGATGATTTGTCTAAAGAGGGAACATTCACAGGTCACCTGTGATGATTGGTGACACAAAGTGCAACAGGATGAGTTTATATTTGTATACACGTCTGCAGGTTTGCAGTCAGTTCACTCCAAACAAACAGGGTGAGTTCACTTTGGTTAGCCGTGTATTGCAAATCGAAAACTGTGAGTGAACTGACTCCAACCTGACTTTAAAAACGAGCCGCCGCGGGGATGCACCGACGCCGAGAGCAAAGCGTGAACCTCCCGGTCGGTGCATCCCTGACGGGACATCGCCCTGTTCGTTCAGGGGTCGCTGGTAAACAGCTCTGTCGCCGTAATACTTCAGAGAAAGTGCCTCGAGTTCGCTTCGACTCCACCTTATTTCCGTCGCAGCCGTGAAAAACAAACAGCAGGGTCAGACTGACAGGAGGAGGAGAGAAGGTCACATGCTGGCAGTCCTCGGGATCTCCTGGGAGTCGGCTAGATTCAGTTTCTGGCTGGAGGAGGAGGGTCAAGGAAAAACACAGAAGCTTAAAATTTCACTTTAAAAAGCAGATTAAGGACAGATGAAAGGATACATCGAAGAACTGAGCTCCTCGAGCTGTGGAGGAAAAGAACACGTTGATCTGATTAAACATCTCTAAGCAGCTGAATGAATGCACGGCTCTGTAAGCACGCGGTCATAACGAGCTTCGGCCTCACGTTCAGGAGCAGCTTGTCCATGTTGGTGTCGCAGGCCGCCTTCTTCTGGTCCTCGGGCATTTCGTCCACCTCGCCGTAGAGGTCAAAGTGCAAACGGGCCAGCTTCTCCTGCATCTCCCTCACGTGCTCCATCTGATCTATGGAGCACTCGTTACCTGGCAGAGGAGGAGGAGGAGGAAGAGGAGGAGGTTATTATCTTATTTTAAACACATTTACAACCTTCTATATATTTTATCACGTTTCTTTTTTACTTGTATTCTGTTTGTGTTGAGTTTTATTGAATTATTAGTGATAACACTTTGTTTGTTTGTGTTTTGTTTACAACGAGGTACACAAAGTCAAAGTTTTCAAGGGACTATAGAAGGTCCTTGAAAACCTTGAATATGGCACTTCAGATATGTTCGGATGCATCTGCGTGTTTGTCTTCACACATCAGGCAGAGATCTTAACGCAGACTGAAGACAGATGTTGTGATGTAGTTCAAAGGTGGAGCAGGTGGAGTCAGGCTGTGTGTTTCTGAGTGACTCGTCTTAAAATGTGTCCTGTCGTCAGTGAGATGTAAAATTACCAAACGCTTGGAGTTTCCCTGAGTGGAAGTCGTTGAGGAGGCTGAGCAGCCCGTTCTCCATCTCCTGCACGTCTGACACATCCGTCAGGAAGGAGTGCTGGATGGGAGGTGCCGCCTGGCTCTGGCTCGGATTAGCTTTTGCAGCAGAGCCTGCGTGATGCCTGGATTTATCTCTGGCAGCCCTGCAAACAAAACACAGCCAATCAAACTCAGATAACATTAATATGAATGTGATATCAGACTCATGATAAGGCGGCTTCACCTCCTGCTCTTGCTCCTCTGGCTGGAGTGAGTCCCCGTGTTGTGGCTGTAGCCGACGTGCCTCCCCCCGGAGGAGGTGCTCGTTTTCCGGCCAGAGCCCGCGGCGGGAGCCGCTGTGTTGGTTGTGTTGGTGTTGGTGGTCCTGGGACTCTTTCGCTTTAGCTTCCTCACCTCCTCCATGACTTCATGTCACGGTGCTGGAGGAGCAGCTGGAGGAGCAGGAGACACGGAGGAGGCGCGATCAGCTGACGTTAGCTCCACGGCTAACCGGCGGTTTGCTGGATTTAAAGGCCTCGGACTGAAGCACGCCGACACATCCGCTCACAGCTACAGCCCAGCGGCTCCTCTGCCGTCTGCGGCGCGGACACACGACCCACACGGGCCGGACATGCGTTAAAACACGCAGATATCCACGCGTGGAGCGGTTAGCACGTCAGCTAGCCCCGCACACTTCCTGTTTGTAATGGGACGCTACGGAGCCGACGGAGGCCGCGTCCCAAACATTCACCGACGTCACTTGTAACATCGTAAAATCAAATGTAAAGTTAATAAAGTTATAAAATCACATCAGATTTCACCTGAGACTAAACAAGAGACGTCGTTTACATTAAAAGTCTGTAACTTAATAAAGGTTTCTCACCTGTGTGTCCTTCACAGGTCTCACACAACACGAATTGGAACCAGGCTCCAAACGTCTTCATCTTTACGCACCAAAAATGCGACTTTGCGGACAAAATATGAGCTTTTATTTAATATTTTCTGCTTTTATTTAATATTTTCTGCTTTTATTTAATAAATTTACTTATTATATTTAGTTTGAAAGACAGTTAAGTAGTTTAAATGAACACTGATTAACACTGATATGCTGAAAAAAGTGCTGGAATAAGCATTTATAAGTATATTTATTTATTTCTCAGTTTGATTGAATCATCTGTGAATTATAGTCATGTCATCTGTTGGGATAAAATAATAAATGTCATTTTATGCTTCCTCCCTTTTCTCTCTGTTTGGTAATGACAGAAAAGGACAAAGGGACATTTTTAAGTCCCTCATGGAGACAGCTGTCTCTGTTTGCACATATTTATTGTCTTTAAACCGGCCTCAGCTGTGGCTGTAGTAGATGTAGTTGCACCTCTGTCACCACACGGTGGAGGTAAGTGAACATCCAATAAAAGCTCTTTAATTATAAAGTATTAATGTGTGATAAACATGCTGACCAGAGTCACTTTGTTCACTTTAATTAAACTGCGCTCGCTTTCATAAACAAACTACATTCAAAATGCTGATTAGCTGAATTCCACAAACAACATTCAGACTTTGATTACTGAGTCTGAATAGACGATGTTATTCACGTTCACGGCGCCAAAGGGGAAACATTCAGTTTCTTTGTCGTGTCTTGTTGGTGTTTCTGAGAATGTGTCAGATAAATAATTCATCTGTGACTGAACATGAGTTTCAGCTCTGACACTTTTCTGAGAGGTCAGGACACAGCGTCATCATATTTTACAACCTTCTATATCATTTATTATGTTTCTTTTTTACTTGTATTCTTCATTATTATTAATAACCTCACTGCAAATGATGATGACACTTCCTCAGTTTGTGTTTTTGTTACAAATAAATGATTGATTCAAAGTTTTCAAGGGGCTATAGAAGTTCCTTGAAAACCTTGAATACGGCACTACTGTCGCTATTATTGAGGTGTGTTTTTTTAATATTTATATTCTGATATCTTCATATATGTTCGGATGCATCTGTTGCTGCGTGTTTGTCTTCGTTCATCAGACGCTCACACATCAGGCACAGATGTTGTGATGTAGTTCAGGAGGCAAAGGTGGAGCAGAGTAAGGCTGGATGTTTGTCTCCTCACCCAGAAGATCGAGCGACGCCCGACTCATCTTAAATGTTTTGTGGAAAACTCGGCTGATGATTTTCTCTCTCTGTGTGATGAGTTTGTCTTTTTTTCTGTATGTGTGTTTGTGTTTGCTGCGTGACAGTGGCTGAGTGAGGTGAACCGGGATAAAATGTTACAGATGAACACATACATACACACGCACACACACATATACACACACACACACACACACACACACACACACACACACACACACACACACACACACACACACACACACACTGTGTTGTAGCTGCTTGTTCTTGTTGTCTGCTTGAATTCAAATGAATGACAACTGGTTTAATTACACACTCCGACTTCACTGCTAAGTCCAACTCACTCGCTTTTCTAATGCAGTGTGTGTGTGTGTGTGTGTGTGTCTGTATGTGTGTGAGGACTCGACCCATCATCAGCTCAGAAACGTTCACGTCGTATCAATCGAACGAATGAAAGTGTGAAGGACGCTCTATTGTTTCTATTCATGTGTGTGTACATCCCTGTTCAATACTGTACACCCCCCCCACCGTGTGTGTGTTTGTGTGCGTGCGTGTGTGTGCGTGGCTCTATTGGGAATTAGGGTTAAGCACAGGGTTACAAGTGTGTGTGTGTGTGTTTTCATCTCAGCAGCTGTGACCCAGAATAAGATGTTTTTATCATATTCCTCACACACACACACACACACACACACACACACACACACACACACACACACACACACACACACACACACACTTGAAGTGACTACAGGAGATTTATATCTTTCTCAGTTTACCGTGTGTATTAATCTTCTGTGTGTGACGGAGCCAGACGTCTTGTCCTTGTCTTCCGTTTGTCCCCCCTGTGCAAGGACAAGGAGGACCGGCCTGGCAGAGATGAATGGGTGGAGGTGGGCGGGAGGACACCTTCATATAAATGTGAAAGGGCTCCGTACCTGTCGGCATCTGGAGGTGTGGTTTTCTGACGGAGCTCCAGTTAGTCTGTTTATGCTGCTGCTTTCATCACAGCAGGCAAAAGAACACACACACACTCATTGTTTAGACTTCCTGTCTCAGGCAGTGACTAATTTACAGGTTTTATAGAATATTTTGACATTTTTGGTGCAACACCTCCTGCAGACGCCTGTTCTGATACTTAGATTTGAAGCTGGATTCATTTTGTGGCTCCTTTGGTTCAATAATTTTATGTTTTTGGAGCCGAGTATCTTTTGTTTTACTGCTGAAGTACAGATATCTGCATTCACCACACTGGATTGGCAACATGCGACACTAGCTTGACACTAACTGTCTCCATCAGATCAGCCAGACTGCTCAGATTTGGTCATAGTTTCTAAATATAGTTAAATTTGTCTGTTTTGTATGATTTTATTTTGAAAATCCACCGGATTCTCTGTGTCTGGCTTCCTGTCAGCTCGAGCGTCTCTGTGTAAATCAAAAACTAGAACAGCCGCATATTCCCAGCAGAGAGTGGAGACGCTTCTGGGACGCTCCGCTGAGGTTTGAAACATGCACGATGGACACGATATCGTCATGAGACATACAGCTGATACTAAACGTCACATGAATACAGAACTGACATTTTAAATGCGACTTCACGCCCACATTGTTCATGTCGTACTGAGCCGTCAACAGGACGTATGCTTCTCATCACGGTGCAGCTCTTTGCCTTTAAGAAACGTGTACATGTTGTAATAATAATTGTACATAACCAGCACCATTAAATCTGCTGAATCTGATCCAACATGCAGGTCTTTAAAGTTTCTAAAGTCGAGCATTAAAAGCAGAAATAAATCCTTGAACAAGCAGAACGTGCTGTCAAAGTTTGCGAGTCTCAAACTCTGGAAATCTTCGTCTCTCCTCTCTAACTTCGTCTCCCTCTCATTCAGTTCCCAGTTTCCTCCTCACCTCTCTCCCTCTCTCTCTCCTGTCCTCCTCTCACCACTCTGTAGAGGGTCCAAGTGACATTTGGCTGTCCCCTGCCTCTAGGGGGGTCCAGGAGATGCAGACGTTTTTGGCAGGCGGGCACAGGGACGCCTAGGGGTCCTGACGGGGACTCCTGGACTCGGAAGAGAAAAAAAGAAGTACACATCATGAAACACACACACACACACACACACACACACACACACACACTCAGGAGTGCACATGCATAAGCAAACAATCGTACGAGCTAACACAGACACACACTGACATGTGTAAATGTGTCGTGCACCTACCAATCAAACACACACACACACACCCCGTGGAAAAGTTTGCTCGTGAAACTTTAAAGTGTCTCTCTATGAGTTGTGATAGTAAGTCAGTCTGTCCTGGAAGGTTTGGACTTTGACGTCAAACTCACAACAGACAGTTTATATTTAAAGATTTTTGTGGGCGGTCCTTAACGGGGAGCTCGATGACACGCTGAGGCCTCCCTCGACCACTCCCACAAGTGGGCGTGGCCGCAGTGGAAGGACACGCCCCCCAGAGTCCTGGAGCTGAGAATTTAATTTGACCTGATTTCATGAACTTGATAATATTTTTAATCCTTCAGATTTGGCTGGGTGGTTGATAACACTTTCTTTTTTTGGTCCGACAAACTCAGATGTAGCAAAAACTGTCTCCGTGACTGTGAAGTGAAGCGAATACAGGAAAAAATCTGCCAAAAACTTGCAGTTCCTCAAACGTCCACTTGAGGCTGGCTCCAGAAGTGAGTCAGTCTCCATAAGTCCCCATGTTTCACAGCAGAAATAAACATGTTTACAGCCTGGTACAAAAAACAGTTTTGGTCTCTGTAGCTAATTTCCCCGTTCATGACAACTGTACTGAGGGTGAATTCATATACAACTCACCTGTTCACATTATATTAAGGCTTAAAGTTATGCAGGATTAAGAGCGTGGACGCTTTGATTGACAGGTGGGTGTGGTTACAGGTGGCAGAAGAAAATGCTAAAAACCACCCAAAGAAAGCCAGAATGATGTTTTATGTCCTCACCACTCTCCTCTCTCCTCGGAGAGATAATATGCCGGTCATTGGTGGTGGTGGTGGGGGAGAAAGAGGAGGATGCGAGGGGAGATGGAGATGCAGGGCTAATTGCGGGGTGCCGGAGCTCGTCGGCGTGGCACTGCCCGCTGTTTTTGGCTCAGCCATAATTACCTGGTAGCCGCAGATGTTTCACACCATTGTTGTACACACACACACACACACACACAGACAGACATGGATGGAGGGATGGACGGAGAGGTGGAGAGACAGAGCCAGCTGCAAAACTTCAGCAAAGAAAACAACGACCAGCCGCTTCCTCTCCCTCCGTCCATCCTTTTATTCATCTCTTTCAATCCATTATCAAAGCAACCCTTTTATATTCGCACCTTGAGTGTTGATAGGTGATGATAATTCTTTGTGTGTGTGTGTGTGTGTGTGTGTGTGTTTCAGCCTTCCCACTGAGGCAGAACAAAGTAGCGTAATAACTCAGACACTGAGCTGACCCTCTCTGCTGCTCTCAAGTACACTTAATGGAGGTGTGTGTGTTAGCATGCATGTGCATCTTTGTGTGTTTGAATATGACTATTTGCACATACCCGACTGTGTGTGTGTGTGTGTGTGTGTGTGTGTGTGTGTGTGAGTGTGTGTGTGTGTGTGTGTGTGTGTGTGTTCAAATAGCTGATCCCCTCCAGGGGTGAATTGTTATGGATGCTGTTCTGTTGAAATTACTGTTATTTGTTTCCTTTAAAACAAGCTAATTGCAGCATAGCGGATTGCTCAGTGTGTGTGTGTGTGTGTTTGTTTGCTTCCTTGTTTATTGTTTGTTTGTGTCGCATTGCAGACCCCTCCAATTTCTTTAGCATGGACACATTTTCACTCCGGCGTTAAAACTCATTCTGCTGCAGCTGTTGGGCAGTAATTTGACTTTTAAGCCAATTTTATTTTTATTATTTTTTTCAAAGCTGCTCAATAAAAAAAAAGGAAATTATCGGCACATAAATTGTATTACAAACAATAAAATCGCACCCAGTGAAAAGGATTAATTCACTTTTAATCTTCGGTTTTTATATACTCAATTCTTCTCCTCAATCAGTTGTTCTTTTGAGAGCTGCAACAAAGCGAGTGTAACACCACCGTGGTAGATACACACAATGGTACACACAGCGGTGTATTTGTCCAACAACAGCAGACATAACAGCGAGCTAATACTACTTACTAGTCCAACAGCAGCTCGCTCACTCTCTCCTTTTGTCTTCTTAGTTTCCTCCGTCAACTCGCTGCTGAGACCGGTTATATCACCCGCTTGCTCAGCTCCAGTACTGGCACGACACTGGCTCCACTCGGTGTCAGCGTTCTTCTTCTTCCTGGTGGTCCAAAAACACTGTGGTACAAACACTAACACTCCAAGCTCACAGTCTGGGCAGCCCAGCTAACATACTGAGCTAACAGCAGCTGACAGCAGCTAAAACACTGAGCTAACATTAGCTAACACCAGCTAACATCCTAAACTAACAGCAGCTAACAAACTGAGCTAACATTAGCTAACAGCAGCTAACAAACTGGGCTAACAGCAGCTAACAAACTGAGCTAACAGTAGCTAACAAACTGAGCTAACATTAGCTAACAACAGCTAACAAACTGGGCTAACAGCAGCTAACAAACTGAGCTAACAGCAGCTAACAAACTGAGCTAACAGCAGCTAACAACCTGAGCTAACATTAGCTAACAAATGGGCTGACAGCAGCTAACAGCAGCTAACAAATGGGCTGACAGCAGCTAACAGCAGCTAACAACCTGAGCTAACATAAGCTAACAGCAGCTAACAAACTGAGCTAACATTAGCTAACAGCAGCTAACAAACTGAGCTAACATAAGCTAACAGCAGCTAACAAACTGAGCTAACAGCAGCTAACAGCAGCTAACAAACTGAGCTAACATAAGCTAACAGCGGCTAACAAACTGAGCAAACAGCAGCTAACAAACTGAGCTAACATAAGCTGACAGCAGCTAACGTGATCCAGTTTCACCAAAATCTGTTTAATAGTTGGTTGTGTGTGACGTCAGCGTTACGTACTGTGAGAACAGACACGTACAATGACAGAGACACCGTTCACCTGATCCCAGGTCAGATCAACAGGATTCAAACTCTGTTGGGACTTTTATTGCTGGACTGCTTCTTATCTCGTTATTGTTCTGAACAGGAATGATCCTTTACTCAGCTTGGAGTCAAAGAGTGACAGTAAAAACACTCCAGCTCTGCAATACAACCATCGTTTGACAGATTATTGAAATATTCAAAAGAAAACTGAGAGAAAACGTGACAGAGTCTGAAAGAAGAAGAACGAGAGGCCTGCTGGTGTTAAGTGGGACACCTCAGACAGACAGGCCATCCTCTCACAGGTACGCTCGTCTGCCAGGCAGGTGAGCCAGTGTCTCTTTATCTGTTTCCCTCTCTCACACACACACACACACACACACACACACACACACACACACACACACACACACACACACACACACACACACACACACACACACACACCTCTGCCAGCTCCTTCACGTCCCCCCGTGCCAGGTACGTCTACGTCCCGTCTTTGTGTGCGAATGAAAGCGCGGCAGATCTGACGAGGAAGAAAACACGCGGCGTTCTCACGGGGGCGGGAAGAGGAGGCACATGAGGAGGAGGAGAGGGAGAAGAAGAGGAGGTGGACTCGCCTTCCCTCTCATCCCCCAATCCAACACTTCTCCTCCTTTCGTTTGGTTCCACTCATCCGTCAGTTCTTTTTCCGTTTCGTGCCGTTCCATGTGCCGCTCGCTCTGCCTCCGCTCTTCTCCCCGTCCTCCCCTTTCTTTGCGCTCCATCCTTTTTCTCCCCCATCGCATCGCTCCCTTTCTTTCCTGTCCATCCTCCTCTTTCTCCTCGCCTCGTTCCAGATTCCAAGTGCTTGGACGGGTTCGCTGCGGTCACTGCTCGGGGAGTGCGGCGAGCTAAAAGTAGGCCCGCTGTAGAAGAACATCACACACTTGAACAGAACAAACCCGAGTCCCTTCCTCTTGCTCCAATTTCAATTGTGTCTTGTTTGCTTACCTGCACATGTCTCTACCTCGCTTATCAGTGCACGCAGCCTAGAGAGCATTACGAGAACTGGTCTGACATCATACGTGTCCGAAAACAGCGAGCGTTCAGAGATAAGCTCTCCAGCTCTCCATCTCCATCAAGCAAAGTTCAGCACAACAACGCGGCGGCAGTTTAAATTATTCTCGCATCTGCCAGTTATGAAAGTTATTCATAACTGGCACCGTGGACGAACAGGAGGCCGCAGAGAAGGAGCTGATCCAACGTCTTCAGAGTCAGACGACGAGACGATATTCATGAAAATACTTTCTCAACTTTTGTTTTTTTGCTTCGTTTCATCGTCTCCTGACGCCACGCGTCCAGAAGTACACCTCGTGTTTGTTATCTTCTAAACGCTCCACCATGTTAGTGCCAGGCAGGCGGTGTTCTGTGGAATAAAATGACCAAAAAGACCTGAAACAAAAAGCTGAGTTAAAGACATGAGACATGTCATCTTATGTGCCAAAGTTAAGTTAAGTTATCAGACGTCAACGAGCGTAAAGGAGTGTTACTGCCACCCACTGTGCTGGGGAGCAGGCTAATGTTTCCACTGGTGGACGCAGCCCAAAATAAACACATTAATTTGACAGCACTAATCTATTATAGCCGGAGACTTTCATACTGATTTTAAAGATGACAACCTCCAAAAAAAAAGTCACAATCGGTGCTTTAACAGTTAGTTTGTTGCCAAAAAATATCGACTACAAACTGAACAAATGTCGACGCTCATGAATTTCTAGAGAAACTTCCTGGACGTTTATTCTTGATAACAGGACGCGGTGGAAAGGATCGTCCTCTCCGTCTTTGTTTTTGTCACCAGCCTCTTCCTTCCTCGTGCTCATCGTCGCCTTCATCATCGCTCTCCAGGCGTGCGCTGACCTTTCGTATGAGGTGCTCGTTCTTCAAGACTTCAAGAGGTGAGGATGATTGATGTCTAATCTTTGATATCCTCTGAAGATGTGTGTGTGTTGTTGAGGACCTCCTATAGTTAAGGAACCAAAGGTCTTCAGGGTATTAGAGCAGGAGATCAGGGAGGCGGCTCACACACACACACACACACACACACACACACACACACACACACACGCTCGCCGCACATCGCGGTGTCTCGGCGACCTCTTGGTGAGTTCAGTGGCAAGGCGTGGTGGGAGTAGTCGTTTGAAC
Source organism: Collichthys lucidus (assembly GCA_004119915.2). Classification (NCBI taxonomy): domain Eukaryota; kingdom Metazoa; phylum Chordata; class Actinopteri; family Sciaenidae; genus Collichthys; species Collichthys lucidus. The sequence continues at coordinate 38,008,969 of CM014078.1, read as the reverse complement.
CTGCAGATCTTAAAGATCACACACACACACACACACACACTGAGGACCACACACACAGATTAATGCTAAAAGAATGAACCGGTTGAAGCTTTTTTTGTCCGCGGGGGTTCAAGGGTTGGACCGGTGAAAGGAAAGCGGTGGAAACGGATACCTGTGGGAGTGAGGCAGCTTAGCAGAGAACATTTGGGAATCACAGAGACGGAGATAAGAAGAGAAAGGAGCGGCGAGGACGCCTGGAAGGAGAGGAGCTGACTGACTGACTCGTCCATGGATTCGCCCCTGGAGACCATGAACGCTTGAGCTAATGTTGTTCAGAAAAACAAATACTAAGAGAAGCCTCTGTTCCAAAGCTCTTAGGTTATCTGTCTTCTTTGTGTCGTTCTCCTCCGACCACTGCCACCAACCGCGGAGATGGTTGTGTGTCCCAGCAGATCAGCTGCTTCTGAAATACTCGACCCAACCTGCTCGGCGCCAGCGACAATGACCGTCGCGACCAAAACTACGTGCCTGGGTCGCCACGTGATTGGCTGATAAGACAGATGCATCAATGAGCAAGTGAAGTGTTCTCAATGTGAGTGAACCGAACACGACATGGAAGTCTGGGTTTGGTTCTTGTGGTATTGTTTGAGTCATCCAATCATCGGCCTGCATAGCTACTATTCATTAAAGACGTCAACTTGAAAAAACAGCCACAGAAATGGCAACAAGCGTGGGTCTTTGGTTGGTTAGGGCCAAAGTTACAGATCAGGATTGATTTGTTTGTCTACGGAAGTTCTGGAGTTGCTCAGGAGCAAATGCAGTGCTGATGAAGACCATGTGACGTGGTCGAGAGCTCCACTACAAAGGTCAAACATGACCAAAACAAAGTAAAGACGATTTACGATGACAAAAAACTAAATTACTCACACACACTCATGTAATCAGTACGTTAACTTCTACTTGTTATTACAAAACAACAACACTTCGTGTCACGTATTATTATTAAAAACACACTTAACCTCCTCTAAGAAACATCATCATCATCAGCGAGCGAGGAGGACGGAGTTATTGTAAAAGAGATGAAGGAGGAGGAGGTGGAGGGGGTGAGGAGGAGGTGGAGGGGGATGAAGGAGAAGAGAGGAGTCTTTAATGTGCGTGGGTCTTGTAAGGTCAGACAGGGGCTGCGGAGGGAGGGAGGAAAGGTTACAGGAAAGGTTAGCATTATTTATTTAATCACTGATCCATCAGACGCAGCGCGCACACACACACAGACACACACACACACACACACACACACACACACACACACACACACACGCTTAACAGCTTCATCTTCCGTCAGAGAGCAGATTTAATCTGCAGTCGCGACACCCTCGGTAATAATTCTTCACTTTTCACCGACAGCACAAAGAACGGACGACGTATCCGTGACGACACCGACAGTTTTCCAAGGAGCCGGACAGGAAGCCAGACGCAGGAACAGTAAAGGAAATCTGGTGGGTTTTCAAAATAAAATACCCTGTGTAAACTGACAAAGCGAAACAAATGAACTACGAAGCATATTCACACATGTAGAAGCATGTTTAGAAAAACATAAACCAGGAAAATGAGCAAGTAAACAAAGTCTGACGCTCCTGAAACTCTCCCGGTGGAGTTTGACGTGACAAAGACGTGTCAATCTGAGTCTGCATCTTCTGATGGAGGATGCATGTGTGGCTCGATTACTGAACTTTAAAGACTTGTGGTTCATGGCGTTATGGTAACGGTCAGTTTGTTTTTGGATGTGTGTCTCAGCTATAATGTGAGCTCTACAAACGGACATATTGAGGACATTACAAACATCACTTCTTCTTTTAGACATCTCCTAACTGAACCTGAACTGAGTCGGACCGCACCGCAGCTGCACTTTGTGAACTTTCCAAGGTATTTTTGGCCCGAATCCTCCCGCTGGGTTTCGAAACCTGACACTGACACGAGCGCCGGGTTTCCTGGAACGCGTAAAGAGGCGCGGGAAGACTAAAGAGAATAGCAGAGCGCATGCAAAAGAACGCTCATGAAATATGGACGACTTTGGAATAGTCAATGTAATTAATGTTAGCGTTGAAACAAAACGTCCACCCCTGCTGTCACATCGCTTGTTCTGCACACACGTATTATAACCGGGAAGAGACGGAGGGTCGGGTGGATGGATGGAAAGGATGACGGCGGGATGAAAGTGCCTGCCTTCTGTGGCGGAGGATGCCCCGAGGCAAGATTCAACAGAGGAAGTGAAGGATAGGACAGTAAAAAGGGAGGGAGGTGTCTCAGTGACAACGCCAACCCCGCCACCTCCCCCCTCCTTCATCCCTCCATGTCTCCCCCTCTCTCTGCTGCGCTCTCAGTCGCCTTGCTCCGGGCCTCACTAGCCCTTTGCGGGGTGTGACCTTGGTGGTCACCGAGCTGGTGTGGACATGCGAGGAAACCGGCCATATGGGTGAGACAGAGCGAGAAATAGATGTAGAGACTCAAGGAGGGAGCTAATCCTTGATTTGTCTCCCTGTCTTCTCCCCCCCCCCCTCCTCCTCCCTCTCTCTCTCTCTCACACACACCGTCTGGGCTACATATGTGCTCCTTCACCCCTATCTCTTGGCCTGGGCCGGGGCCAGTGCCCCTGCCACCTTACCCAGGGCAAGGGCTGCATATGTTGGGAAGGTGGGTACGACAGAGGGGGGGAGATGGGCTGGGTGGGCAGCAGATGGCTGAGCCCGAAGGCCTCCGCTGGTGAGGCCGGTGCTGAGTGTGTGCATGTGGTGGGGGTGTGAGTTAGGTGTGTGTGGGTAGGTGGTAGGAGTGTCCGTCTGTGTGTGTGTGTGTGTGTGTTTTCTGCTTGGAAGGATGGATGGAGGGGCACCAGTGCAGAAGAACTTCTTCTGGTCACGGTGAGAGAGAAGAGGAAAGAGACAGAAGGAAAGGACGGATGGAGAAAGAGAGAGAGGAGACGAATCCAACACAGCTGAGCAGCCCGGAGAGGCTTTTATTCTGAAAATCTTCACTTGTTATTCCTCACATACACTGCGAGCAGCAGATCCAAACACTCGTCTCTTTCCTGTTTCACAATGAGGACAAATGTTCTTCCCTCTCTACAGTCTCTCAATAAAAAGATAAATCCTGCTCAAAAACGAACAAATTTAAACGTGAAAACAGAGAAAAAGACGAGAAACAAACCAGCATCGGTGAAAAAAGACGAGTCGCTCGACACTTCTCGCCTTTTTGGCTGCGTAGGAAGTCGGAGGGAGCAGTTTGTTTCTTTTAACCACGATGAACACGTCAGACAGTCTAACTTATTGAGTTATGAACCTGAATATTTCAGACTAGGTCGACTTAATTTGTTCTTACTAATAATAATAATGAGTATATATTAATCAAACATGCCCCGTAATATTATTCCAGAGACATTCCTGTGTCAGAAATGTAAGAGAAGAGCACAAACTGAGCTTCGATGATGAAGAAGAAGATGATTTAACATCTTTCCTCCTGCACAAGGACACAATCGGAGAGAACAACAGAGTAATTATGAAATCTGCTTCCTAACGAGCTCGTTTCAAACGTCGTTTTAAACACGAGTTTGAGTTTCATGAGCGTCGCTGAAGCTAAACCGCGGGTGTTTTGTTTTGCTCGCCTTCGAGAGGCGTCACGAAGAGTGTGTGAGGTTGTCGGCGTGGGTGATAAACGTCCTTGATATCCTCACGTGTGTTTGCTTTGTGTGTGTGTGTGTGTGTGTTGAATGTGTGTGTGTGTGTTGAATGTGTGTGTGTATGGCCTCTGGCGTCCTGTCTCCTCTCTGCCCTCCAAGGAGGCGAGAGGAGAGCGTCCACGCCGCCCGGCCGTCCTTCCTCGCACGCCGCGAAGGAGACAGGGAGACAGAAGATATCAGCTTTGTCCTTCATATCTCTCCCACAATCCCCCTCTCCTGCTCCATCACAGACGAGGAGAGTGTCCCGAAGACGCTCGCAGGTATGACACAGCTGCCACGCTCTGAATCACACACACACACACACACACACACCTTGCAGGTATGGGCCAGTTGCCATGCTCTAGATAATTGGCTGTTGAGGGTGCAGCTTGTTAGCCAGCCACAGCTGACATGCCAGACACACACACACACACACACACACACACACACACACACACACACACACACATTAGGCGGAAGAGCCAAAAAACTGAGCAGAGAGCGGCTGAATGCAGTGATGACTCAATCTTCTGTCTTCTGGCTCTTTCTTTCCGAATCTTTCCGTCTGAATCTTTCCGAATGTTCCCGTCTTTATCGCTCCTCCGCCTCTCTCTCTCTCTCTCTCTCTCTCTCTCTTTCTCTCTCTCTGTCTCTGTCTCGGACAGATGGATCGGCCTGCTGCTCCTGATGTTTCTATTAAAATGACATTACCAACCATAAAAACTTGGAACGTCCGGCAGCCCATTCATAACCATTTAGCTCGCACCTGTTTGGTGGAAAGGTGTGTGTGTGTGTGTGTGTGTGTGTGTGTGCGACTTGTCAGAAGGAGGTGACTGTAACTCACACACACACACACACACACACACACACACACACACACACACACACACACACACACACACACACAGAAGGTCATCCCCTCGGAGAATCTCTGTTTGGAGGCTTGATGTGTGTTTTTACATATCTATACACACGTGTGTGTTTATAACATTTCTTGTGTGTGTGTTTGAATCGAGGTGTGTGTGTGTGTGCGGCTGTCCGCTCCTGGTAATGGATACTAATGTCCCTGGGCAGGCCTCCGTGGAGCACAGGGGGGGTTAGATCTGTCTGTTTGACCCCGTCCTGCTGCCCTCGCTCTGGGAGAGGAAGGCCTCAGGGGTGGGAGACCCTGTGGGGGTCTGGGTCACCATCAGCGTGCATAACGCTCGACATAAACACACACACTGTTAGCCGCGTGCAGACAGTGAAGGCACGCGAGAGCTGGATTAGAGAGGAACAGCGGGATGTAAGGTGCGTTACAGCTCTTCATATGGATAAAGCGTCTTTGGAGCGTCGTCTCATCGATGAAGCGATGAGGGGCGCAGCTGCAGATACATGCAGCACACACACACACACACACTCGTGCATCCTTTTTAAAGTGGCCACTTGTTTTTCTACACGCTGTGCCTTTTGAAAAGCAGCACGAGGAGCTTTCAAGGAGCTGAATGTGTGCAGATCGTCCCATAGAAGTTGCGGAGGATCAATTAGCTCGATGTGAATGAGTCTCAAGGACTGGAAGGTGTTTTTGTCGGTTTTTAGCCCGATACAGTCGATTGGTTGCAGAGAAACGCGACTGACGCTGTAAAAAAGAAGATGTGTCCGTGTTGGAAAGGTTTTTAACACCCGTCAGATTAAAGCTTTCTGCAGTTAGAAAGTGACATTTCCCACGAAGGTTTTGTAGAGCAGACGACCTCCGAGCCAAGAGTAGCTAAATTTGTCCTTTTTTATTTTTCTGTCTCCAAGTAGGTGAATGTCAAAAGGAGGGGAGTGGTTCAGGTAAACAGGGCTCTCAGGGGAGAGCTGACCTTTGGGTTCGCAGTCAGGGGGACAAAAAAAGTGGGGAAGGAGAGGAGGAGGTGAAGAGGAGAGGAGGGGAGGGAGGCTGAGTGCAAAAGTTCAGGAAAGAAACACTTTAAAGTTCCCGTGCCTCAAACGACGAGTGAGCGACTTTATTTCACATTTTATGCTGCGTTAAAACACAAATCTGACTCCAGTATCAGGTTTTAGGTTTCTTCGTGGTATTTTAGTTTGGATTGGGTTAAGAGAAACACACACCAATCATTTCTGTTTCTCTGTGACGACTGTAAAACTGACGGTGCATCGTTTGCTCCATCTGTGTGTCCTAACTCGTCTGTTCAGATCCGTGTCTCCGCTCTGCAGGTAGCTGTCGCCGCTCATGAGGCTGATTCTCCTCAGAGACTTGGCGTAGACTTTCTGTTTCCGTCTTCTTCCACCTTGCGTCTCCACCTTGCTCTCGCTCCGGTCTCTCCACCCCTCCGGCTCCCAGCGTGGCGGGCAGACATCAGTCGCCCTGGGGAAAGTGCTTCACCGTGGGAAGGAGCCTTGGCTTTAAGTGGCTCTAAGTGGCTCTCGCTGTTTGTCTCTTCGGGTTGTTTATTTTCTCCTTCGCTCGCCGCGGGCAGGGAGGAGAGAGGGGACACTTAGCGTCGGGGAAAAACACAGTGTGGCCAGGCAGGGAGGTTTAATACCGCTTAGCAGCCTGCAGAGTGTGTGTGTGTGTGTGTGTCGTCTTATCATTAGAAATGTTATAAAGATGTTTTTGTAATTATAGCGTGTGTGTTTGTATTGACAGAGCCGGAAAGGTCCAGGTGTGACCTTCTGAGATGACATTATTTGCCATTGATCTGCCTCGGTTTCATATTCTGTCTCACTGGGACTACCGGAGCAACAACCGGCCTCCATTGTTCTGTTTTTTAAAGACAAACAGCTGCTTAACGTTCCCGCAGGAAAAAAAAAAAGGTGAAACTGTTGTTTAAACCCGAACAAATAAAAGTTTCTTTGTTCCAACTCGACGTGTTCTGTGAGCCCGACCCAAACGAAATGTTTCACTTTAGAAAAATAAACTGCAGCGCTGTGTTTAAAATGAGCATTTCAATGCTGAAGGTTCAGTGAGTCAGCCTTTATTTTCAGAAAGAGGCAGACATGGGATATAATATTCATAGCTGTGTTTTCATGAATCTTTTTGTTACGGTAACTCCAGAATGACACGATCCAAGTTCATCATCGTCTGTTTGAGTCCCGTCCTGAGCCGATACAACATCTTTTGAGTTTAGTTTACAGCCGTATCGTTTATCAAGCCGTACTTCCTTCATGACTCTTCAGGAGCTCGGAGACAAACTTTCGAGGTCCTGGAAGATCTAAATCATGTTCTGCTGTACGACCCTGACAGATCACGGCCTCAGAAAGTCGTTGGCTGCAGAAACTCCGATATTCACTTTCTTCCCTCGGCTAAAGCATGAACTTGTGGCCCTGACGCAGCGCTCCGTCATCCGTGCAGCACCTGGTTTCTAAATGAGCTTCAACAGGAAGCAACTTGTCCGTTTGTTGGCCTCGAGCGCGTGTTGTTCAGAGATTAACGCGAACGTTTAATTTCTCGTGAGCCGTGAATTCATGCGAAACGCCAGCACGGCGTGTGTTTGTGTTTCCAAGAACCTAAGCGAGTGCATCTCAGTGTGTAATGCGGACAAGGCCGGGGCAGATGTACGGAGACACATTAACGCTTCTCTCCTAAATACTCACCTCACACATACCAACACACACACACACACACACACCTCACAAATGAACACTTCCACATCGTAATGAGGATTACCTGCATGGCCTCACACACACTTGTGCAGTCGCTCATCTGTCCTTGTTCCATCCTCCCCTCCCCTCTGTCAGCCTTTCTTCTTCTCATCCTTGTTTTTGCTCTCTCACACACACACACACACACACACACACACACACACACACACACACACACACACACACACACACACACACACACACACACACACACACACGCAAACACACACACACAAACACACACACACAAGGTCCCTCCGGAGCACCAGATTAAGGTCTGAGTGAGTGTGAGCAAAACAATACCCCAGTGTGTGTTTGTGGAGCCGTGGATAATTGTGTTCATTTGCTGCTCAAGTTGAGACAGCTAGGACACTGGAGGGGTGTGTGTGTGTGTGTGTGTGTGTGTGTGTGTGTGTGTGTGTGTGTGTGTGTGTGTGTGTGTGTGTGTTCTTGCACTTGCGACATACTGAGGACCAGCATAAGTTTTTAACCAACATAGTGAAGTCTTTTTTGGGAAGTGAGGACATTTTGGCCGGTCCTCACTTTATTTTGACTTAAATCGCCTCCTAAGGCTATATAGATGCTGTTCTCTTGTTTTCTCAGAAGTCCCATTTTTGATGCCAAAATGAGTTTTGGACACTCTAGGGCACATTGGATTTTCACACACTTTTTGCTCGCTACCGCCCCCAATGGATTGGTCTGGTATTACACCCAAATTATCATGAAAGAGTAAAGCCTGTACTGCTGTGTTGTGATCAGAGGCATAACCACAAATGTAACTGATAATTTTGCCATATGAACTGAATTAATTTAAGTAGTTACATTAATAGCTGAGGGGAAAAAAAGTAATTTTTTTATTCTTCATGATCCAGACTGAATGTGGAAAAAAATTAAAAGATTATATTTATATATTTATATAAATATTTATATTCATATTTATAATAATAAATTTTAAGGATGTACTCGGTTTTAATTCAGTTGACTTTATCTAGTTGTTTGAACTGTGTGAAAATATATTAATGTTTTAGGGTCAAACTTCTTCAGAAAGGCAGAATACTGAAAGGGTTAACAGAGTTTTAGAGAGGTGCTGCAGAAGCAGAAGCAGACTGGGGGGCCTCCGCTAATTAACGACCCATCAACAGCAGCCAATCAGAGCGCTCTGTGCGCAAGGTGAAGAGTTCGCTGGCAGAGAGTTTGTCTGGTGGTACACCCAAATTATCATGAAAGAGTAAAGCCTGTACTGCTGTGTTGTGATCAGAGGCATAACCACAAATGTAACTGATAGTTTTGCCATATGAACTGAATTAATTTTAATAGTTACATTAATAGCTGAGGGGAAAAAAAGTCTACCATTTCTTTATGAACTAAGCTTGATTAGTTTATGATCAAGACTGAATGTGGAAAAAAAATAAAAGATTATATTTATATATTTATATAAATATTTATATTCATATTTATATTTATAAATTTAAAGGATGTACTCGGTTTTAATTCAGTTGACTTTATCTAGTTGTTTGAACTGTGTGAAAATATATTAATGTTTTAGGGTCAAACTTCTTCAGAAAGGCAGAATACTGAAAGGGTGAACAGAGTTTAGAGAGGTGCTGCAGAAGCAGAAGCAGACTGGGGGCTTAACGACCCATCAACAGCAGCCAATCAGAGCGCTCGGTGCGCAAGGTGAAGAGTTCGCTGGCAGAGAGTTTGTCTTCGTGTTCACTTGATACAGAGGCATGGATGGATTTTAACAGAATCGACCCCCAGAAATGTGAGGCGAGCCATTGCTCAGGTAAGAAATGTTATTTTTATCTTCACCTGCTCTCATTAATGATAAATGCTACATGCTATATATAAATGCTACATGCTATATATTAATGCTGCAGACTATATATAAATACTACAGGCTATATTTCACTTTTGCTGATGCTGTTTTAGTTTTATTATTTATTTTAGGTTTATGCTTTATTAACTGTTATGGACGGGCAGAAACACAGACATTCAGAGACAATGTAAGTGTAATTAGAAAGATTTAAATCCAAATTGCATGTATTCCAGAGGGTTCAGTATAGGTATGTAGGAAAAAAAAAAGATTATATGGATGATTATGAGTCGATTGTTGAACTAAGGCTGTAATGGTTACCTGTATTACAGTAAATCTTAGTAAAATTTTGCATGATAAAATTCCTGTTTATGTTAATGTCATTATCGCGGTAGATTATCGGGACATTTAATAACAGCCTCATCCAAGTCTTACGAGTGACTTGAGATGAAGGCCTTGTGTGTAGCTGTAGCTGTAATGTGTAGCTTGTAACGTAGGCATGAAGTCTGAAAGCATGGCGGAAAGTGCTGGCAGCACACAGGTCATTTTCCACCCCACTAAAGGGATGACATTACATTTTGGGTTTCTTAAGAATGCAGATATTATTATTCATTATATATTATTTCAATGTATGTACTTTTTGTACATTTGTAAAACAGTTAAGAGATCAGGGGAGCACACATGATAACAGCTGTGTATGAAGTGAGATGTAAACGTAAACAACATATCACTTTGCCTTTCTGAGGTTGATGTGCTGTTCAACATTGCTCTGGGATTTCTTGCTTTTTGTTCTCTCACAAATGTGTTTTGGTCTTAAAACGATATTAAAGCTCTTAAATTTAATTTGGTGATGCCTGCATAAACTGTTAAAAGAAAAAAATGCTCTCCTGGTGCACTGTGAAAAACTTTTAGATTTGTTGGGATAACCCACCAATTAAAGAATTCAGAAAATTCCATGCTGCTCTGCATTTCACATTTGATTCCAACTTCATTTCGCATTGCTTAAATTGCAGTGTCCTATCATTATACTACTTAATGATAACTATTATTTTAACTATTACTTAAAACTGTACTATATTTCCACTGATACCTAGACCTGTCATCTACTCCATACCATGTGTAAATAACAGAAAATATTTAAATATGATCATAAACTATTATACTATGAAGTACTATAAGCAGCCATCAACGCGGTGTATCAAAGCATCTATCAACCTGTTAATTCTGACTTTTAATGCAGTGTCAAAAGTCTCCTAATTCCCCCTGTGAACATCTTCATAGATGAAAGACACGACCGCCCCCAAACCACAGGCTTGAGAAGAGGCGAAGAGGGACAGACATCAGGTGCAGACAGACCACTGGAAGTTAATGATGGTAAGTAATATGTGCCATAATATTTACACAAGAAATTCCATATTAGTGCATGTAAGCTCACACTTAACATTGAAAAGTTGGTAAATTTCTATACTCAGAAATATGTTAGGCCAAAAGCTCAACTTGCAGTTTTTAATTTGCCACTGTAAAATTGCTGAGACACTAAAACAAATTATGTAAGAGGTTATCTTGATTTTTTTTTTTTAAATGTGTATTTATTGGTACTTAGAATTTGGTATTTTTTGAAGCATGGAGAAGTCTTCAGAGTATTTTCTAATTTTTAGTGAGCAAGAAAAGATAACATTCTTGACCATTTTATTTTATTTAATGACAGTATTATGGTTACTGTAAAATAAAATATTGCAGCTAATCAGTAGTCAGTCACAGTAAACTGATTAAATCTCCTGGTTTATGTTCACATCAGAGGAGATTATCAAATCACTCCTATACTGTGGTCAACCAGCTCTGCGATCATCCTGCTCTGTCCTATCCTGGTTGCAATGTTGCTAACATGCTTGCATGAGTGACAGGCAGCGGCTGCCTTTAGACTATGACACACACTGGGCTGGGTACTTATGAGGTGTTGATGACGTAGCAGTAATTAACATGATGATCTTACAAAAATTACTCAACAGTATTGCCACATGATAATGTAAAATTTTGTGTTAGTTTTTACTGTTTTAAATGCAATATTTCAGCAGGCCTGTGGGTCATTTGTATTCATTTATGTGAGTGAATAACATGTTTTTCCCCTTCTGTTTCTGTCCATCTGTTCTCCAAGATGGATTTGCCTTTTGAGATGGACTCAAGTACCATCAGTGGATCCATCAATGACCAGTCTACCTCAACACATAACCATGATGGGCTCCTTGTAGAAGAGTGTTGCCAGTCTGTGTTTGCTGCACTTGACTTATCAACCTCAAACCATGAGAGTCCCCATCTGAAAGCTGGAATTTCAGAGTCAGAGTCGTCTGAAAAGTTGTTATCCTTCCACTATGGATCTGACAAAAAACACTCATACTCATCAGATGCAGATGATGAAGATGAAGATGACTTATTCAGCAACAGTGGATCTGGTGAAAAATACCAGCCCTCATCAACACCATCAAGCAGTGACTCTGAGGAATTTTCAGAGAAGGAGAAGAATTCATCCAGGCTCACAATCCCAGAGAAAGATCACTGTCACCAATCATCTGGTGAACAAGAGCAACTAGAAGCTTTGGATCTAAGTACCAAAAATACGTCACCACATCCATTTGAAAAGAGGAATGGAGGAAAGAAAGGTGGAAAAAAGCAGCAAGCTGGTGACAAGAGACAAAAAGTTACGGTTAAGACAAGCCAAAAGAACGGTAAAAGGACTCGGAATAAACCTCAATACTGTGCATATTGTGGAAAGTCAAATCTTGCGATTTCAAGACATTTACAAAGAAAACACAAGGATGAAGCTGATGTTGCCCACGCCTTTAGTTTTCCAGTTGGTTCCAAAGAAAGGAAGGTACTGCTGGAAACCCTTCGAAATAAGGGCAATTGGCAACATAATCTTAAGGTCTTGGAAGAAGGAAATGGGGAGATTGTGACGTGGAAACGTCCATCTGAGAAAACACCTGTGAGTGACTATCTACCCTGCCAACACTGTTACGCCATGTTCAAGAGGACTGAACTCTGGCGACATGAGAAAGCATGTAGAGCTAGAAAAGTGGACACAAAGAGAGGCAAAAGAGGAAGAATCCAAAACGCTTCGTCACAACTCATTCCAATTATGAAGTCCTCAGATGGAATTCAAAATCTCATTCATACCATGTTGCAAGATAAAGTAACCTCTCAGATCAGAAGTGACACGATGATATGCAAATATGGAGATACATTATTTGCAAGAAAGGGCCATGAACAATCTCAACACAGATACATTGCCCGAAAGATGAGAGAACTGGGGCGGTTTGTGATGGCTGCAAAGGAAATTGACAAGAGTGTCAAAGGTCTGAAAGATCTGTGTGATCCAACAAAATTTAATTTGACAATAAAAGCAGCTAGAAGAGTGTCAAATTACAGCACAAGCACCACTAAATATGCAAAGCCATCCACTGCAGTTAAAATTGGCTTTTCTCTCAAAGGGGCAACAGAAGCTTGGATTGGACATTGTTTGATGACATCAGATGTTTTAGGTGAAAAAAAAAGCCAAGAAGTTTAAGGAGTTGCTGGAAAGCTCTTGGTCCAGTTATGTGTCAACAAATGCTCACAGTACAATGGAACAACGCCGATGGAACAAAGAAGACTGTGTGCCTTTGACCGAGGATGTTATTACTCTGCAAAACTATTTGAGGAAGATTGAGGATGAGTCTAAGGCGGAGTTGAAGAAGTCTGTGAGCACCACTGCATACAAAAGGCTATGTGAGAGCCTTCTTGCACAAATAATTGTCTTCAATAAGAAGCGGGAAGGCGAAGCTTCACGGCTAACATTAGAGACTTATCTAAAAGCAGATACTGACCCAGTGAATAAAGACATTTATGATACTTTATCACCCATGGAAAAACAAATGAGCCACAGACTGACACGAATTGTGACACGTGGGAAGAGAGGTCGAAAAGGGCCCATTCTGCTACTTGAGCGTACAAGAGCCTCTCTTGATTTCTTGATCAAAAAACGGAGTGATGTTGGAATACTTGATGACAACCCCTATCTGTTTGCTAGGATTGGGACAACAACAAACATCCGTGGGTGTGACTGTCTCAGGAAATATGCCGTAGAGAGCAAAGCAAGCAACCCAGAACTCCTGAGGTCGACAAAACTCAGAAAGCATGTTGCTACTTTATGCCAGCTTCTCAACCTTGATCATCAAGAACTTGAACAAGTAGCTCGTTTTATGGGACATGACATACCAGTCCACTGTGAATATTATCGCCAAACAGACAAAACCTTTCAGGTGGCCAAGATTGGAAAACTTCTGTTCGCAATGGAGCAAGGAGCAAAATCTCTAAAAGGGAAGAGCCTGAAGACACTGGACTCTGTAGTCTTTGGTATGTTGTTTTACTTATTATTTTTCAAGTAATTTTTGGTGTTTTGAGTATATTTAGTAATGAAAACAAACCACACTGCATTTGGGGATAAACAAAGCGGTGTATCAAAGCATCTATCAACCTGTTAATTCTGACTTTTAATGCAGTGTCAAAAGCCTCCTAATTTCCCCTGTGAACATTTTCATAGATGAAAGACACGACCGCCCCCCAACCACAGGCTCAAGAAGAGGCGAAGAGGGACAGACATCAGGTGCAGACAGACCACTGGAAGTTACTGATGGTAAGTAATATGTGTGATAATTTTCACACAGATAATTATGTAAGAGGTTATCTTGATTTTTTTTTTGTATTTATTGGTACTTATACGTTTGTATTTTGTTGAAGCATGGATAAGTCTCCAGAGTATTTTCCAATGTTTATTGAGCAAGAAAAGGTAACATTCTTAAACAGTGTGATTGCTGCTTAAAGATTTTTCAGTACAACTTATGCTCTTATTAGATGGGGATCTGCAGCACCTGTCCACCCCGAGCTCACCTGTTGAGAGACCAAAGAAGACTGCTACAAGCAGGTGGCATGATGATAATGCTAGGAGTGAAAGTGATGTGGGTAAGTCCATTACCACCACAAGAAATGTTCTCAGTCTTGTTCAGTACTGTTTCACTGTGCAAGTGTCATCTTTCTTAGAAGCTATACATGGAGATATAAGTGTTTTCATTGTACTAAAACATAATTTTTCATAGATGAGGAAGAGTCACAACAACAGACTCCCGAAAGGCCCCCTGTTGATTGGAGTGATGATGAGAGGGGTAAGTCTAGACAAAACTGCACTGTTAACAGGTTCAGCCATTCACATTGAAAAGACATTGTGTGAAAAGCTTCAGATAACTGACATTCTAGTCTGGGTAACAGCTAGGCCTACGTTGCACTGATTCTTAAAAAAAACAGGACAAACATGTCCAGCAGTTGTATGTGCTAGTATATTTAAAAATGAGAAGTGCAGGTGTTGCAGGTGTTATGAGGGATTAATAATGTTTTCAACAAAACTTCAATTTCATTTAATTATAATTATACCAAAACTGTGACAGGTACTGTGACATGTACTGTCGATTCAATCATTCATGTGCAATAACATGGATTAAAATGTTTTTTTTAATTATTAAAAAAGGTCTAGTTTTGTCAAAAGAAACATTTTTATCACACTTAATTTCAGATCAAAGTTTTTTAAATAACATATGCCTGTTTTGCAAGGTTTACCAGTTGTGTCTTAAGTAAAAAGTAAGTGATGACATTATGATATGGAAAATTTGATTATTTGTATCAAAGCATAGCTCTGTAGCCTAGTACATGGTATATGCATACATCTAGTTTTATTTGGCTTAGCATATGGTTTTACTTTCTCAAAATCATAACCTGTTTCGCCCCACTTCTCTAGAATTAGTGACCTACATTTGGCTAAATCATTGCATTACATTATTGTATTAGTCTCTTTTGTGTCCCACACAAGTAGGGTGGATTAGTGTAATATGGGACACTTTTTGCAGTTCTAACGTGTGTACCTACACTTTGTATATTTTTGAAATCCCCAAAATGTGCTCTTATTAAGACAATTTTCAAATATTGTACTTAAGGGGAAAATGGCACATATATTAACCTTCCTTGTATCATCTTATTTCAGAATGTATAGATTTTCTAACCTGGGACACTTGTTTTTAATTTAAAATAGTTTATTACAAAGGTAAAAAATCAGGCAGCAACCATTTAAAAACATGCAATGAGGTTGTAAATATAACACTGTATTTAAGAAAAGATAATTAATTTTTTTTATTAAAGATAATGATCTGAATGAGAGCCTACTGCTGTACTGTAACTACATTGATGTTTTCTTGTCAGATGGAGAGGAGCAGCCCATGATGAACACTCCACCGCCTGTCAAGAGGCGAAAAAAGACCTCAACTAAACAGAAACATGATGAGGATTCAGGTGAGTCCAGGTCATATAAACAACAACAAACAAGTGTTCTAAATCTGAGTCTTCAGTACTTTAACTGTATTAATTTTTCAGAAGAAGAGGAACAAAGTATCACTTCAACACAGTCCTCTGCCAAAGAGGGACAGAAAACTGCAGCTGAAGGAGGGAAAACAGGTAAATTTTCTGAAGACTGTACAGTTGACAGCCACTTGCTGACAAGGCAGAAGTCACTAGGACTGGATGGCTGCATTAGAGGCACTATGTGTTGTGCTCTTAATGAGTGCTCTTAACAATATCTGTTTGGTCAGTTCTTTTTAATTATCAGATCACTAATTGTAACTGTATTATTACACTTCAGTTCAGTCAGCAGATCATACCTGTTTCACAGTGCAAGTTCAAGTCAGAAGGAGAGAGCCTTGGTGCTGTCATGTTAGATATCGGATTAGCTGATTTGATGGATGTCATCAGACCTTTTCCTGGCTAGAGTTGATACTTTAGGTGTTGCACTAATGCAAAGGAATCATTAGGGAACGTTGGAAGTGTCCACAGCTGATGCAGTGGCATTAGGACACATCCAGGGTGTGTCAGCCATGCCTTTGACAGGATGCTCTGAATTTGATATTCTTTGAACAAAAATGTGTTGTCTGTTAGCATTTCTTATTGTTCGTTTATATTCAAACTTTATTTTCTGACTTCATAGATGCAAAAATCCAAGTTAAGAGACCCTGGACCAACCAAGAGAAGAGTGCAGTCCAGCGAGGGATGGCCAAATTCATTGCGCTGAAGAAGGTGCCAGGAAAGACGGACTGTCTACTATGTATCAGGAAGGATTTTCCAGTCCTGCGCACTCGAACATGGAAGGATATCAAGTATTTTGTCTATAATGAAATAGTTAAAAACAAGAGAAAACTTGAATTTTCAAGAGGAGCAATTAATAGGTAATCTTGCCTTATGTTGTGTTTGGGTGTTTTAAGAGGGAGAAATTTAACCAGAGACAAAGGAAGAAAGATCTGTTTTTGTTGTTTTGTTTTTTGTTCTTGTCTTTTCCATAGCTCCACTTCTGTTAAAAGAACACTGGCTGGTCCTGTTATGAGTTGGAACTGGCAACTGCAGTTTGTCTGAAGCTCTATGTTTGAGCATATGTTTTTTTTTTTGTTTGTTTTTTTTATTATAATTTTTAGTAAAATTCTCGTTCGGCTTATAGCTGCTATTTGATTTTCCACTGTTGTTAGAAATGACAAAAGTGTTTTACTTTCCAGGAAGGTGTATGTTTGATCATGCCATAATCCTGAAATATTGTTTCTATTAAAACATTTCAGAAATTTAAATTAATGCCTTTATTTAATAAGATGGAATTAGTTGTGTGGGACTCTACTATAGTCTGGTGTCTGTACACAATTGTAATGGCAAATTTGGTAAGTTAAAATTACTGTTCTAATGACCATTTTAAAAGTAAACAGTTAATTAAAGGTCATAAAAATTCATATTTGATGATAAATATGACATCTTTGTTGACCATTATATAGAGAAGGGGTATATTTGGGGTATTCTAGGTGATATGATATAAAATTATCTTTAAACGTCGTCATATACTTTGGGTTAATGAAAACACAAACCGGTCCTCACTGTGATGGTTGAAAACTTTTTCCTAAAACTTTGTTTTTCTCAAAATCTGAGTGAATGTATAGCTTCATGCTGCCACCCAGTGTTCAGAAATACTTCATTTGTGTTGATATGTGGGCTAGAAATGCCGGTCCTCAGTTTGTGGGTTGTTTTACTCGGTCCTTACTATGCAGCAAGTACAAGAATGTGTGTGTGTGTGTGTGTGTGTGTGTGTGTGTTCATGGTCAGGAGAACAGTGTCGCTCACTGATGTGCTTTAATAGTTTTTAGACACCAGCGGAGATCTGAGGCACAGAAGATATATATATATACATATATTTAAAAGTACTTGCGCTAATATATCAGTTCAGAAATGTTCTGCATAGTTTCGTTACCTTTGTTTCCTGAAAGGACATCAGGCACACCCTCAGCAGGCCACCCTGCCCTCTAATCTAATTGATTGGACATCTTTCAGCCTAATGACAGATTAGAGGAAACTAACCAGGTGCCACGGGGGGGTTCAGTGTTTCTCACAATAATATATGTGGATGCACGCTGTGAATCTTGCACTGTTGTTTAAATTTGAGTGTGCCTCCTGGCCATGTGACAAGCAGAGGCATGTATTGTGAAGGGGTAATTAGCCATCAATAAGGCTACCCCTCAAGAATCTAGAAAAGCCAGCCTCAGCCTCATTCCGTAGTTTAAAGTCATGTCAGTCAAATTTCAACCTACTAGAGGAAGCTTGTAAAATCACTGCTTTGACTGGATTCAGAACAGAGATACAAAGCTAATTAAAGAGTCTTGGATATGTGGGAAAAGTTTCTCATTGTGTCATTGCCTTCATCAGCCAAATGGTTACCTCAAATTGAAGGGGATGGGTAATTGTGCGGCCGTAAACCACAGGTGCCAATCTTGGGTCTGTCACCAATGTGGACAAGTCTACGACATCAACCCCCACCTTCACAACCACACCTAGACATCCAGACGAAGGGCCAACGCCCAAATCCTCTGCTGCTTCAGTGAGTTGCACAAACTTGCCTCACATGCCTGGTTACCCTTCACTGACGTCTCACAGTGCTCTCAGGAAGATAATAACCAACTAGACTAGACGTCAACGCTTTTGCCATCAGATAACCATTTTATATTGCTTCCACGACGACCGTCTAATGAGGCTTTAATCCCGTCAGCATGTCATAAAAAAACAGTGGAGGTTTGTTTGTTTCTCTCTCGCAAGAAATGTGACTCCAGTTTATGGATCTGGGTATGTATCTCTATCCCTACTGTATATGATTTACAGAATCATTTCATTACAATTAAAATGTCATTTTTTGTAGCTTTTTCTGGAGCTTTCAGAAATCTGGGCTCTTTGGGGTCTTGGACCACCATTTTTCCATTAAAGATGTTTTTGCTTTTAACATTTATTCCCTACTTTGAAAAAGCATGATGAGAATCTGGAGAAGGATTTGAAAGAATCATAATCAATCAGCAGAGATGAATCTGATGCACAGCTCTACTCAACAATCCTTGTAAAAAAAAACCTCCCCGTGTTCCCAACACTCCCAACACTTCCAACACTCTGCCTGCTAACAAGCCAGAGCATGTTTCACTGTGTCATTTAGGCACACACTTGAACTGAACAGGAAGGAGCCATTCAAATGAGAGAAAAAGAGGCCTCACATCCTTATCATATGATGGAGGGCAAATAATGAGGGCCTCACTCTTTTTTTCACCAATGATCCAACCCTGAATGGGATGACTAAGTTCTGAGGTTTTAGTGGGGGTGCTTCTGGATGTGGAGGAGGAGCAGTTTGAGACGCCTTAAGTGACACTGAGACTTTAGCGATGTCTTTATGTTACTTTGTCTGTCCTTGATCTTTCCTCTAACAGAGTCGTCTAACTGTCCAGCTGCCAGGATTCAAATGAGAAGCATGATCTGTGCATCTGCCATCACTTATTACCGTCCGCTTATAACAATAAGCTTTATGACCAGAAGTGCTTTTTTGTCTCCCTGTCTACATGATACATGATGGGGCTCACTAATTCTCTTTTAAATCACTTCAGAAAACTTATTTTTAAAGACTTCTTCGTCATCTATTTATCTATTTAGTTATTTATTTATTTGATTTGATTTACTTTATTTATTGATTTATTTTATATTATCTTTACTCTTTTTATATTTTACTCCTTTTTTTACCCTTTAAACTAATATTAATTACTGTCCTTTTATTTTCTATAATCTCGCTCTTCATTGAATCTGATTTACCTTTTGGACTTTGGATCTTACTCGTGTAGCTCATTAAAAGCACTTTGTAAACTCTGTTTTATTATTTTTGTGCTAAAAAAAAATTAAATATATGTATATATTATTTTAAAAGCTATCCTAATTAGCTAATTAAATGCAATTGGGCATTGAAAACAAAACCTGAACTGAGCAAGGATTCCGACATTGGCATAGAGTTGTTGAAGATAAAAATATAAAGTGATTCTCTCACACACACATGCACACTCACACACCACAAAGTAGTGTCTTAAATCGCACCCTCCCATGCTTTCCAGGCATCTGTAGGACTCGGCCAGCTGGATACGGGCCAATGCAAGCTCTGGCAGTGAAGTCAACAGTGTAAGTGTTGTGAGAAGGGTCAGTCAAAGTGTGTGGTGACGTCCGCGCTGGCAGACATACAGGAGCTGGAGGATGCAAAGGCAGAGAGTATAGCACACCACAGGGACCAACACTGCTGCCTCCTTTCCCCAAGGCCCCACTGGGCTTCTTCACCATTCAAGTGCAGACGTCGCTGCAACTAGCTAAAGCTTCTGTGCAGCACGGGCACACACAGTGAAGAGAGAGAGTGCAGGCACAGTGCAAAAAGCAAAAAAAATGACTATCAGTATCATTTCTACATATGAGTGGCAGAGGGGAGACCAGCTGGTGTGAAATCAATCATACTGTCAAGGAAGTGTTCATTTCTCCTAAAGAAATTGTAAGTGGCTCTGCAGTCTGACAAATAATTTCACACAGCAATATAAAAGTGTGGGAATGAATTTGATGTTTTGTTATGAGAAGAAAGTTTGACGAGGAAGAGTTTGTCTGTGTTTGACACACCTGACCTGACCTGACCTAAGACACACAATAACATTAAAGAACATGGCACAATTAGCAATATAAAATAAGTCTTTAGTTTATTATTGAAGTATTTAAACGCTCTCAGGATGCTGGCTTCCTTGCATTGGCTCCCTGTTAAATCTAGAATAGAATTTAAAATTCTTCTCCTTACTTACAAAGCTCTTCATGGTCAGGCACCATCATATCTAAAAGAGCTCATAGTACCTTACTACCCCTCTAGAACACTGCGCTCTCAGGATGCTGGGTTCCTTGTGGTTCCTATAGTTTCCAAAAGTAGATTGGGAGCCAGAGCTTTCAGCTTTCAGGCTCCTCTTCTGTGGAACAAACTACCATTTTGGGTTCAGGAGGCAGACACGGTCAACACCTTTAAGAACAGGCTTAAGACTTTCCTTTTTGATAAAGCTTATAGTTAGGGCTGGCTCAGGTCATCCCTTAGTTATGCTGCCATAGGATTAGACTGCCGGGGGACTCCAATCGTGATCCTGCACGACGTCCACTACATATATTATTACTGTCATTATTGCTACCATATCTGTTACTGTAATCATTTTATCATTCATTGTGATTCATTTTGTCAGTCATTGTAATTGTACAATGTGTTTGTGTTGATTTGTTCTGTACACGTGACATTCATTGCACGTCTGTCTGTCCTGGGAGAGGGATCCCTCCTCTGTGGCTCTTCCTGAGGTTTCTTCCACCTTTTTTCCCTGTTAAAGGTTTTTTGTGGGCAAGTTTTTCCTCACTCGAACTGAGGGTCTAAGGACAGAGGGTGTCACTCCCTGTACAGATTGTAAAGCCCTCTGAGGCAAAATGTGTTTTGTGACTTTGGGCTATACAAATAAAATTGACATTTCTCATGTAAATGCTAAATTATTATTTAGCCTTATTGTAAGCCCATAATGATCACAAAGTAACCCAAAACATTTGGATTTGTTCTCTTGGCCAGAGACCAGAGAGGACATGGAGATACTGACACCATGGCAGGAGAGCCAGTGTGAATTTCAGGAAAAGTATTGAGGCGCACCAAGAAACGGATTATCAATTATTGTGGGGAATGTGAGGTCACTTGCACCTTGGTGATTGGCTAGCACGCTTACAGGAATTGCAGTTTGCTCTGCTTCATACAGACTGAAAGAGAATATAGCAGACAGCTGGCTTGAACTAGCCAGCTTGACACAAGCACAGACAGACAAGAGGAAGCAGTGAGGTAAGAAGACAGGTGGAGGTCTTCGTTAAGTTCAAGTGGTGTAACCCTCAACATGTAACTACTCCAAATATTGAACTGTTGGCGGCAGGATTGAGACCTTACTGTTTGGCATGCCATTGTTATGGTTTAATCTATTTATGTATACATAAATGTTGATATTTATGAAAATCAAAATGTAGTTTTTATAATTCAGGAGAGGGAAGAGCAGCTCGTTCTTTACAGAGATCCACATGTAACAACAAGATCTTCTACCAGTAAATATCATGCTCTTATTGTGGACGGTAGATATTACTCTCATATATGCTACACTACTCACATCACCCTATCTGTCTCTCCAGATAGTAAGTAAAATGCTGTCTAATCTTATTTATTTATAATTATATATCCTATTTTTCTTCTTTGTAATTAGTGCTAGTTTCTCTCCTCGTGCCAGAATGTGTCCTCTGGAAATCCCCCCTAAAAAGCTTCTGATCTGATTTGTCAGGGACAGCTGAAAGGAGTTCAGTGTTAGCAGTCAGCAGCGAGCGCTGCGCCTGAGATTATCGCCGTTTTATTTTGGAGGTGGTGAAGAATCAGCGTGGCAGCAGTAAGTGGGAAACGGTCAACATGACAAACCGTAAGGTGGTGAGACACTAATACAGCATGTCAATATGGGCTGATGTACACGTACACACACAAACACACACACACACACACACACACACACACACACACACACACACAAAGAGCTTCTGGTCAATATTAGCAAATACACCGGGCTAGCTGAGGGCAAAGTAAAGACTTAGCCTCTCTGAGATAAAGGACAGTAAAAAGACTCCCCCTCCTCCTTCCTGCAGGAAGAGGATCAGGCTATGTGTGTGTGTGTGTGTGTGTGTGTGTGTGTGTGTGTGCATGCATATATGTGTGTCTCATTAACCTCAACAGTAGAGAAGGGGAGCTTTGCCGAGTTAACAGCTCGTCCCTGTGTGTGCTGGCCTTTTATTGGGCCTGACAAGCTAACTCCAAATGGCTGCCTTTCCCATGAGACCTTTGTTTTTTATAGGGCAGTCAACAAACATCACCCCCAGTGAGCACACAGGAGCCCCGCTGCTGCTCTGAGCCCACTAGCAGGTGAGCTGATCCTTACTGATTCCACTTCATGAAGACTGGAAACATTTATGGCTATGAGGTGGTCCATGTTTTTCAAAAGTAATCTTCCTATGCACACATTGTTATGGCTGTTTGCTTTGCAGACACTGTTGTGTCACAACATATCAGCCCCCGAGCCCCTCTCTAATAGCTCATGTCAACATTACAACATTACATAACTGAGCTCCAGTTTTATATGATCATTTTTTTCTAAACTGTTGACTGACTTATTTTTGCAGTTTGAAAATAAGTAAAACATGTATTTTAAAAGATGAAAATGATGAAAATCTGTTTGGAAAAATGTACCAATATCAGAAGAGGAATGGAAAATCTTGAAATAACTGGGTAAAAGGTAAAGGTATCCTGTTTTTGACCTCTGGTAACACTATACTAACATTTTTTTTTGTGTGAACCGGGCTTACCTGAACACAATATGCACAATTCTGAGAGTTATAAAGTAAGAAGCAACTAAATACAAACTTTCCAAAACAGCTACGGCAAATTCTAAATCATTCGTGTGTCTTACCTTACCCTTTTTGCCTGCTGCTGCTTTATTGTTTAATCCAATATCTACCTCTCTACTGCACCTAAGATAGCCATACTGTATATATTCATATTCATTCATAGCCACATACATAAAAAACACACACACACATCCCAGTCTGTTACACTATTTTTCTTACACCGTTACACTGTTTTTCTCGTCACATTGTTTTTGTCTAAATGTATTCTGCACTTTATGTAGCCCTTTTTGTTTTTTGTAATGTGTGTGCACTTTATCGTAGTCCTGTCTGCATGTTCTATGTTCTATGTAGAACCATGGTCCTTGGCGAAACACTGTTTCGTTTCACTGTGTACTGTGTACATTGAAATGAATCTTGGATCATGAATCTTGAATCTTTTCATTTCTTCTTTAATTTATGAAAGAAGGCAACATTTTAGTAGAAACATTTCAGTAAGCTACTTCCTGAAGAAAGTCCCCAGACTCCCTTAAAAAATCATGCAATTTTGTGAGTTGTTGAGTTAGGAGAAACTTCATAAACTTTGTGGAACACTGTGTATGACACATCTTCTTGTAAAATAGTATACATTACTTCTTTCTTTGTGTTGAAAACATTGTGTGTGTTTTCTACTTATGTTGAGTTGCTGGTTAAAAACAACAAAACATTTGGTCTTTGCAAATGGAAATGGCGCATGTGTTTATTTGCATATGATGCTATAGCAGGGAAGTGAGCTTGGATCACAAGCGATCGCTCCAGACGCATGTGGAGATGCATTCTAATGTCTGGTGTGAAGTGACATATTTATAGCCAACCACTTGTGATCGGATCACCCAAGATGTTAATACCAGGCAAACAAGCTCTTAAGAATAATCAGCTTTGCTAATGTTAAAGATACACACAATGTGCTCCGGTGAGTAACACAGAACATAAACATAGCTTTGGTTCATTCACAAGGAAACTCCACATTTAATCAGACAATGTGTAAAAGTGCATGAGAGCGCCAACATTACACCAAACTAAGACATTTTCCCTGACAGTGATGGAACTGAGACACTCGTATTACAAATATTAAAACTGATTAAAGATGTGGGGAAAAATATTGTCCACCTCAGAGTACTAGTTATTTTACCATATACTATGTATATCAGTTGTTTCCAACTTGAAACTGGCTTAAGTTTGATGTAGGACATCCATTACAACTGCCTTCATGATATAGAAATCTCCACTTTATTTAATTTCATTTGTCCAGAAGTTGCAAAAACACATGAAAAGATCTCAAACAATAGAGAGTGACTCTTACAATGATCAACAGTAATCTGAAATAGTCTGTGTAGTAAAAGTGCTAACACATGCAGAACACTGTTATAGTCATATAACATCTATACAGCAGAGCGGCACCCACTGTAGCCTATTCTTCTCCTTAAAAGGACATGTTCCTAACAAAGCAATCAAATATCTAAAAAAGTTAATACGTTGTTTTTTTTCACACCATAGACTAAAAACAGCTGACTGATTTCAGCTACTTACTTCTCTTTCTGAGTGTTTGAAACCACAGCTCACCCCATCAGATCGTAGGAGAGAGAGGATTTGTTCATTTGTCAGCACATCTGACCAACAGTAACAGTAGTGGGGTGGGACCGTTTCCCAATGGGCACATTACACTGATACGCTGATCAAATGTGAATTCTGAATTAGTGGCAGGTCTAGCATGTCTAGTGCTGTTATTTCAGTTTTACACTGTCCAGCGACAGCTGAAAAAAGGAAGTGTGGGCCTGCCGCTTCTGTTAGAGTTATTACACTGATGGTTTTGCCATTTTGTTCAAAGTCTTGTTTGTTCTTAAAGGTTAGTTCTCCCTAATTCCAAATAGCATATTTTCTCTGTCCCCTTCAGGGACCTCTCTCCACGCAGATAGTTTGTGTTTTGAGATTTCTGCCTCCATCTGAACAGAATAGAATAGATAGAATAGAATAGAACAGAATAGCATAGAATAGAAGAGAACAGAACAGAACAGAACAGCATAGAACAGAACAGAACAGAACAGAATAGCATAGAACAGAATAGATACTTTATTGACCCCTCAAGGGTAAATTATTTTTTTCACTCAAGTCTTGGGGCTTTATTTAGTGAATATGACAGGAATTAATATGATAGATATACAATATTAATATTAATTAATTAATAATCACACCTATACTTTCATTTGTGTATAATCACCTGGAAATAAAATGATGTTTTTGTTACCTGAGAATGAACCTTTGTATATCTACAGACACTGCAGGTCCACCATGTTAAACCACTCTATTTCTACAGTAGCAGTAAAACAGTTTCCCTGTTCCTCTTAGTTATATAATCCACAGATCCCATCAACAGTTCGTACTGTACTTTCTACAAAACAATTTCCATATGAATATATACTGTATATATATATATATATATATATATATATATATATATATATATATATGTGTGTGTGTGTGTGTGTGTGTGTGTGTGTGTGTGTGTGTGTGATAGAATTCATAGTATCTCGGTCATCCGCTTACACAACGCTTGCCTGAGCTGCTTGTTGTAGTCCTGGCAGGAAATACCAGCTCTGTGTGATGATGTGGCACTTTGAGCCATAAACTTACCATTCCTCCCCCCATCTCCCCCTTCCTCCCCCTGGTCAGCTTACCCCAACCCCCACCCTACTATTGACATTCACTTACCTTTTTTTGGTCATATTTAGTGTGTTCCACGTTTCACTGAATTTTGTTCTCAGCTCTATTGTGTTGCATGTAAAACCAGAATGTTTTTACGTGTCTTCATGTTTGTGTATGAATGTCTTTTTTTAATGCAGGGGAAGTTGTTTAAAACTAATGTCTCAGCCTAGTGATTTCCTGCCATGTAGTTCTTGTTTTGTATCACTTGATTTATGGTCTGATTTGCATCCATCCACTAGATGAATTAGGTTATGGTAATCCAATTAAAATCTCACCAGCAGAAGAGCCGCTGCACGGCTCAGCAAAGGGAAATGAAGACACAGCATTCTGGATGAGACTCTGTCAGCCATGTATTGAGATAAATATGTTCTTTGGCCAATCAATAGATATGATTTGAATCTGAAGTTCTGATGAGAATTGGATTTGACTCACCATTTGATATGATAGCAACATAGATCAATCCACCAGAAATGAACACGATTTCTAACCTGCCTGCTAAATATTAAACTGTTTAGTCTTTTTTTTTAATTTGATTTGTGCAAATCACAACGGACAGAAGGTAGGTGATCACAGCTTAGAAATAGTAAAATAATGGACATGGTTGACAAGTTTAATTATGTATCTTTACTACCTGCACAAGCAATTGAAAAAAGGTCTGATCTAAATAGTTACCCTAGAATAAATAGTAGTTGCACTAGATGAAATGAGCTCACTAATATACATAGTATAAAGTCCTGTATGGAAATATAAAGGTCACTCTTGTAAAAGAAATCTGAATCGGTTACCTGTTTAAATAAAGGATATAAACACAATGGAAATACCATGTGTTGAAACATTGTAAATACATATGGTAGAGTAGGAACTATAGGGGCTTCAAGATAAAACAGTTTAACTGCCTCTTGTGACGGAACAGGAAACCTTGTAGAACGAAGATAACCCACGGGGCTTTGGCACCACTGAAATGGGATGTAGGATTAGTATGGAAAGCTGATAATCTGCCATGAGGTGATAATAACCATACAAACAACAGGTTTAATGCAAACTGTTTCTACTGTAAACTTTTTTAAGACTGGAGCTAGCCCCACCCCCAAAGCTTAGCAGAGGAATTTTGGGTTCATCTAAAGATCCGTCCATGTCCAGCACACCCTGAAGGGGGCATAAATGGCCAGAGCCTCATGTGCTCAATCACTAATCTGTTGTTTTAATCTGATGTTGATCCCCCCCTGTGATCTCTGACCAACCTAAGGTATGTAGGAGGGCTAAGCAGAATTCTGAAGGGCAGTGGCCTGCAAGTAGGTCAGAGGTCATCAAATAGCGCTTATGCCAAACATAAACAAAGAGTCAGCAAGCTTGTAGATTTCAGAGTACACACCAATTAAACAGGATCACATTACATGGCAGGGCCACATTCTTAAAGTTACACAGAGTGAATATGAATATGCACACCTACTGTGTTTTTTCTTTATTATCACACTCAAATAAAGGTCACCTCCTTTTACTAAACAAACTGGCTAATGTGTCTTACAAAATCACACTTATTTGGCCTTAAACAAGCTTGAAATCATGTCAGTGCAACATCTTTTGGTTCAGGGTGTTTCTAGAATTCACTATCAGATGACAGGCTTAAAAAATCGTCTCATATAACTTTATTTTTTAATAATAAAATCTTGAGTCAATACTTTTTTGACACTAAATGTTTGTGGTGTATGAGTGAAAAAAAAAGAAACACTTATTGTGTTCTTGTTGTTTCATTGACCTTAGCCTGCGCTAATTACACAGTTCATTAAATAAGCTGTGGATGAGGTAGGTGGAGGTGGAGACAGATTTCATTGGCCTCTCATTTATGACAGCAACATTCTATGAGAATCAACACAATGTAATGTTTTTTTTATGTATCAATATTGATCAAACACTGCTTAACCAGGATTCACTTAAAGATTACTAAAGACTAAATAATAAAGGCAACGTCTTCCTCAGACAGATTCTCTACAGCGCTGACACTGGCTGCTTGTGATGGATAGTTATTTCTGCTTCATCAAAAGAAACTAAATCAATATCACTACATCACTTAAGACAAAGTGTCAGGGATAGGTCGTAGCTGCACCTTATTCTTCTTATCTGTTATTACTGAGTGGTTGTTAGTGATGGTTCCCTGAAGAAGGCCTCTGTCTACTAACATCCTTCCTCACACAATCATATGGAGAACTGCTTGAGTCCAACAAAACAGGACTTCTTTTTCCTACTGCTGACTCCCTCACAAATTATATAGGTCTCCCTTGGCTTTTTTCCAACAAGGTCAACATTGATTTTTCATTCCCATGTGAGCAGCGTTGAATAATGTTTTCCATGTCCATTTCATACTATGCTGAGACATTTGTCAGGAACCTGGATGAGACTAGGGACAAAATTGGTAAGGCAACCATTAGGACTTAAATAAGACAGAAAAAATAAGATAATGTCACATGT
This sequence comes from Collichthys lucidus, assembly GCA_004119915.2. NCBI lineage: Eukaryota > Metazoa > Chordata > Actinopteri > Sciaenidae > Collichthys > Collichthys lucidus. The sequence continues at coordinate 37,980,752 of CM014078.1, read as the reverse complement.
GCTAGCTGTCTTTCAGATGTGCCATGAATCATGTGTCAAATCTTTTCTAAAGCTATAAAGCTGGATTCATTTGAGACATTAATAATTGTTGGTTGCAAGGATCGCCATTTGTCTCCTAGTTGTGTGTGAATCAAAATGACCTTATTATTTCCCCATGGCCCCCAGCCATGCTCGCCATAAATTAAAGCCCCTCTTGTAGCGCTGCTAGCCTTCCTTGTTTGTACAACATGTTTTCTCAAGCAATCCCAACAGAAGGAAACAAAGACAGGAAGCACAACTGTTTCCTTTTTTCGCACTGAGGAATCCATAGGCACATTAGGAACTATATCTAGTTTGTATTGATTTCAGCTACACTTCAGCTTAAATTTACTGATTGCTTCCCTGACCCTGTGAACAAAGAACATGCTTCTGGTTGGATTTTGTTTTGTCACAATTAAAATGACACTGGAAACAGCTTATACGGTATTTATCACCCAGTTGTCCATGCAGTCACTTTCCTTTCTTTCGTACCATTGTCCATCTTTCATCTCTGTCTTTCTAGCCACTCACTGTGTGTATTAAGGTATTTGTAACAAGCCTGGACAAAGAACCACGCAAGCTGTGGTAAGTAGTTCCATGTGCCAATAAGGTGTTGAATTCCTCTCAGACGGCTCCATAAATAAGAGAACACACTTATGTATAATTCCATCCATGGTACACAGCATGCACAGAGCTACCACCCCGAGTTTGTGCCTCCCATCTATTATCGTTACATGAGAATCACTTCGAAAACATCTACATCTTCATTGTAAGATTTAGCAATGTTGGTGAAATATTTCTAGAATCTTTGTGACCAAAAAGTGTTCTGTAAACTGCAAGATGAAACATATACATTAAAGTTGCATTAAGCAATTATTTAGCCACTTAAGATTAGTAGAAAAAAAATGAAAAGAGAACCTTGACCTTGTGTTATTACAGTGAATAAATTGCTGATTTTAACAATTATTCTTTTTTTCTTTTTTCATGTTATTTTTTTTGGCTTTTTTAAGCTTTTTTGATAGAGACAGCTGAAGAGTGACAGATACAGGGAATGACAGGCTTGAAAGAGCCACAGGTTGGATTTGAACCCTAGGCTTCTGCAGCAAGGATTGAGCCTTTGTACATGGGGCGGCTGCTCTACCAACACTGCCCCGATTTGAGCAATTATTTATTGAAAAGACTATCCAGGAGCATGAAATGAGTAAGATCAACAGAATCTGAAATAAATACAAAAGTCTTGACACCATGTTGACAGCACCACTATATATGCAAGCAGCACCCACCATTTGTCTGTTTGGTTTTAGCTTTGTAACTACATCAACTTGGTTGAGCATAAATAAGTTGATTAGTTTAAATGGTTGACAATTAAGAAAATCTGGGTCCATACTGTCAAGAGGCATGAACTCACTTTTACCCCAGTTTTGTGTAGTCAAATAACTTACTGAACGATTGAATAAACAAAGGAATCAGAGAGGTATAATAATGTATCATCTGCATAAAAGCTCACATGAGGTTTCTTATCTCCTCTAACATTATGGATGACCCCCGCTTACTGATGTGAGGGGCTCTGGAGCAACTTTCAAAAAGACAGTTTCTCTTTATAGCGCCACACTGCAGGTCAAAAGGCTCAGATTTATACTGTAATTATTAGTAAGAATAGAGGATGTTGGCTAGAGATATAGCATTTTAACAATAAAGGAATCCTTGTTTAAAATCTTTAAAATGCTTCAAACATATGAGTAATAACATGATCATGCTGTTTATTCAGGATGTTGAATATATGATTTATATAATATATGGATATGTCTCCCCAATATATTAGTTAGCACTTTCATGAAAGACTGGTAAAAATGTTTTACCAGAACAACAAACCCATAACTGTCTGTTGCTGCTACTTTGCCTTGCTGCTACTTTTGTTTCAGAAATCTGGTATCTGTTGTTATGTCTCTGATCATCTTGAGTTGAAGTGGGGAAGTGTCTGAAATGCCTGCTCTTAAATGGACCTACTCCCTTAACGGAGAGAAATGTTTTGATTGCCTCATTTAGCAAAGTCAGCATTAGTAGCCCAAACCCGAACGTTCCCTAAGTCAACCCCGAGTGCATAAGGATGAGGACTGGGAGGTGAGCTAACAGTCCTGCTACTGCCAACGCAGACTGAGAACAGTGCTTTATACAGAGTGGATGACTGTCAAATATCAGTCATCCACTCTGTATAAAGCAGTGTTCTCAGGTGAATTTTGTGTGTGTGTGTATAAAAAAAAAAAAAAAAAAAAAAATATATATATATATATATATATATATATATATATATATATATATATATATATATATATATATATATATATATATATATATATTAGAACAATGAATAAATAACATAAAACATAATTATTAATAATAATAACCATAATAACAGCAATACCACTACTACTACTAATAATAATAACATTTCATCTGAGCAGGTCTTTTGTTTGTAAGATGTCATTATCACCTGAAGCCATCACAGTGAACCAAACTACAAAGCACAGTGCACAAAGGGCTGTTAGCTGCTGTTAGGAGCAATGATTACATGATCACAATCAAACAGTACAGTGTCTGCAGGTGAAGAACACTGTGGAGTAATGTTGCTTTGATCACCTGCACTAGCAATGACACTGCAGCTATGCTTTCCACTGCCGACACTGCCTTAGAGCTCATTGTTGTATGAAGGTCAGGTTGCACATTAGAAGCTGTGACAGTTGACAGAATATAATGAGTAAGAAATGTCTCAACTTCTCATCAACACACTTGTGAAAAAACGGCCTGACTGACTGAAATGTGATCATGTGTGTCCATCCCTGACCTGCCAGGCTGTCCACTTGACCATCTAGGATAGAACTCCATTTGACGGACAGAGCAGATAATTGACCGCAGGCTTCTATTAACACCTATGGCTAATTACTCAGCGTCTGTCACATCTAATTTCCACCCGTACTTCATTTAGCACAGCAGTTCTGAACCAGGAGCCGTCAATGCCCAAAGCTCTGCATGTTTTCTTTCTGAAGAAACAGTTCAGAGTTTGACTCATTAACTCTAACACAACAAGAAATGTAGGCTGCAAACTCTCCTGCTTTTGGCGTGAGATATCCAATTTCAGGCTCTGTCTCACTCTCTCAGACTGCCCAAACAAATCTCACCAAAAAGCCACTCCTTCCACAGGCTTTACTCTGCACACCATGTATAAAACACTGTGCTATTCTCACAATTTCAGCAGCAACATGGATCAATGGAGTTTAGTCTCACTGAAAGTAATCCAGAGATCTGCAGTACTGATGTTCTGTTTTTATGTGTTGCCCACAACTGTTGTTCATGGAGAGAAGCTGTGTGCTATGGACGAGGCACAGCAGCAACAACTTTATAATTATGGCATGGTCAGGATCTAATGGAAAATAGTCATTTTCTACTCTTAAGATGGTAAGATGTTACACCAAGTTTACAAAGTCAAATTATTTTGCATCCCATCAATCCCATAATGCCTAAAGTAAATAACAAGTAAATAGCAACAGATAGTTACAGTGAACAAGCTTCACTGGACTATGGGGTATGTCACTGGAGCAGGTCCCTTATTGCAGGGGTTCTTAACCTTTCTGACCCTGAGGCCCATTTTTTCAGTACAGAGTGGCCCAGGGCCTATTAAATATAATTTTAATATATATTATTTATTATTATTAAGTATATTATATTATATATTATTTAATATGTATTATTTAAAATATATACACTGTATAGGTTTATAATTATCTCACTCTTGGTTTGATTTGTATTCAATTCAATTCAATAAACCAAATCTACTTACAGTTTACCAAGCAAAAACCTTGTCAAATAAAATGACATCACAAAATATAATCATCACAAAGGCTTTTATTGAACATGTCAATGTTAACGTCAAGGTTAAACATGTCATGAATCAAAGCCTGATGTGTGTGCACAACAGGCTTTGATTCATGGCACAAATCGATCAATCGATTCAGGCTTATTAAGGAAAAAAGACCAATAATTAGATTTTACTTAAATAAAAAAGGAAGGACTCAGAATAAAAAAAATAAATAAATACATTCAAAATAACTCCTCCGCTATGGTGAATGGTTTCTTACTTTGTGCCACACATCTGGCTACGAGGTAGCTAGCTTTCAGTGCACTTTTAGAGTTGCCAGTCAGTGACACGATCAATCTTTTCTGCATCTGCAGCCCATCTTCTTTTCTCTTGAAAAATTCCACCGGCTTTCCCACAAGCGTCGGATGCTTGGTCTCTAGGTGTCGCTGTAGTTTTGACGGCTTAAGTGCTCCGTTAGACAGCGTTAACCCACACTCCACTTTTTGGCGGGGGGTCGTCTTAATTTTTCGTTTGAAATATTTGTTTGTTTACAGCTAGCTGAGTGTCCTCTTCTCCTTATTTATGGAGCTGGTTAAAGTAACAACTGACTGATGCATTAGCGCCACTACATGGTCGGGAGTTGTTATTGCGTCCCGCGGCCCTCGCGGCCCACACGTACAAAACAGATTTTTTTTGCGACCCGCTAGGTGGCGCTCGGGGCCCAAGTTTGGGCCGCGGCCCTATGGTTAAGAATCACTGCCTTATTGGACAGAAAGGCAGATTATTGCACACAGACAGAAACTCATGTTTTTAAAATCATAAATTCGACTAATATACAATTGCCTATTAAATCTTGGGGACTGATGGCTGACATATTTGGCTGTTGCATTATCATGTTTTGGTACCTTTTCCCTGTAAAATGCTAAAGTGGTATCTCGACACAGACCCACAGCCCAGTATCTCATCCTCAATATTTAGATTTCACACCTAACCTTCAGTGCCCAAGATGTTTGTCTTTTAGCGAGTTGGAAATTGGAGGGTAGTGTACTCCGCCCACAGCTGTCAAATGCAGATTTGCATGAAAATGATTATAAAATGAAAAACTGTTTGGGGTTGGTGAAGTTGATGAATGAAGCTGTCATATTAGCATGACAGGCCTCACTGAGAGAATGGATGGATGGAGAAGAATTACTAAGAGCATACTGCAGACCTTTGTCTTCCACTCCTAATGGACACGACACCCCCTCCACACATTAATGTGTGGTGGTGTTCTGATGCATTTCAAACATTTGTGGAGTAACGAAGCAAAAAACACAACACAATTCGTGGATAGTACAGACACAGCGTAAGCACGAGTTACTGTGTTATCACTTCACATAGCTCATGTTATACACCTGAGCAGATACACCACCTACACCACCTGGTAACTGGGAAGTTTCCTGCATTAACATCTCAAGGATAATGCAAATTATGGATAATTTGCCTGTAAATTTGTTTCTATAACACAATGGACAGTGGAAAGTTTGCTTACCCCAACTCAGCCTGCCTCCTGCCCTGCCTCCATCTAAACTGATGACAGGTCACTGAGACCATTAGCTTTTTTTTTTTAAGCACAAACGATTTCTATAGTAAAACATTAAAAATCCAACACTCATTTATTCACCTATGTTCAGAGATGTATCTCATGAGCTTCTTTAGGAGAAACAAAGCCAAAATCAATTCACAATTTCCCTCTAGCACGCTGTCACACGGTACTGTTTGAATCAGTGCCCACTTGATCCAGAATCAAATAGCTGAGAACTGGGAAACAGTAAAAGACAAACAATAATCAAACATTGATATCATCACATCATCATAGTTAGTTTTCCTTACATCCAAAAGGTTGCTGTTGATTTTTATGTTTTAAGCTTATAGATTTAAACTGTGGTGACCTAGGGCTACAGCGGCTGAAATAAGTATTGTAACACGTCGCCGTTTTTTCTCAGTAAACACATTTCTGAAAGTTTAAATTAATCCAATAGCAAATCTCAAGTCCCAGCTCAGTGTTGACGTTTGCACAGTTCAGTTTCACATAGTCAGAGCATAATGCTAATTCATTTTCATTCAGATTTCGTGCAGTGCTGTAGTGGAAGCTCCTTCACCTTTGTAAAGGATTCGTAACCTGACACTATGCTCCGGCCTCCACTTTACGGCTTCTCTTGATTAGTGGCCTGGCTGAGGAAGCTCTCTCAGTGGAGTGTCACCTCACACTTCTCTATCAGTCAGAAAGGGTATTGTCTTTCCATCGGGCTGCAGTGGTGTGAGAGGAGGGCAGGAAACATGACCGGCAGCTATTGTTAGGCTGATGTCACTCACAGCAAATGAGTGCCCGCATGCGTGTGTGTGTGAGTGTGTGTCAATGTGTGTTGGGGGGGGGGGGTAATAGGCTCAAAACCACTGTCACTTTAATTTCCCAGCCTCCTCTGTGCCACCCTGCAGCCTCTGTAAGACTGAAAATAGTTTAAAGGAAACAGCTGATTATCCTTTTCTGGAGAAAAAAAATAAAAATCAGCGCTGACAGATGCTGTGTGTGTTTGTAACGTCAGATAAATGTCACAGAAAAAAAAATAGGAGAGTAAAACTTCACATAACTGTAACTGAAAGATGATAATAAAAAAGGTTAAAACATTTTTGGTGTAATGATAATGCGACTTCTGTGACAGCTGTAGTCCGCATTATATAATGAGCTTTTTCTTTGGTTCATACAAAAATGTTTATGCAGAAAAATATGTTTATTCTCAGATTATTTTCTATTGGTTTAGTGGTCAAACTAAATTCCAGGCTACATTCAATCTCATGCAATAATTTATACACTTTGTGTATACATTTTTTATTTGGCCTTTTCAAGCTTTTATTTTGATAGAGACAGCTAAAGAGTGACAGGAATGTAGAGACAGGGAGATGGAGAATGACATGCGGGAAAGAGCCGTAGGTCGGATTCAAACCCTGGGCTTCCACAGCAAGGATACCTTTGTACATAGGGCGGTGGCTCTTCATACACACTGTTTCTAAAAGTTGTCCTGTGTATCATTGGAGATTCAGTCAAACAACCCCCCTAACCCTAAAGATACTTTTTGGGATATTTCTAATTTAATAAAAGCACTTTCTCCATTGAAAACTAGAGAGTTAAGTTCTAATTTCTACAAACTACAAATACTACAACTTGCAACAAGTCAAGGGAGCCAAAGTCCCACCAGTTGTCCTACTGTAGCTGAGTGATAGCATCCGTAACCAGAGCCACAGATATCTCTAAGGAACTGAGGTCAAGTCCTCTGTGTCAGGGAGTTTCAGCGAATGAGATGGGTGCAAATAAATGATTTGAGTATAAACCTTCTATTTAAGGTAAATGAATACAGGATTCATTATTTCCTTATCTGGATTTTGTCTGCCTTTGTAGAGAAAGGTATAAACAATGCATTCAGTGAATGTAAAGCCTCACTTGCCTTTCTTTCCGTCATTCCCCAAACTGACCATGATTCCTCATGTTCAATTTTCCTCTCAGATTCATTCATTGCATCATGTCAGGTCCATGTCAGGCTGTTTTGCAGGGCATTATTTAAATTAAGTCTCCAGTGAGCAGATTAACACAGAGGTTAATTAACACCAGATCTTTGTGGCCCATTGGCCTGGATGGATCAGGGCAGACAGGTCCAGATTACCGTCAATCTGGAGCCATGGCAGAAGCACTGAGACCAGGTCGCTAAGCTGCACACGTCTGCTTCACTATCTGACATCTGAGTATATGGGAGAGCAGAGCACTGATTCAGAGAGGCCCCTCAGGCTTCAATAGGAATGTAATAGCATGCATTATGTGCACACACCTGCACAAACACATTAATCTATGACAGGAGGTACAACACATGGAAGCGGTGTGTGTATCTCTTTCTGTACAAGTCAGCTAGATGCCATTTTTGCATTTACGTACACCCCCACCACTAAAATACATGTCATACCAGTTCACATTTCAATCCTTCCTGGGTTTCAACTGAACTCTCCAAAATTCACCTCTGACATCTCCTGACCAGGACTCAAACAACATTCATTAAGCAGTATTTTGCTTTAAAAAACTTTTTTTTCTTTTCTGTCGTGTGTGTTGTGCAAAACTATTGGAAAAGTGCAGTGAGAGAGGGAAGGCTGGAGCAAAAAAGGTGCACAACACAAGAAACAAGAATGAAAGACACCCAGACCAATGAATCCAGGGTTTATTTCAACCAGTGTCAGCAGCACAGGGAGCCGATGTGAAACCACAACTTCCAGATTATTTTACTTCTGGAGAAGAACCTGGAATTCAAACTCACAATGACATTTCTAAGAAACTAACTACTAAAAATCCAGCTAAACGGCATAATGAACATACTATATGATATAACATTTCTATTTTTAGCAGCTTTTAGCAAACATCTTAAAAAGCTCAAGGCCATCTCAGGTTAAATGCTACCAGTTAGATAGATTGATGCTGCACTCATGTCTCGTGTCCTGCTACCAAAGTTGCACTACTTGAACATCCAAGTAGTAACTCCAAGTTTCCAGAGACCTCAGATAATGTCTGACTTGACTCTTAGTTCTTTTACAGTGTTTTTTGCCTACACTGAAGCAACTTTAAGTTACGCTCTTCTAAGATATATGTCTTTCTTTTTGCGTCTAGAGCTTCACTCTACATGACGATGTGTGCCGGGTTTGACATCTAAAGGATGTTTTTGCATTCATGCTGCTGGAAGTGAAGTGAAACTTTTCTATTTACTTATAAGAAACCTATTTTAAGAGCAGGTATGGAGCAAGTATGATTTGTAATGTCACAAATAGTTTGGAGGCCAAGCCTGGTCTAATATTCAACTTCCAAGAGTGTGATGTGGGAATTTGAAGCCTCCAACACACATACACTGACAATGGACTCTATGATGAAGTAAGAAACACCTGTTGTCAACTTATATTTAGAGAGTCTGGATTTTTTATGACGACAACTACTTTATACCATGTGTGCTGCTGATCTTTAAAGGGAATTTTAAAGAAATAATTAAGGTTGTAGACACACTGACAGGACAGAGGTGACACCTCAAAGAGCTCATCATACAAGAACCAACTCAGCAGCAACCACAGATCTTACTCGGTGCACCGCAGAGACCTTGACACACAAACACTTTTATGGCAGCAATCTAATCTGCGAGCTTGGCGTTCGACTATCAATGATTGCTCAATCTTGTTAGTGCAGAGCAGCTACCCAGGTGGCACATGCAAATCTCTAGCCATTGACTTTACAGCTTTTGATTACATACATTGGGTCAAAAAATGCTGAATGGCCATTATAGTGAATGCAAATGAGGCTGAAGGTCACGTATATTGAAGAATCAGTGTTATCTGTAGCCTTTGCAGGAGAAGACTGATCAGTGTTCATGGTTCAGTGGCTTATACATTCAGATTTTTCTAGAAAAAGATAAAAAGGAAAGAAATGACATGGCCACAACAGTATTTTAGATGCTTCAGGAAAAAAAATAGTGCATTAAAGAATCTGAAGTCTGCACACTGTGCCCTTTCCCCATAGGAACTTTTCCAGGGACACAGCAGCCTTTTTTGGGAACATGGCAACCTTGACCAAAGGAACTGGGATCTAAATTTAGTTTCTGGACTGTAGATACTGGTCCCAAAAACTCCCTGCTCTGGAGATAGTACTGCTTGTACTTTTTCAATTCATATTTATGGTTCTTTAGAGTGACTTTTGGTTTCCTGAATGCACACTCAACTTTAACAACAACAAATGCAGAAATGTTCACTGTGGATCATTTTA